>OY757542.1:15355103-15570958 GCA_963584105.1 Alviniconcha strummeri
AGGGACGGCTGTATATTATTGTTGTGTGTGCTGCTTTTATACCGTACATACAATGTCTTAAAGGCCGCAAAGACCTGCAGTGACTAATTTTCACCCAACCTGCATGCACAGGCTGCCTGCAAGTTTCTGAACATCACGTCACGGTGTCTGCTGATGACCACGTTCTTCTGGATGTTCTGTGAAGGCTTCTACCTGACCTGGCTCATGCTGCAGTCCTTCAGACACCTCTCCTCCATGCTCCTTTTCTGCTTCTTCGGCTGGGGTGAGGGGGGCCTGGATCGTGTGTAGCAGAGGCCGTGAGTCCGGCGTTGTGTTGATGAGGAGGACGGTGTCGTTGCGTTCGTAAATCAAAACGCCAGTGGATCGGGAATATGAGCAGTTACTGGTTTTCTTGCCGGTCGTGAAATCATTTTGTTTTCTTTTCTACTTTTTTTTTTTTTTTTTCGTTAGTATTGTTTTCTTTTCTTTACTTTTTTTTTTTTTTTCGTTTCGTTAGTATTGTTTTCATTTCTTTACCCCCTTTTTTGTTGTTGTTGTTGTTGTTGTTAGGAGTGCTGTATCATTTAAAATAAAATATTTAAAATAAAATACGTTTGATGTTTTTTAACGTAGGTTTTGTAGATCGGGTAGGCCTATAAATGAAGGAAAGACCGAGGTGGGTTGAAATTCCTTATTTATTAAATAGCAGCTGCTTGAGACTTTGAACAGTCGGTATGTGTGACTGCATAAACTGTTTCAGGAATTCCAGTACTGTTCTGCCTGATATACACCATCGTGCGTGTCACCTCCCATGATGATGCGTAAGAGTCGGACCACCCCTTCACCCCCAACAACACACATACACGCACGCACTCACGCACGCCCACACACACACACACACACACACACACACACACACACACACACACACACACACACACACACTCACACACACGCACGCACGCGCACGCATGACTCACACACACGCACGCACGCGCGGACACACACGCACACGTACACACACACGAACACAGAGACGCGCAGGCATTGAAGTAGATTCAAACATAGATACATAGAAACCATGGCAGGTTGATCGAGAGAGAGAGAGAGAGAGAGAGAGAGAGAGAGAGAGAGAGAGAGAGAGAGAGAGAGAGAGAGAGAGAGAGAGAGAGAGAGAGAGAGAGAGAGAGAGAGAGAGAGAGAGACAGACAGACAGACAGACAGACAGACAGACAGACAGACAGACACACAGACACACAGACACACAGACACACAGACACACAGACACACAGACACACAGACAGACACACACACAGACAGACAGACAGACAGACAGACAGACAGACAGACAGAGACAGAGACAGAGAGACAGAGACAGAGTTCATGCAGTACTGGGATATCACTGAATCCTTGTGTTGCTGTGTGTTCATACAACGTTCGGAGATCACTGAATCTTTTTGTTAGTTTTCATATAGTGTTTGGAAATCACTGAATCCTTGTGTTGCTGTGTGTTTATACAGTGTTGGGAGATCACTGAATCTTTGTGTTGCTGTGTGTTCATACGGTGTTGGGAGATCATTAAATCCTTGTGTTGCTGTGTGTTCATACGGTGTGTTCATACGGTGTTCATACAGTGTTGGGAGATCACTGAATCCTTGTGTTGCTATGTGTTCATACAGTGTTGGGAGATCACTGAATCCTTGTATTACTGTGTTCATACAGTGTTGGGAGATCACTGAATCCTTGTATTACTGTGTTCATACAGTGTTGGGAGATCACTGAATCCTTGTGTTGCTATGTGTTCATACAGTGTTGGGAGATTACTGAATCCTTGTATTACTGTGTTCATACAGTGTTGGGAGATCACTGAATCCTTGTATTACTGTGTTCATACAGTGTTGGGAGATCACTGAATCCTTGTGTTGCTATGTGTTCATACAGTGTTGGGAGATTACTGAATCCTTGTATTACTGTGTTCATACAGTGTTGGGAGATCACTGAATCCTTGTATTACTGTGTTCATACAGTGTTGGGAGATCACTGAATCCTTGTGTTTCTGTGTGTTCATAAAACGTTCAGAGATCACTGACTGTTTGTATTGCTGTGTATCCACCGTAAGACATGGATTCAGTGATCTCCCAACACTATATGTGTTGGGAGATCACTGAATCTATGTCTTACTGTGTTCATACAGTGTTGGGAGATCACTGAATCCTTGTGTTGCTGTGTGTTCAGGCAATGTTGGCTGACGAGTGCCGGAAGTCTCGAGTGGCTGATAGACGGACCGACTGTCGCGTGTATTGTGGTGAGTCCATCATGCACTGACTCACCGCCGAGAATCGAACTACTGCATGCTGCACAACCGCAAACAGCAGATTTCGTCACGAGCATTTCTGTCGCGTCTGAAGCTCATTACCTTGTCGTGGAACTCTGAGTGATAGACACGAATAGCCAATCGGCACGCTCTCTCTCTCTCTCTCTCTCTCTCTCTCTCTCTCTCTCTCTCTCTCTCTCTCTCTCTCTCTCTCTCTCTCTCTCTCTCTCTCTCTCTCTCTCTCTCTCTCACCTCAGTAAAAACACGCTAATTGTCCACTGTGTGACCAAAACCATGCATTTGCCTGCATGCACTATTTCTTGCGTTTACAGCCCCGCGCCAGGACCTGTTGCAGTTTCAGAGTTCAGGAGCTGTGTGAAAGTCGAGGTGGCCGTCCTTAATAGTCCGTACGGTCTCTGTGGACGTAAAACAACACTGAACGATTGCAGTTTCAGAACTCAGGAGCTGTGTGAGAATCGGGGTGGACGCCCTGGTGAATCTCCTGTTTTTGCTGGTCATCATGCGAGTGATGGTGCGATAGCTGTTGTACAATACTAAACAATCCATTTGTTAATGTCTGTTTGTGTTTGCAGATGAATCTCCTGTTCTTGCTGGTCACCATGCGAGCGATGGTGCAACAGCTAACGTCTCTCTGTGTGTTTGTGTTTGGAATCTCCTGTATTTGCTGGTCATCATGCGAGTGATGGTGCAACAGATAACGCCTCTTTGTGTGTTTGTGTTTACAGATGAATCTGATGTTTTTGCTGGTGAACATAGTGATGGTGCAACAGATAACGCCTCTTTGTGTGTTTGTGTTTGCAGATGAATCTGCTGTTTTGGCTGGTCATCATGCGAGTGATGGAGCAACAGCTAACGATTCTTTGTATGTGTTTACAGATGAATCTGATGTTTTTGGTGGTGATCATAGTGATGGTGCAAAAGCTAACGTCTCTTTGAGTGTTTGTGTTTGCAGATGAATCTCCTGTTTTTGCTGGTCATCATACGAGTGATGGTGCAACAGCTGACATCTCTTTGTGTGTTTGTGTTCGGAATCTCCTATATTTGCTGGTCATCATGCGAGTGACGGTGCAACAGCTAATGTCTCTTTGTGTGTTTGTGTTTGCAGATGAATCTGCTGTTTTTGCTGGTCATCATGCGAGTGATGGTGCGACAGCTGCAGTCCCACAACGACCAGCAGTCTATGTTACGCCGCAGCCTGCGCGCTCTGCTCATCCTCATCCCGCTCTTCGGTCTGCAGCAGTTCTGCATCATCTACCGGCCCGACCCGCTGGACCCCGGCTTCTACGTGTACGAGGTGGCCAGTGCCATCATCATCAACCTGCAGGTCTGATACTGCTACTACTGCTACTGTTGCTGCTGCTGCTGCTACTGCTTCTGCTGCTGCTGATATTACTACTACTAGTAGTGCTGCTGCTACTACTACTGCTGCGCTGCTGTTGCTGCTGCTGCTACTACTACTACTGTTGCTGCTGCTGCTACTACTACTACTGCTACTGTTGCTGCTACTGCTGCTGCTGCTGCTGCTACTACTACTACTACTAGTGCTGCTGCTACTACTGCTGCTGCTGCTGCTGCTACTACTACTATTACTACTACTACTGTTGCTGCTGCTGCTGCTACTGCTACTATTGCTGCTACTACTACTACTGCTACTGCTACTGCTGCTGCTACTACTACTACTACTACTACTGCTACTACTACTACTACTGCTGCTGCTGCTGCTACTACTATTACTACTACTACTGTTGCTGCTGCTGCTGCTACTGCTACTATTGCTGCTACTACTACTACTGCTACTGCTGCTGCTGCTGCTGCTGCTGCTATTACTACTACTACTGTTGCTGCTGCTGCTACTATTGCTGCTACTACTACTACTATTACTAGTGCTGCTACTACTCCTGCTGCTGCTACTACTACTACTACTATAGTCTGCTACACACACACATATTAATAAAACAGCTTGAAGAGGGCACGCACACATGCATGCATGCACACACACACACACACACACACACACACACACACACACACACACACACACACACACACACACACACACATCAGTAGAACAGAAGGGAGAAATCAATGTTGAAAGTGTATTTGAAGGATATAAGAGTGCTGGATGACATAGCTGACTACGCAATGGAAAGTGTTTCAGACAGACGGTGCAATGTAAAAGAAAGAGACCTCTGACCAAGCGAGTTCTAACGGAGATTTACAATCATCAACTTGTCAACCTGCCCAACACTGTTTACTCCGCCTTTTAATTATATACTTGGTCAGGACCGCTGCATAATATAATCGACCTACAGTAGAAATGTCAGTCCATTTTTTGTCAGTGTCCCTGTATAATGTGCTTGGCTATTTTTATGCTATGTATTGACATGTGTTTCGAGTTTGCTTTCGTTTTATTTTTCAGGGCGCAGTTGTGGCTCTCATTTTCTGCTTTTTCAACGGAGAGGTAATCAGATTAGATGAAGTCAAATAAGACGGGGCTGCCCTAATCGATCGATCGATCGATAGATGAATAATTGGATTTTAACACCCAGCCAACCATGATGGTTATAATCAGGGCGGTTATATATCAGGGGTGCACTGAGTAACTTTGCTGTATGAGTAAGATAAGTAAATAATGCTGCTGCTGTTGCTGCTGCTGTTAATAATCGTAGTTATCATGCATTATCATCAGTACGGGGGTGGGGGTGGGGGTGGTGGAGGGGATGCGTGGGGCTGTTGTAATTTCAATGTCAATATTTGACCTTAAATGCTGATGCTAATGGGGTAGGCCGGGGTTAGCGGGTACTAGTGGTGGGGTGTTAAATTTGTAACCGAGTGTATTGTGTGTGTTTCGGGCCATGACCCTTTAACCTTATCTTTCTGTCCTTTTCTTTTTTATTCTGGGTGGGAGTTTTATGGCCCCAATTATCTAAAGTGTTAAAACTTGTACGCTGGGCCAGCAGCGTCCCTTTTCCCACAGTGTCCCTGCAGAGGCAAGTTGTTTGGTTGCTCTTGCGGCCTGTGTTCATGTGTTCATCTCAGGGGAGAGCCTACACTGTTTCCTGGTTGGTTCAAATAGAAGTTATGTTATAGCAACCTCTGACTTGTGACTCTTCATTCACGCTTCCAACCTGCTTACCTCAATCCACACCCCGCTCCCCTACTAATTAATACAAAAATCTGAAACAAGAGTGACTAGCGTTCTAAAACAAGATCAAAACACATGAAACATTCAAAAGAAATTACGTATTTGGATCTTGTTAAATTAATACATTTTTGAGTGTTATGTACACAAATTCATGTGAGCTTTCTAAGGTCATTGTTCTGCGTTTCCGCGCAACCTAAAGTATGATGTTTCATTCAGGGGTCCAGCACACTAATAAAACTGAACTTGCCGTTATAATCGTTGTTTAACAACCTAGGTACAAGGACACCTGAAAGACGTGTACAGACGCCTACAGTACAAACTCAACGGACGAAGTCAGCAGTCACGTCAGAGCGTCTCCATGACGTCATCCATCCAGCCTAGACCCTCCCGGCCCTCCCTCGCCTCCATCGACACCATCGCCTCCGTCGTCCTTGCACCCATCCACCTCACCACCAGTGCCAGCAGCGACGGCGATGGAGGCGGTGGCGGTGGTGGGGGTGCTGGGAGTTGGCGGATTCGCGTTGCCAGGATGGAGGACAGCATTGCTGAACAGGATCGGGAATCCGATGGAGACTCCAGCATGAGCAATAGCGATTTCACTATACCCAGAGAAATGGATGCTGGAAGTGAAGGTACCCCAAATGCAAAAGTCAAAGATTTGTGTCTTGACCATGGACACTGTCCGGCGTGGGCAGAAGATTCTATAAGTACACTTCCGGGTCAAACGGAAACATCAGCTGATGATAGACTAGAACCTGAAAGTGCGGAAAACCTTGAGTTCGAAGAAGAGACGAGAACCAACAAGAAAAAACGGTTTCCGTTCTTTTCGAAATCGTCGGATAAGAGACGCAAAGATGACTGCAAGAGCGCACAGAGAGAACAACAAAATATGACGGAGACTGGCTATCATAGTCCAAAACAAGCACACAGCCCGGGGTGCAATCCAGCCATTGTTATATACCAAGACGAACACGACGCTTCGAATTACACTCTAGCTGAAAGAACAGCTCCGTCAGCTGAAACGAACAGAGATGCTGTTGCCTCCCACGCCAAACTTTATTTGACCCTTTCTGGTGCTGGTGCCAGTGGGCAGGTTCATCCTTTCGTTGAACTGGAATCGCTGGCTTCAGAGGAGGATGACAGTAGTTGCAAGGACAGCTTTTGCGGGGATGACTCCGAAACCTTAAACCTAGTGAACGTCAGCACCGGCGACGGACACTCCGATGTCGCTTTATTACATCAAGACAAAAGCAGCCAACACATGCATCGACGTCACACTGGTGTACCTCATTCCACCTGTGACGTCAATAAAAGCCTTCGCGACGGTCGCAACAAACGAGGACGTCAATTGACGTCAGAAGATATCCACTCACGACATCTGTGTGACGCACGTTCACTACAAGGAAGCGACTCGGCGGTCTCTCTCGCAAGCACTCTACCGCACGGACCTGAGAGTGACGGAACCAGCATGGCGGAAACGGAGGATTCTGGGATCTCCTGTGTTCCAGTCCAACAGGATGTGACGTCCCAAGAGGAAGCTATTGGACCGCGATCGACGGAGAAGTTGTGTTACGTGAACGCAGCCTTTGAACACAACTGAGGGACAAGCATCCTTGTGTGTGCGAACATGCAGGCGCGCAAAATGACAGAATATAGCGATTAAATTGTGAAATGCTATTATCTGATTACTGATTCCATGTACCTTTGAGAAAGACAAAGATGTCATAAATGTTTGTGGGGCTTTTCCGATAGACCTGCCTGGTCCCCCCCCCCCCCCCCCCGCCCGCCCCCCTCACCCTCCCATACTCTGTCTTTGAGTAACGCAACTGGTCTGGCAGAGAAGGGGCGTTCTGGGACCTTCATGGCCGTCCCACAGTGTTTTGGCCGTCCCACCGGATATGCCTATGACGCCACAAGACAAACATGAACCTCCACCAGGTGATAAGCTCTAGTGTTGGAACTCAGCTTTTTCATGACAAAGACAATTTGAAAGTCCGCGTGTAGTCAGCAGTCAACAAATGAGCAGGGTGAATCAGAACAACACCTAGGCCATGTTATGTATGCGGGGCCCGTCAATTTTGTATGATGTGACAAATCTGAAACAGAAAAACGCCCATAGCGCTCGTGCAGAATCAACACACAAGGGAGTTAATTAGCGCTCGAAATATGTAACACAAGTACAACAACAAAGACCCGAGTCACCTGCGTTAACTCTCACCTGACATGCGTGTAAATACAAGGTACATAAACTCTACCAGAGGTACATCCTCAAATACTAGAGGATATCCCTCTGGTGGAGTTTATGTAACTTGTGTTTTTCGAGCGCTAATTAACTCCCTTGTGTGCTAATTTTGTGTGGTGTGATGTGTATCTGGTCGTTCACAGATAATATTAGGACAACAACCATGCAAAGCCAGCAAACGGAAATATTTTACATTTTCTACGAATTTTTCAGGCCCACTCGCTTGTCCGCATGGAAACACCTAAAAATAAAAAATAAAAATAAAAATTAGGCGAATAGAAGTGCAGGAAAACGCTGACACATGTACAGGCCCTATTTACCAAACATGTGTCATCGGCCGGAATCCCCGCAGAAAAGTACTGATTGTGATTTTTGAGAGAGTAATTGTAGTCGTCATATATCGCAATGTAATGTTATGGTTTATGATCGACTGCTATTCATGTGTGCGTGGTTTTGACTATGACTCCCTTGAGAGTATTAAGAGTTGTAGAGAGTCTAGAGAGTTGTAGTCGTCATATATTGCAATGTAATGTTATGGTTTATGATCGATTGCTATACATGTGTGCGTGGTTTTGACTATGACTCTCTTGAGAGCATTAATCCGTACACCGTACTGCAGTGTTTACCTCTGATTGTCTGCGGTTGTATTGCAGGTGAAATTGACTGTGGAATTAATGAGTGAGTATCGGCGCTTTTGTAAGACGATTGGTCATCGCTTTCCAAGGAGTTTTCGCTTTGTCTGAACGTTTTAGTGCATTATTATTACTATTATCATCGTTACCAACAACGTCAGCATTATATTATCATTTATTTACTGTTTGTTTGTTTCGAGCGCCAATTAACACCCTTGGGTGTGTGGGTGTTTTTAAACTATTATTATTGTTATTATTATTATCATCATCATCATAATCATCATCACTGTGAAAAGACCTCTTGATCTTAGGATACTTATAATGTCTATATTCTTTCAGTCGGCACTGTTGGGTCAACATCCGCACCTGTATCCACAGCTGTCTTTGTTCTGCAACTCAATCGATTCAAGGCTTTTTGTTTTAATTGACCAATGTTTGTCCGTTTGTCCGTCCGTACAAAGAGAGGATTATTACAGTCTCTGTCTGTCTGTCTGTCTGTCTGTCTGTCTCTGTCTCTGTCTCTGTCTCTCTCTCTCTCTCTCTCTCTCTCTCTCTCTCTCTCTATATATATATATATATATAAAATAGAAAACGCCAGCTTCATGGCGTGACACAACTATTATCATTCCAATATTGCACCTGGAACAGTGTTTTCTCACTGACATGTTTTGCACAAGCACCATAGCGAAATGACACGGCGTTATCAATTGATGAAGCCAGTGATTTAGCTCTAGAACTGGAAACGGGGAATTATTGACAAGGCGTTAATCAGCAGATGAAGCCAAATGTTTAGATCTAGAGTTGGAGCGTAGTTAACTGACACGACGTGACCAAAGAGCGAAACGATTTTTTAAAAAAAAGAAAAAAGTCTAGAACAGCAACCAAAGATAACTGACGCGGCGTTATCGGACGCGCCAATGATGAAGCCGGTTGTTAGTCCAGTTAGTTAGTTGTTGGTTTTTAACGTCCAGTCAACCTTACAAGTCATATCAGGGCGATGTTAGTCTAGAATGGAACTGTATTTAATTGACGCGGCAGATTCAAGCGATACAAATCAAATACAATCAATCAAACCGAAGCCATATTTATGTCCAGAACTGAGTCATACTGAACTGAATGAATTATGAGTGAACCAGTGAATAAATACTGATTTGCATTCACAGAACGCGCTCAGAGGCTATTCCCTACGAATATTCATGAGGTTGATCGAAAACGAGGTTACGGTGTTCGGTGCAGACAACAAATGGCTGCGTAAGCCTAGAAAAACGGTTAAATCGAAAGAATAGTTCTGTGTACCGCGATGTTTTTGAATTCAAAGCATAACGACGAAACAAACAAAATACTCTTCCACACACAGCCCCCACCTCCTCACCTCCGTTCTCGCCATACCTACCTCCCTCCTTCCCCATTGCATGATCGCGTAACCAAGACGAATGCGGCGTCGTAATTTAAGTGATTAATCGTCGCTGGCCACACTTCTTAGCCTCGTTTTCAGTCTCGTGACCCGCCGTGACCTAGCTCAGTAAGTAGGTCCATAGTGCTCGAAACGGGAGAATCGAACAAAACCGACCAAGTGACATGGCAGAAGAAATGGATAGGCCGATCAGTCTTCGGAATTACACTGATTTCCCAAGAAAGATAGTGTATAATTAGATCTAGTGCAGAACCATAACCAGCTGACACGCCATAGCCTAATCCAACGATGAAGCCAGTTATGTCCAGAATCAGTTTTCGACAAAGAGGGCAAGGAGCACGCTGAAAAACGTATTCACATTTTGCCTCCAGCCGAAATGCGCAATTGGGAACGGTTGCACATTTTCAGTTTCAATGACCTCGCGTCCTTGTGTGTGCGAACATGCAGGCGCGCGCAAAATGACAGAATATAGTGATTAAATTGTGAAATGCTATTATCTGGTGACTGATTCCACGTACCTTTGATGTTTGTGGGGCTTTTTCCGACAGACCTGACTGGTCCACCCCCCCCTCTCTCTCTCCACCCTTTTGTTTCATGTAAAACGTGCAATACAAGAAACGAATCGTTAATTTATCTAGAAGATAAAGAAACTGAAAGAAGAAATTAGCTGATTGTACAAATGCAAAGCCTGTTTTATCTCTGATAATCTTAATTGTTTGTTGTAGTTTTTTATCCCCCCCCCCCCACACACACACACACACACACACGCGCGCACGCACGCAGGCACGCAGGCACGCACTCTCAAACACACACACACACACACACACACACACACACACACACACACACACACACACACACACACACACACACACACACACACACACACACACACACACACACACACGCTCACATTCACTTATTTTTTTATTATTTTTTTTCCCCTTTTTTAACTGGAGTCACGTTTTTCTAATTTCCGTCCAAAACAGGTACCGACCTCGAGTGATAGGTACTAAGTAAGTTATCACCAATCGTCATTTATAGAGGTACCCTTTTCTTTTACGATTTACAGACTATGTACCGGGGATACATACCCACAACTGAAAACGTTCACGGGAAGCGCAGTCTTGCCTTCTCCGACGGATTGTAACCCACCAATGTTTGGTTTCACTAATTATTATTAGGTTCTAGAACAAATGAACCAAACGTAGCCCAACTTGGCTAAGAAACACGACGTAAGTAACTTCTGGCTTTAAGTGTAAGTTTGCAAAATTATCCTCTTGCCTTTTTATATGTACGGAGTTGCTTTGCAGGAAGTGTCCATTGTGATTATTCACTTTCTGAGAAGAATAAACCCGACTCCGATGTGCTTACAGAATCCCATGGGAATGACAGACGTCATTCTAACACAGAAGCGTTTAGCCATCTAGGTCTACGTCCGTTTGATATGATGACATCTGTCTTGAAACACTTTGAGAAATTGTTGAAATAAAAAGAGCATTACGCTTAAAGTAAAGTTGGGTTTTTGTTTTGTTTTGTTTTTTGCTCTTTGTGTGTGTGTGTGTGTGTGTGTGTGTGTGTGTGTGTGTGTGTGTGTGTGTGTGTGTGTGTGTGTGTGTGTGTGAAGGTGTGTGTGTGTGTGTGTGTGTGTGTGTGTGTGTGTGTGTGTGTGTGTGTGTGTGAAGATGTGTGTATGTGTGAAGGTGTGTGTGAAGGTGTGTGTATGTGTGAAGGTGTGTGTATGTGTGAAGGTGTGTGTGAAGGTGTGTGTATGTGTGAAGGTGTGTGTGAAGGTGTGTGTGTGTGTGTGTGTGTGTGTGTGTGTGTGTGTGTGTGTGTGTGTGTGTGTGTGTGTGTGTGTGTGCGTGCGTGCGTGCGTGCTGCGTGCGTGCGTGCGTGCGTGCGTATATGTGTGAATACCCGCGCTGTCTCTATTGTAAACATGCACATACAGGTACATGTTGAACATATCTACGATGTGTTACTGTTTTGTATTGAATGCGATGTGCTACTCCTTTGTATTGAATGTGATGTGTTACTATTTTGTATGGAATGTGGCGTGTTACTGTTCTGTATTGAATGCGACGTGTTACTGTTTTATATGTAATGCGATGCTTGCCGGCTGACTCTTGGGCATTACAAGTGTGGGCGGAGTGGACAGAAGTCACACACACACACACGCACACACACGCACGCACGCACGCACGCACGCACGCACGCACACACACACACACACACATGCATTCACGTACAACGGCACACATACACAGCGTGATTTTTTTGAGCCCAAAGTTTTAATGTTAATAAAAGCACCAGCACGGAACATAGCTATAATCACCTCTCAAGACGTATTACAGAACAACAGGCAAAATTCATAATCAAATCACTTTCCATCCTAGAGTAAACAAGTATCTTCTTTGTCAGAGTTCTCCCAGTCACGTTTGATTAAGGAATGAAAACTAATGTTTCTCTTCCTAATTACTTCCAGAATGCTTCAAGTAGTGTCTTTCACTATTAATTAATGTGCAAATGTGCAAATGTGGTGCCTCGAACTGTTTAATTCCTGTTGTTAGGTGCGATTTACTAGCACCACAACAAGCATCCTCTCAGGTTTGTGATTCGTGCACTTTGGTCCAACCACATGGGCTTTTTTCTTAACACTGTCTAGGAGCAAAAAACAAAGCAAAAACAAGCAAACAACACGTAGCCACAGCAAACTCACAAAAGCGAAGCAAAAACATTTCTGTTTATTTTCTGATTAATATATTCATAAGATGTTGCTCGATTTTTGTGTATAACCGGCACAAGCATGCTGCATGCTGCAAGCATTTTTTTCCTGTTCACTCTGATGGTTCACCAAGGAGCCACGCGGGAAGGCGGATTTTTCGTGAACAGTTATATGCTTGTTCCAGTATGTACTGATTCAGATGTTTATGCCTACGTTTATTTCTCTTTGGTTTGCCTGCAATATTCAAAAAGTGTGTTCCTGTACGTATTGATTCAGATGTTTATACCTATGTTTGTAAGAGGCCAACAATCTTCCAAGCACCGAACAAGCTGTAAAAACTCAACCAAAACAAGTCTTTTTCTTAAATTTTTCACCGTTTTTGACCGTTTATCTGTTGTTTAAGTGTCCTTTTCTGGCTTCATAAAGCGGATTTCCCCAAACATTTGCATACTGTGTGTCCGTGTTAAAATAAATAAGCGTTCGTTTGAACCATTTTGTGTTTGGATCTATGTTTACTTCTCTTTGGTTTGCCTGCAGTATTCAAAGTTTGTTCCAGTATACATTGATTCAAACGTTTATGCTCATATTTGCTTCTCTTTGGTTTGCCTGCAATATTCAAAGTAGGGTTGTTGAGGGTTAGGACTGTGCCGGTTGAGCGCTTTGCCAGTCGGACTGGCCTTGACAGAGACCTGACAAGATATTGCAGGGGCGTTTCTCCCTCTTCAGTTCACGGCCAAGAATAAGCAGTCTTGATTGTGTCATTTACTCTAATTCATTGCATTTATTTAAATTTATTTCATCTCACTCATTTTCCCAGTACACCCCAGTGAGAACTTTTACTTCCGTATACATGTATAAAGAAGTTGGTCGTCTTCAGAGAAGCCATTCAGTAACACATGATTATCCATATAATAGTCTTATTACATATAATCTATGTGAACAAGTCACTAACACTGATACAGTGATGATTAAATCACAAAATTAAAAAGGCATAGAAAACAAAATTTTCAGCAATGAATGGATGTAAACAGTTACACTTAGTGAGAGTGGTCCACAGGTATTTGGAATTTTAAACACTCTGTATTACTATATTGCAGATGCCAAAACTTTTTTCTCAGTTTTAAGCAAAACTGTTGTAATTTTGATACATGTTTTCGATGGTAGCAGTGTCAACTGCTTTCGGCAAAGAATGCTATAAACTGCACAGATAAAATACAACACACGTACAGGTTCTGGTGCTGATGAATAACAGGGGTGCGAAAAAAAACAGTAGTCTTATTTTGATTCTTGTAGCTTGTTTACTTGCACTAATCACCATTAGTGTCACTGGTACCATTGGAGACCAAGCTGCTGTGTGCTCTGGACAAGAAGAGGCTACTACTGAACTAGTACTGTTATACCAGTCTCTGTGTTGTTGAAGTCAATGCCACAAAAGCCATGACTTGCAACTTGAGTAACTTTGGATAAACGTTAAATCCTACACAACCCGAGTAACTCTGTATAAATGTTAAATCCTACACAACCCGAGTAACTGTGGATAAATGTTAAATCCTACACAACCCGAGTAACTTTGGACAAACGTCAAATCACACGCAACGCGAGTAACTTTGGATAAACGATAAATCCTACACAACCCGAGTAATTTGGACAAACGTTAAATCCTACACAACCTGTGCCCTGTATGTAGAGCAACAAGTTGGTCTTTTTAAATTTTAGTTTTGTATTCCCCCCCCCCCCAACCCCCGTGTCTGAAGTGAGATACATCTGCTGCTACAATCATGTAATGGGTTATTTGAAAGTGCAGATGAGACATCACAAAATCTGCTTTGTCTGTTCCCAGAAGAAACAGCCTTATTCGTGTCAAACATGAAAGTCACCTTACTCCGTTTTTTTGGATGTAACCCATATATTGTCAAAGAAATAGTACAGCTCCTGTGTGTATTTTGATTTGAGCATTTGCATTAATCAAAATTTATCAGGCAAAAAAGTCAAAATGAGTAAATCTAGCAGAATGTGTACTGCCACCAAGCTTTGAACATCCAAAATTTCAGCATGGAGTAGTGATAATTTTGCACTTGCTTTAATAAGAGTGTCTGATGCATTACAAGTACCTGTGGAGTGCTTGTGGGCGATGAAAATAAACCAGATTACTTCTATATGCCTCTGCCTCGCTAGGCTACACAATACAGATAAACCACAAAAGAAAGCAACAGCATCCAAAAACAGTAGGCACCTGGCTGTTACTAAATCTCAGTTTCCAGCTGGTTATGTGCCCTACCGCTGCTTTAGCACAAGATGCCACTGTAAACTGGAAGTGTGCTATGCCATTGTGAACTGGAAGCGTGTCAGACTACTGAGTCCTGATCACTTGTGACAATGCAATACCATTATTTAAATGGCTGCAATCAGGCCTCAATGCGAAACACCAAACCACCAAAAAACATAGCAAATGCAATCATTAGCAATGTAAAATTAAACAAAATCAACCAAACAAAAATAAAAATAAAAATAGAATAAAACAATATTTTCGTACACTGCAAATGCAGTCATTAGCAATATCAAATAAACCAAAACACAAACCAAACAAACAAAAAACCAAAATAAAACAATATTTTCGTACATACAAAATTCTAGTCAGTTACAATCAAAGTGATCCAACACAAGCAAAACTACGAGTGCTAGATATTGTAGTATGTGTAAACACAAAATGCACAAACTAAAAGACGCCAATTTTCAATGTGCACAATATTTTGAAAGGTGTTCAATAAAATCTGGATGAGTATAGCTGTTATATATATACACATATACATATATATACAATATTTCAGCTTGGTGAAAATTACTGGAAATGGGATTGCCTCAAACAACCTAGAATTGCTTTTGGCATCACCCAGACCAGCTTGCACAGAAGTGTACTGTTTATCTATAACAGTGTAAGTGCATATACAATGCATAGTGTAGGTACACTTACAATAACATCCCTTGAGCCTTCAGCGCTCACATGTTACATATTAACATAAATCAAATACTCTCTACACATGTAGAGCATTCCTACTGACACGATTTACATATAGTATTTGAAGCAGAAGAAAGAAGAGGAAAAAATCACGTCACATGAAATAGTGAGTAATGAAGGTACTTAGCAGAACTAAAGAGTTCCAACGTTTCATCCCGAGTTGCAGACTGCTCTAGGCAACGTCCAACAGGACCACCCCTGAAAGGTTCACACATCACACAGAAATAGTACCAGTTCAAATCCAGAATGGGGAAGGAACCCTAACCTTCTCAAAAAGGTTTGTCCAACAGAAAGACATAAAGGCATAAAATTAAGGATTTTGCTTTGCACTGCTCAACTCCAAACATGAACAATGCCATTTGTGTGGCATACACTCATTGTCTCTGCAGTACACAATATCAATAGGTGCTGATATGTACCTGAACCTTGCAGACACTGATACAACATTTGTTCTATTTGATAAAATAACACCATGGTATAGCTGGTGGACCATCAACATATATACAGTACATATCAGTTTATAAACGCATTTCAACCTGCCACTATCATGCTGATACGTTTGCCTACTTTTTGTGTTTAAACAATAGCAAAAGAAGAAATGATAAGGACCAAAAAAAAACAAAAAAAAAGGCTTCTCCATGAAATGAAGTTGGTAATTACATCATACTCCATAGTGTATGTATATGTATGTATACAGACATAATCAATTCTTGGTATTCACACCTTGTGAACTGCAAAGATCACATCAGAGTGACACACAAGTTGTTATAGAAATCTACTCATCTAGTTTAATTCACAATTTATGTCACACATAATAAAGTTGTTATGTTCAAGGTAAATTAGAGGAAAATGAAGCAAAACGATCCTGGAAAGCAAATACAATAAAAGCATAATTTTTGGTAGTATACGGTGCTTGCCAGGTTATATTCTGACCTACCCCTGCCTTTAACAGGGAAAACAATTGATAAGTGTGGGTTCTCAACATTGTACCAGCAGTATGATTGATATATATATATATATATAACTGATAAAAATCAAAGAAAAACGAGTTCGCGTGAAAGGTCCCAAATTTTCGGCTCACGCCTTCCTCGGGGGTTTATTCTTAACAACTCAGAATCTATATATATGTTCATGTGTGAAACTGATGTACAATCTTAACCTGAAACCACAAACAATGAACAAATGCAAAACACTGGTAATTTTAAGTGTCAGCACATCGTCACTGACCATTATAGGTTTGTTAGGATTTACACATTCTATCAACTACGCAATGCTATCTCAGGACAGGACCAACAAAGCAGCAACACAAAAACACACACACAAGACCAGTTACAGTACAAAATTAACACATGACCTAGCGTAGGAACATATATTCATCTTTGAAGGCTTATTCTTGCCATTTTTATTCTTCACATAAAATATCTCTAACATCTTGTAACATCAGCAAGCTCTAGGAATGTACCACCAGAATACTCGCAAGAGATGTCTACTAGAAGTAAATACTCTATTCAGATTAATGGGGTCACAAAGATTGAGAAAATGCAGCTGCATTTGCATGGGACTGAATCATGTGATGAGTTCAAGGGGAAAGAATAATAACTGCTGTGGGTATCGACTCAGAGTCTGTCAGTACCACAGGGTCCAGCTAGGATGCTGATGGACTTGCACTCAGAGACAGAATGCAGCTTTGAAAGTGTAGTTCTGCTCCTCATTACTCAAAAGGCACTTACATCAAGACTTGCCACCCTCACCAGTCCTTTACAAAGTACACACCCAGGACCTGGCATATCTGGAGAGTAAAAAAGGGCTATGCCAGGTACCTACACTGACTGACGATGGGCTCACCTACAAAATACAAAACAACAAAGAGCACCCAGAACTGAAGCAGGAAAATAGTGCAACTATAAACAGAAAAAGTTCCTGATAGTGCCAAAATGTTGGATCTCACATCAGTCCAAACACAGTACAAACATTGCACTGCACCCTAGACCAACGGAAAAGCAATGCCAGCGATGATGGAGCTGTAGTCAAAGACTGAATCATCTCAGATGCCTCGGGATCCCTTTTGATGGATATGCTGACCTACAGACATGTGAAAACCAACATGACTTCAGTGCAGAAAAAGCTTGTCAGTCCTCATTCCGGCTTTGCTGTAAAGAGTATATTGAGCAATGCCATTCATAACTGAGTGTGGCACTCAGTGTCATTGACTATGGACTAGGCCTCACAACAATGTCACAGACAAATTGGTTCAAGCAGGAAAGGTAGCTATAAGCAAGCCAGTATTTAACACCTATTCCATTATGACACCAGCATGAGACACAATATTTCAGTTTCAAGCTCAGCATCAAAAAATAAAAGAAGCAACAACAAATCTATTATTTAGACTGGATCAACATCCAGAATGACCAGACAAGGTCAACTCAGGATGACGATAAATCTATACAAAGAAATGTGAAAGTCCCAACAGCCAAAAATGATGAAGTATGAAAACATGTACATGTATATACATACATTTGCACGGCATATTTACAACTGACAAAAGATGTCTAACACGTTTAGCAAAAAAAAGGAGAAAACAAAGCAACAAAATTCACACTGCGAAACACCAAGGACACACAATCTGGGACAACGCAGTTCATGCTAGATTTCAATATTACAGCTGATCCATTAACAAAACTAAGAAGTTAGTAATTGGATTTTAATGTCTTGTCACATAGTCATCTCAGGATGGTCAAATTCTATCATAAGTATATACACATTTCAAAATTCTTTTCCTATGTAAACCGTTATTCAACTCAAATCGACAAAATTAGGGCATAAGTATTTATACTGATCCCATCCAAAGACAAAGCATTAACAGTAAAAATCAGTACACTGAAATAGACAGTAGTGATATTTTTACCTACAGTGACATGTTACATGTATACTCCAGAAGAAGAAGCGATGTAATAATTATTAAAAGTGCATGTGCGTGTGTGTGTGTGTGTGTGTGAGTGTGTGTGTGTAAATGGCACATTCCAGCATATTTGTTTCTACACAAAGAATTATTCAGTATAAGATTAAGAGACATCCATTATGTATACTCTGGAAGAAGAAGCCATGTAATAATTATTAAAAGTGTGTGTGTGTGTGTGTGTGTGTGTGTGTGTGTGTGTGTGTGTGTGTGTGTGTGTGTGTGTGTGTGTGTGTGTGTGTGTGTGAATGGTGCATTCTGGCATATTTGTTTCTGCAGAAGCATTCTGGCATATTTGTTTCTGCAGAAAGAAGTGTTCAGTATAAGAGGCATCTATTATTATTACTATTATAAATGTATTTACAACTGTCCATTGACAAATTGGATTCATCAAAATTTAATATTATATCTCAGGCAAAAATGCATATAAATTATTCACAATCACAAGCAACTGTTGCTTATCTTTTGAAATCCCAGTTGTACATTCTCACATAAACTGATAAATTTAAACAAAAATCTTCTCTGTCAGCCATGTACTCCATCACCATGTCAAAGTGAAACATAGTGGGGAAAACATCACTTAAAGTACCAACTGGAAACAACCTAAAATCCACTAAAATCAGTCAAGTTAAAAATCATCAAGCATAAAAATATGAACAGCATTTATTCACAACTGATGAAAGATGTAAATCTTCAGGAAGGATGGATGTCTTCTGGAGAACACTTTTAAATAACAGCTTTAAAAAAAATTGTGATATAACAGAGCATTTCACTTTTTCAGTATATTACATAAACACATTTATCTTAAGAACAAATTAAAGATACCAACAAAGTAATGGATACACAGAACATGTGTTTTATACTATATTATTTGAATGATATAGCTGACTGCTTCATGATCAAACAGATGTTTTTGTTAATGATTCCCAAAATATACACACATATCAAACTGAAATAGAATGATCTGCCCAATAAATAATTTCACCAAAGCAATGAAATAAAAACTTAATTTTAACACCCAAGTTCACATGAACCAGAATACACAGCCCAATAAATAATTTTGCCACAGCAGTAACATAAACGCTTACTTTAAGACCCAGTTAGTACACATACAGAAGATAGTTACATCTTCCAGTAGTGACTGACTGGCTGCAATATGCACAGCAAAACAGGGCTTCAATTCATATCCACAACAACATTTAGTTATTTACAAGAAACTATAAATAAGATTTTTTTAAAACATGAAAACAATCAGAAAGACATGAATACAGTAGCAAACTATCTCACATACTATCTTTAAGGGTACAAAAATGACCCTAGCCATGAATATTAGCAACCATTTGAAACACAGGTAGGTTCAGTGCAAAGGAGAAATCATGAGTGTATTTGTAAAAAAAAAAATTCATTGTGAAGAGTAAGACAAAGATATAATTTACTTTTAACACTTAGTCAGTCAAGGAGAATATATAAAGGTGAAACACTTGCAACTCATGAAAAATGAGTGTATCGTCTGACAGTCAGAGATGCATTCTGGAGAAACATCACTAATCTCTGATGAATATGTGTTAAAAATTAATTTAATGCTTTCCACCAACATACATCAAATCTAAAGAGAGAAAAAAACAAAAAAACACTATATTTGAATTACATTACATAAAAGCAAATGATGCCCATCAAATATAACAATAAAAAAAAGTCCATCAATTGGATAAAATGCGCACACTCATAAGAACAAGTACAGCAAACAAATTCTGTCAAATTACACTCCAAATGGGAAACTTTACCTTTCATCATGGAGTGCTTGGAGCTCATTTTTGCAGAACTGGGACAGGTGCATTAAATATAAAATTTATTATTATTATTGTTTTGCAAAATATTCTGAACTTGAAATGGGTCACAAACATTGAACTGGTTTGAGCATGTACAACTCAACAGAAATGATCATCATGCTGTTTCAAACATCTCACTTAACCATATGGTATCCAAGGAACTGCCAACATTCAGGTTAAGGCAGGAAGCAAATTAATTGTCTTTCTTGAATAATTACCTGTTTGGATTAGATACATATATGCATTATGTTAATGTTTGTGTCTATGTCTGAAGGTTTAATAAAATTAAAAACATTGTCAAGATACAAAACTTTAATCTCTCAAAAGTTGCTGTGACCTTGAACTCTACCAAAGTCACTGGAACTGTCATAAAAGTGTGAAGCTTAATGGAGGTCACCATCATGGAAAGTTTTAACAGATCTGACAGCCAACGTTGAAGTTTCTGAAAAGTCTGGAAATTCAGCACCTACTTCCTTTAAATATATAATTATATGCAAAACTGAGGAACATATTTTTGTGTGTGTAATCCTGTCCATGCACAAATGACAACCACATAAAGTCTGAATTTTCTCCTGTGACCTTGAAATTAGTTCAAAGTCACCACAAACGACACAAAAATGAAGATTTGATGGAAGTTACAGTCACAAAAAAGGTTGAAAGATCTTCATCACCTTCAATTCCAAGCAAATGCAAAATATTACATTTTGCCATGTCACCAGGATGGCCAGACAAACACTCAAAAGAAACCCTTGCATGTTTCATTTCAGCCAAAACAGCAAGGAAACTGGCACTTGTCTCAGATCAATAGCAAGATTAATCTAACATTTTACCATGAATGTACATGTAGTTTCCAACACTGTTTTCAAAAGTTTGTCTTGTAAAAACATTCTCACTGAAAAAAAAAATGGCACGCATACATAACAGCATCTATTTTTAGCAGAACTAAAATTTTCATTGCAAGCTAGTCAAAGTGACATTTTGAAGGCATCAAAACTGTAAATTGCTGTGAAACAAACTTTGCATTGTCTTCTAATTTTAGTTTGAACATATCATTTAATATAGATACAAAGTTTTATTTTTCTAACCCTACAGCTGGTATACAGTATAGTGTCACAAAGTTGCAAATGTCCAGCTTTCTCATAATTTTACATCTGTCTGCATGTGAAAACAAGTAGCTCTGGTAACATCAACATAAAATGCAAGTAAATTGTAAATATGAACATAAATCAAAACTGTACAGAACGTTAAACAAAACAGGAGCAACTGCACCAACTACCATACACACAGTGAAAATGAAAAGAAAACTTTTCTGTGTGAAAAGCCCCAAGGCTGATCAGCATACCTAAACAGAGCTTATCATCATGCAGCTTAAAGACATCATCTACAGCATTTGAAAACTATCCCTAAAGTCTGTGATCCACTTTCTGTCATGGTACCGTGACTGCATTACGTACAATCAGTTGCAATGGGAAACCACAGACCATGATGTCACCATCGAGTGACTGATTATGTAATGTCTGTCTGGCTGTTTTCCACAGCCAAATACCCCAGCTACTCACAAATGCAAGAAGGCTGTACATTTTTAATAAAATCAGCAGAACATCTTATATCAGCACAAACATACATTTTATTTAGTATACATACATTAAAAAACACAGTGGGTTTCTTTAAATGTCACAAAATCAGTTGCTTGGACTAAACACAAACTGTCAGTAGTTTAGAAGATACCAGACCCACAAACATTTACTCAGACTTTCAACCCTGACTGCAACAGTCTGACTCTGGCGATAACAACCCAGACACTTTGCATGGCACTCTGATAATAATTGCACAAGCATACAAAAAGGCCAAGTTCTTGAGAGAAAAAAAGACCGAATGGCTTATAAAATAGGCAACCTGCCTGCTCAAACAGAAACCAGTAAATGTACTTGATGAACTGCAAAACTAAACAACAGTTTCAGAACTTTTTGACTCTTTGAAACAGTGACTGAAATCCCAATATGGATGTTTAATGTACTTTTCTGGGTTTTGAATGAAATCTTTCTGCTTGTCAGTCAGGTCTGCATCAGTCACTCCCTTAACTGCCAGCTCTCCTTCAACTCGTATCAGGTAGTCTGGGTCAGGATAGCCATAACTGCAACACACACACACACACACACAATATCATGCACACAGTACACACACATGCTGTATTGCTTCTCAAATTCTTTATGTCATAATAATAATAATAGCAATCATTTCTATAATGCTGTATCTCACCAACAAGGGTGACACACACACACACACACAATATATATATATTAAAACCTCAAAAATAGTAATTATATAGTCAAAATATTGTATAAGTTCCTCACACACAACACCCGCATGCACACACACACACACACACACACACACACACACACACACACACACACACACACACACACACACACACACACACACACATTCAGGCATGTCATGCCCTTTTCATATACACATCAGCCTTAGTTTGTGTTCCATCTGGGTGAGACTTAAACCAACCAGTCAACATAATCCAGGTGATTTCATTCCTTTTGTCATTTGTTTGTAGAATAACTGTCTTCTTGTTGCTTGCAAAAAAAGGTGTAACCCCAAATACTGCAGTTTTTCATTTTGTACTTATTTAAAAAAACTTTTTTACAACCTTTTGTGTGTTTTGACCTCCCCCCCCCCCCCCCCCCCTCAACGACCCAGGGCAGTCAAATTGGTTTAACTTTTTTCAAGCAGGAATGGTTTATTATCCTAGACTAAAAGTTTGGTTTGAACAACATACATTCAGACTGGACCTGTAGATTTGTGCCACTGACCTGCTCCTTCCACGAAAGGGAGAAGTCTTGTGATGGATGTCATTCCAAATGATGCCAGTATAACCTGTGGTAGAAGACTGTCCGACAGTGAAGACCAGGCGGCGGTCAAAGGCTATCTTCAGTAACATCAGTACTCTCCTTCCCTCTGGTGTGTTTGGCAGGTAGGCATTACGGGTTTCAGGCCTATACTGGTGGCCTGGGTTGGGATGTTCATTCTGGCAAGAGAGGTAAAACAGACCAGCTTAACATGTGTGCATGCATGCATGTATGTATGTGTGTGTGCATGTGTGCGTGTGTTTGCACGTGTGCATGTGCGTGTGCGTGTGTGTGTGTGTGTGTGTGTGTGTGTGTGTGTGTGTGTGTGTGTGTGTGTGCATGTGTTCAGGCATGCATGTGTATGTATGTTATTTTATCTTGTTATAAACTTGTTTTAGCTATAACCATAATTTGTTTAAACACCTTTTTTCTTCTTTTTGTTTTCCTGAACAGTTTTGTTCATTTACATGTTACACTGACGGTATGTTTCAAAGCAAATTTTCTTTTAAGGAGGTAAGGAAGTAAACATGGTGTTTAATGTCCACAGAAACCATAAGGTTTATGAGGGATGGGGGGCAGGGGGAAGGGGGTATCAAGGTGGGAGGGAGGGGGGATTATATACCTATTGCTACACTCGCTAAGGACAATAAATATACTGTATATAATATGCTGCTTCATAATTTTAAGAGAGGCAAGATGTTGGCACCTCTGGCAGAGTATTGTGACCTTCCTAATGTAGGTCAAGGTGTAAATGTAAAGGAAAAAACTTACAGGGACTCCTGTAACAAGTTCGCTATTTTCACTTCAATGAGCAGTTAAATTGAGATGGTAACTTCCAGGATGTGATCAAAAAAGAAAGAAATTATTTTTATATATATCCAGATATGCATATGATGCTTTGATGCTGAGGCTTCTAAACTATGATGCTGTCCAGCACCAACCCCAAATCATCTCCATTGTCAGCCATTCCTGCTGTTTGCTAACCTCACCACCTGCAACCCCCTGTTTACATGCTCTCAGGCAAGGTATACCTGCCGCAGTCTCTTTTGATCAAATGTAATGTTGCTCCCATTTCTACACACACACACACACACACACACACACACACACACACACACACTGCCCCCTCCTTTCCTCGCATGTTCTTGCCTCTGAAGGTCACTAGTGTACAAACTCCATGTGCAGTTTCCACAAAAACAGGTAACTAATTAGGTCACTCAGTGATGTCACTTTCCTAATACATGGGTTAAAACATCTAGTGGACTACTACAATTCTTGGATGCTATAACATGTAATAAATTCAACTTTTGCAGGATCATACCAATTTCAGTGACCTTTATCACACTTCAGAGTCAAAGGATCATCCAGCATTCGCAAACAGTCAAACTACATGTATAATATACTTGTCTAAAGTCTTATTGCACAATTTCAAACTATTTAATGCATATAATACTTTAACAGGCTATGGCTGTGTTCTGTGGACATAACTGGCTCATTTTCTTTTGTGGCAAAATCAATATCTGTTTTACAGTTGTCTTGGACACCATTTCAGCAAGGTCTTTCAATTCAGCAAGATTTTTCAGAGTCAACAGTTCACATGACTTCTTCCATACAAAGCCCAAAACGTGGGGTGGCTGACCATGTAACAAAATTTAAGCACCCTGAAGACCCCCAACCTGGATTTCTTACTATCGTGGCAGTTGAAGCAGTAAAAGAAAAGAAAGACTTGATTGTCTGGGAAATTATTGGATGTGCAATCTGGGCACCATCTTCAGAGGTATGAGCACAAGAAATGACCTGAACACACTACTCAAAAACAGAGAGAGAGAATTGGGGGGGGGGGGGGGGGTATTTAATGGAGAAGTGTGTTAACGGTCTGGTTTACTGAAAATGTAATGTCAATTGTGGTGATGAACAATTGTGGTCAAGCAACTTTCGATCAACATAAAGTTACAGGTACAACATCTGTCCAGACCAGATTGCATTGCGTACAATAAAAGCCTTTTGTAGAAAAGTATCAAGTCACAGTTGGAGATACTTGTTTTTCAGAAGTAAACAACACTGACAGTTAAAAAAGTGATGGACATCTGACATATTTGTGTGGTATATATTTATCTCTTAGGTCATAGTACATAGGACATGATAATATGAAGTGAATTTGGTTTCAGTTTCGTTGCTGAGAAAATGGACATTCTTGTCTGCCTCAATAGCAGACACAGAGAGAGTAGGGGTGAGAGAGGTGTGTTAAATATGTGTGTGTGTGTGTGTGTGTGTGTGTGTGTGTGTGTGTGTGTGTGTGTGTGTGTTAAATATGTGTGTGTGTGTGTGTGTGTGTGTGTGTGTGTGTGTGTGTGTGTGTGTGTGTGTGTGTGTGTGTGTGTGTGTGAGACACAGAGAGAGAGAGAGGGAGTGTTTTGTGTGTGTCTTCCCTAGTTGTCTAGAATGCATATCATATGCAAGAGAGTGTGACGAATAACAATATGACGTATTTTATAATCTAATTACGTTTTGTAGGAACCAGTCACGCTGACTGGGTAGGCCTTGACAAAGCCCTCAAGAGCAAAGATTTGGAGTAAAAAGTTTCCAATACAAAATATGCTTGGACTTTGTTATACTCTCTCTCTCTCTCTCTCTCTCTCTCTCTCTCTCTCTATATATATATATATATAAAGTATGATGGTACAGCACCAGACAAGTCTTTTCTACCCTTTCGTTGTTCATCATTTCTTTGTTTTGATCTACTGACAACAGCAACAACATGTAGTTGATGGCCAACTACTAACAGGGTTCACAAATACACAGAAAAAAAACACATGTTTTTAACACAAAATAAAACCCTCTCACGAAAAATTCTCAAACCCCATGCTTTTACTGTGCACAAAAATATCCAGATCTGTATGACAGAATGTGTTTTAATTCAAGGCTCTAAGCAGTCTCTCTCACTCAGTCTCTGTGATGCCAGGGTGTGAAGTTAGATGTCAGAACATCAACTTTGACAGCTGCCATGCATGTCACTCATGAATCAATGTCAAAATGACAACAGCTTTGACAGACAGAACAGCGGTGTGCCTGTGTTCCATTTCCTGCCTTGGCTCACCACTCTAGCTTGACCATGTTGCTCTCTGAGGAGGTACAAATACATCATGCCATAAACTATTTGACTGAAATGAGAAATATTTACTGTTAATTTCTTTGATGTAGGCCCTGATATATTGGGCATTCAAACCAATTATCTATCTATTTACTCTCTGAAGTAACATTCTGGTTCAAATGGAATCATATTCAAAGCACACTATCAACAAAAATGTGCATCCATTTGCATAATTCCTTGTTCATATAACTCAGAAAACTGGGGTGGGGGGGAGGGGGTAAGCAAGCAACTTGGTGTTTAACGCCCAGTCAACCAGTATGGTTATAGTGGGGGTGGCAGTGGAGGGGTCTGAGCTTTGACAGCAGCAGAATCTTTGTAAAGGTTCTTTGGTTTGTCCTTTTTGCTGGGGTTTTAGCTGCATCCAACTAATGGGGTTTCACCAAGCACTCTAGCTTTCCCATTTATTCCCTGGGATGTTTGGAACTCAATGCTTTTTCTTCCATTTCCAAGGTCGGATTTAAATTATGCTGTCCTTTTTTTCTTTCTTTTTTTCTTTCTGTGTTCCAAAACTCAGCCCTTACCTCCTCCTCCTCCATCTCTCCCACACTCTCTCTCTCTCTCCTGCATCATTTTATGTACTCATGCCTACCAACTGAACCTGAGTCTGTGCTGAGCACATTGAGAAATGTTGAGTCCTGCAGTCATTAGATAAAAATATGGATGATGAAAAACAAACTGAAGCTCAATGAGCAAAAAACTGAAGTACTCCTCTGTGGACCATCATCTAGAAGAGAAAGTATTCCTGCTACTGCCTTTCAGTTGGTGAAGCGTTCATTCCGTTCTCCAAAGTGGTGAAAACCCTTGGAGTAACTATGGACACTGAGCTTTCCATGGAACAACATATCTCAGCCACTCACAGTTCTCCTTTTTTTGCACATCAGATCTCTGAGTAAAGTCCGTCCAAACATCACCTGCAAAGCTGAAAGCAGCACTGCTATCTGTCTGATTTTGTCAAAGTTTGACTACTGCAATGGCCTTTTGTCTGGAGTGCCAGCAAACCAGATTAAACATTTACAGGCAGTGCAAAATGCTGCTGCAAGAACTGTCATGAAATGTACACACACACACACACACACACACACACACACACACACACACACACACACACACACACACAAAACAAATTGATCACTTCACTCCAATTCTTAAACAGCTTCATTGGCTTCCCATCCAGAAACAGATCTGCCACAAAATTATCTCTGCTACTTACCGGTCAGTTCATGATAACAACCCCCCTCTACCTCTCTGACCTTCTCCATAAACACACCCCTTCTTGCCTTCTCAGATCAGCATCTAGACCTCTCCTTGATGTTCCCTGGCCCAGGGATTCCAAGACAAAGCCAGTGAGCTTTCATGTATGTCATACCCTCCCTCAGGAATGTCCTCCCTGAGAGCATCAAGGAGAAGGACTCCATTCAGTCTTTCAGACCTTCTTAACGACCCATTTATTTATCTAGGTAAGATAGTTCATGTGATTGTGTACATGCACTTGTGCGGATGTGTGTGCTGAGTGAAGCTGACATTGCCATAATTATTCTGTGTGTGTGTGGGGGGGGGGGGGGGGGGAGTGATTATTTTTTCTGTTATCATTATTTATAACTGTATATATTTTTACATTTAACTGCTATGTATAGTTCCACTTTTGGGAGGGGGTGGGTGGGTAGGAGCTGTTTGTACTTTTTGGTATGAGTGTCCTTTAGTAGTTTTCAGCTTGCAAGAGCTTACATGTATGCACTGTGTGTATCTGGTGCTGTGAACACACAAGGTTTTGCGTGGAGGTTTTTTATGCATTATACATAAATTTTCATTCATTCATCTTTATGTCATATATATATGCATTACATCAAGCCCATTTCACACGCATGTCAGCCTTCTGCTTGCATTCTACAAGAAACCTCTCCAGCAAATGAAAATAGTCAGATTTCATCCATATCATCTTTAGTTTTGTGTAAATCTGCCTGTTACTTGAAAAAGGTGTTTGCACTAAAAACATGTACAGGTCCTGAGCTGTCTTACTAAAATAGTGTTCATTTAAACCCCTATTCCACTTGATTAAAATTTTGAATTCCACAAGAAATTCAAAACTTGCCTCTTAAAATTACTAATAAGTGACATACATGTCCATTTTTTTAAAGTAGTACTTACTGTCTGTATTCCAGCAGGGAATTTGTACATGATAGTCAAGGAGCCACACCCTTGATAGCCAGGCATGTCTGAAGGGGAATGCCCCATCTCCATTCGGCCATCTGGTGGTTGCTTGCCAGTCAGTACACCCTGGATCTTGTTGCAAGTTGGACATTTGGATGCATGGGGCAGCCACTGGTCGATGCAGTGTGTGCAGAATGTATGTCCACAGGTCAAAGACTTGGGCTTTGTTATTCCTTCACGGCAGATAACACAAGTAACAGCCTGTTCTGTTTTTGCAGACTGTGACCTCTCTCTGGGCTTGTTGTCCACCATGGACATGTCAGTAGCTGCTTTCTCTTCCACCCACTCTGACATAGACCTGATGACCTGCAGGTCTTGATGAATGACATGAATCTCTCGCACAGACCTTCTGGGCCTACTGGCATAATTCCTGACAGCTGTGTACACTCCAGTGGCAAAGTCAGCCAGCTCCTTGTTGCAGTCTTTGGATCCTGTAAAGACAACTGTTGTTATAAGTGACTGACCCCTTTATTCTGCATTCATCTCGACCATTAAGATGAGTAGCATGAGCAGAGAATACTACAGTCAAATGACATGGTAAACTGACCACAAGTCAATGGGTGAAAGTTCCAGCTGTGCTGTGCTGGATGAGGCAGAGTGGATACCCTTTCTGAAACACTTCATAAATAACCCTAAAATAATGACAAATTTGACTGGCTGGGGTATAAGATTTCTTTTTAAAGATAACACCGTTCAAAACTTGTGCAACTCAAACAGCAAAAACAAGGTTTTCTGCTTTCTCTGCTGAGTGCCTAGAGACTGTAAGTCACTGTTATTGACAGTACACTATATGTACGCCCATTTTTTGTTTGTTTTTTTTGTTTTTGTTTTGTTTGTTTTTTTTGGGGGGGGGGGGGAGGGGGGTTATTAATAGAAAGTTTGGTTGCAAAAGGATCAGCAGCTGTTAAGATACAGTAGAAACAATTATGTTTTGAGTATATCACTATCAGCTACCACTGTGACTGACCCTGATGATAGAAAAACAATATTTTTGCAAGACACTCTGGCTGATGATGATGATGCAAAACCATATTAAATTTTACTACAGTTAAATAATTCAGATGATATTATTCAGATAAACATTCAATGAAGTCTTGAACCTTCACTGTGACCTTGACCTTGAACACAGCAAAGCAATCTTTTCACAAGATATTCTATCATTGGTGTGAGCTGCCACAAGTATCATTTTTGTTGCAACAAAAGTTTTGTCGGGACAACACGTCTTTTGTCATGACAAAAGTAAGCTTGCTGTGACAAAACTTTTGTCATGACAAAATTAGATTTGTCGTGACAAAATATATTTTCGCAACAAACGTTTTTGTCACTACAAATATTTGTCATGAGCAAACAAAAGTTTTGTTGCAACAAACATACTATTGTCGCAACAAAAGACGTGTTTTGTCATGACAAACATGTATTTGTCATAACAAAAGTAAGCTCCACAAAATTATGTTTGTCATGACAAATATTTGTCACACCAACATGTGTTTGTCATGACAAAAGTTTTGTCATGACAAACAGACTTGTGGCAGTTCTCGCCAATGCTAATATTCTGGCTCATGATGATTGATGCACCCTAAAAGTTTGGCAGCCATAGCAAACAGATCAGAGTTTCAGAAGATATAATAGAAACAGTCATACAGTGATTTTATGACCCTCACTGTTAAATTCACCTTGAAGATAGCAACACTACTGTTTTCATATGAAATTCCTGCTATGACATATCATACAAAGAGTTTGCTGGTTCATAAGATATATCAACTGGACAAACACTGAAACTTTGAATGTTTGCTGTGACCTTGACCACAGCAATCCAATATTTTCACAGCACACTTTGGCTCATGAATGACAAGCTACTTTCAGGCTATGAATTTTGCAAAAGAATCATCAATTCATTCAGAAGACCATATAAGACCTTGACCTTAAAAATAATTATTTTTATTTGTTTTTTTGTTTTTGTTTTTTTAATCACACTTTGCCTCACAATGTTGCATCACCATACTAAATTTGGTTGCAAAAAGGTTGAATGGTTCAGAACATTTTTCTCTTGACAAAGCCTGGACAGACAGACAGACTGGGCAACAGATGGACATGGTGAACCCTGTGTATCCCTTCTCCCTCCCAAGTTGTTATGATGACAATAGCAAGGTGTATAATATATGCTAAAGAATGTCTGTCAAACTAAGCCCTACAGAAATCAGAGACAGGGGCAAGTTGGACATGCTACAAATATACCACGTACCAAATATACTGTTGTTGATCACTTTTATTTAGAGCTGTTCTCTGCTCTCAAGCAGACTCACTGTGCCAGCATGTTGTTCTACATGAGTGACTAACTTTTTGTAGCCCATTTTTGAATATCCACCGAAGTGGTGTACTTACAGCACTGACATGGCTGGTGCCATGTAAAACTGCTGCTGTCTCTGTGCATTCTGTGTACACCATACAACCATGCACCATGTCACTTCACGTAAAGCCACATATGTAAAGTGCATACGTGTTTTGCTGTAACCTGCCACTTTCACTTTTGACAGAATGACCAGGACCTTTTACATGCTACTGCCATAACACAGGGGTGGAACAGTTACCGAAATAAGTGTCAGCACAGAAAGTTGACCCAGGAGAAGAAAACTCTCCTGCCACTTCTGCTGTGACTCGAACCTGCAACCTTTCAGTCACACATCTGGCACTCTAACCACTGAGCTATCCCTGCTCCCAAGCATAGCACGCCATTCCTCCTTCACATCTACAACTAATCAATTCATGTTCGACATCTAAGCCTTGATGATCTATATTTGATATATCTATTGAGTTCTAAAGAAAGCAACTCACTGCATGGGAATGCAAGCAGGTTGCTTCCCTCTTCAGTATGAAAGAGTCATCAGAAAAGCAAGAATGAGTGGAAAACCTACCTCTTGAAGTATGTAGAAATGTTGGAATAGTCACCGATCTCTTGCCACGCATGTCTGCTTCGCTGACTGATCTTTCCACAAAGCTTCGGACCGTCTCTTCACTGAGTGCAGCATATGGGGAGACAAGTGGATAAATCAGAATCTTTGAGCCTGCATTAACACACTGAATGGACCCTTCAGATGTTAAGCTCATAACAGTCTTCCATGCTGATTGGTTGAGAGAGTTTGCTAACTGCTGCAAGTTTTTATCTCTTCCAACATTGCCCACTTCCTGCCAAAGAACAACAGCTTCTGTCTTAGCATCAGCCACTGTTCCCTGCCTGAACAGCAAAATCAAATCCGAGCCATGAAACTGGAACTGATACTCATCTTCTCCCTTTTGGCTACCTGTAAAGATCTTCAGAACTGGGATCCTTGGATCCTGTTCTGTCTGGAAACTGTTCCCAGCTGCAGGCAAATGATGTAGAGATTCATTTGCAGTCCCACCTGTGCTGGCAGCTGGACTAACTGTGTCTGAACTCGCAGACCGCTGAGCCTCCTGGGCAGAAGCAGGCTGATTTTGTTTTTCCTCACTGCTTTTTCTTGCCATGCTAGGTTGGACATCCGTATCCCAGTGCTGTGTGAAAGTCTGCTGTATGGTGTTTATCATGTCCTCGCTGACATCAACAAAGTGGATTTGTTTTAGACAGGTGCCATCTCCACACTGTCTGTCAAAACTCTGTACTGCTGACAGGTAACTCCTTGCACACACATCCTTAGGCACACCAAAGATAGCTGAAACAAAATAAATTACCTTTTAAAGGAACTACCCTGCTCAAACATGTTTTTACAACAGGTTAAATAGCTCAATCTAAAAGCTGGAAATTCAGGATTTTGTTTGAATATACCCCATCAATTTAGTATTGAACATAGAAAACAAACCTGAGTGATGGTTATCCAGATCAAATGTTCGAAACTGTCAAGTGTCATTGTATCCTGCAGCATCTTTCATGCTAGGCCTTGAGTACAGGTCATGACGCTTGCTGGATGCCAAACTTGAAAGAGTTAACACCGAGAAAAGGACTATTTTTCTATATTCAATACTAGAAGAACTCTGTTCAGCTGACATCGACTTTAACTCATCCTAACATTTCAGCCTAAATGTAGAACTACCAATATAAAGAAAGCTAAGCCCATCAAATTACGTACAAAAAAGGAAAAGAAAGAAAAAAGGGGGAGGGGGGAGCAAAAGGAGAAAAAGTCAAATAAGGTATTTCACCCTTGATGTTGTAGAAGATTATCAGAAGAGGTATAAATGGGCACAGTGTATAAAGGTTATTAATTTATGATCATGCAAAAACAGTGAGACTTTGCTCAAAGAGACCTGATAAAAATCCTAATAAAATGTTATGGTGCATGTGGAGGCAGACGTATGTATCAATGAAGGAACTCCCCTAATGACAGCAGAAATCAGACATAAGTGCTATACATGAACAAACAACGACAACACCACCACCACCAAAAACGTTATGGCCCGTGTAGCATAGTGGTTAGTGCTTTGGAATGCTGGTTGGAAGTTTGTGAGTTTGAATCCAGTCAGAGTCATGTCAGATCTTTTAAGCCCTGACCAGCTCCTATCCAGAGTTGGGAGTGCTATTGACCCAATGGGAAGGCTGAGGGACCACACAGCTGAGCTTCAACCACTCCACAGGTCTATGCATCTATTGCATCTATGAGGGTGTTGCTCTAATTACTTGAGCAACATCGCAGGTGCCACAGTTCCAAGTCCTGGTTCAAGTTTGAATTATCAGATAAGAATACCCCTAAAGAATCCTTTTATAAAATTAAATCACAAATAAGATGCTACTGTTCACAAAGTGTGGGAGTAAAGGTAGAGGAAAACAAGTATCAGACTGAAGTCTGAAAGATTTGGTGATGTGAAAAGTATGAAACAATTACTTACCTGAACTGATGGATGGTATTGCCAAAGAAGCTAGCTGCATACTGTCTGCTTTGTGAAGACAGTTGTAGACAGTATCAGCAAGATGTTCCTGACATTCTGCCTTGTCCTTGTAGTCTGACCAGCGAGGTCCCACAGCATGCAGTACCTTCTTACAGGGCAATGATCCTCCCGTGGTGGCCACCACCTCTTTTACTTTCAGTGGACCATTTCTTTGAATGTAATCTTGACCTTCATCCTCCAAAGAGAAACCAGCCGCTTTAGCAATGGCATAAGCTACACCACCACCATGAGCCAGGTGTTCATTGGCAGCATTGACAATGGCATCCACAGGCAGCTTGGTGATGTCTGTCTTATAAACCATCACCTTAATACCAGACTTTGTGGTTAACTCTTTAGTGGTCACCGGCTGAGATGAACCATAGTCAAGTGAGTGTGTGCATGACTGGTTGGTGGAGCCACTGTCTGCTCCTGTATTCCTTCCATCAAACCTTCTGCGACCTCTAGATGTCACCTTGACCTTGCCAAGCTTAACATTCAGCAAATGCTTAGCTTTGGACAGGGCATTGTAGTCAAAGCTAAAAATAACCACTCTGCCCTTGTCAGGCACAGGCATCAAGTAAGCTGCAGCACCTTCAGCTGTGGTGTCCACAGGGTCTTTAATCTTTTCAAAGTCACTGTCACTCAACGGCACCTCTTCCTGTCTCAGCGAGTCAATTCTGTTCATTGTTTCTTGTGCTGCAGGCCCATGGCAACAAATTTTCACTTGATTTCCACTTGTCTTCTCAACATCAACCTCACTGAAGTCTTCTTTCATCAATGCCTGCAGAGCCTGAACTACTTTTGAATCCAGCTCTTTTGTTACTCCTTCTGGGTGATGTACTTGTGGCTGTGGCTGTGGTGGATTCAAACCAGAGCGGTTCTTTTTACGCTGATTAATGCAGTCAAGCACACGCTTTACTGCAGCATCCAAGTCTTCAATACCTTTTACCTCAAATGTTGTGCTTGGCACATGTGTACTATGGTCAATCTTCATCTTACAAATCTCAGAGAGATGAGAGTCTTTCAACAAAGCATCTGTTTCACCCTCCTCAAAGAAATCCCCAGGTATACTGACTGTGCAAATACCCTGCTCCTGAGGAAATAGAAAAGACACACAAAAAACACATTTAACTTCATGAACACTGTCATATGATACACACTTTATCATGTATTCTCCCATTAAAAAAATAACTATACATCACATAATAATGTTCAATATATCACAATTATTATGAGGTACACCTTAACCTTTTCTCTTTCTCTAAACTTAATGGGAACTAGGTTGGGGTTTTTTGTTGTTGTTTTTTCCTTTTGTTTTATATTTGACATCTTGTCAGCTGGAAAGATCATTTCAGGGTCAATATTAACACTAATTCATCAAGTCACAAAGAAATGAGTGATTCACTGCTCACATCACACATCACTTCATATTTTAAAAAAGCTGGGAGGAAATGAAGGCTGGGAAAAAAATGAAAATATTCCACAACTTGGATAAAAGAATCTAAGGTTTGTAATTGAATTTAAAAGTCTAATCAACTCAAAGGATTACCTCAGGACAAACAAACACTGTCATAAACACAAACACAAAATATTCCACAACAGGGTAGGAAGGTTATACTTCCTAAAAAGCAAAAGGGAAACCAGTAATACTTGCACCCTCATGCCTACTGTATTCAGTTCAATCCAAGGTGGTATGTACCCTCTCAGGAAAGCCTATAATTATAAGCTCCACCCCATCTCCCCAAAGTTTCCCCAGTGTTGCTTTTGAAACAGTTCCAACACGGGTCTGATTCACAGTGGCCCTTTCTGATCCTTTCAAGGAAGATCACAGAGTGCTTCCTCTGTCTGTGTCTCTCCTCCAGGCAATCAACAGTGCTGCAGACTCCAAGAGAACCAAGGAAAACTGCCTACATTCCTCAATCCACAAAACCACAAAAGGCTCAGAATGTAAAAAGAAAAATCCTGACAATAGCATTCAAGGCCAGTTCACAGATCAAATCATACCGAAAAAAGCCAGGACTCGGATTCAGCAAAGGTGCCACATGCACCAACAAAAAGCACTTGCAATACTGATGCATTTTTGCACCATCTCAAGTGATCAGATTCCTGATGGAATTCTGTGACACAAATGAATTATTCCAGTTTTTGTTTTTGTTTTTTTTACTCACAAAATCAGATGACTGCATTAGCAGTCTGTAAATTACAAAACTGTGAGCAATTCATATTGTAAGGAATGTATGCACTATGACACCTGGCCAAACCTACCCAACATACAAGGATACAAGGATATTTAATCAACAACAACATAATAAGCCAACACACACACACACAACACACACACACACACACACACACACACACACACACACACACACACACACACACACACACACACACACACACACACACACACACACTCACAGAGGACAAAATCCATAACAGAACCCATGTTTATTGCTGGCACACATTCATGCACACCCTTCCCCTAACACTTACTCAGTTACTGCTACAACTATTTATTAATAATTCCTATAAAATTATAGTGAACTTTAAAAGAAATCATTAAGACTTAAATACCTGCCTTAAAGATGTATGTATCATAAATACTTAAAGATGTATGTATCATAAGTACACATACACTTTCCTACCCACATCCACACCCAAGCACACATACTCATGCTACTTTGACTAAAAGAAAACAGTTAAGACTGCTATCACATTAAAACATGTTTCCATGTTGCACCAATAGACACATGCACACACACACACACACACACACACACACACACACACGCACACACACACACACACACACACAGAGACTTCCACACGCACACACACATAAGCCGATAGATGCATGTACACACATACACAAGATCTTGTACAAATTGTATCACCTGTCTGTCTGGGGGAGGTTCTGTATGATCATCATTGTCCGATGGCTTCACCTGTTGGTTGTCTGGAAGATTAAAGCAGATATTGGGCCAGGGAAGAAAAGTTCATATTGCATTCTCTAATTCAATTCAAGATCACTTTATCATGATCATTTTATCAAATAAATTAGCTGAGGCATACACATCTAACAGAATACAAATTAATGCCAAAACACACAAATACCACCAACCGTATTATCCAACAACAACAAAAGATGCCTCCATTGATCCAAGTTAAGTCTTGGTTAACTTTTCAGGTTAAAACATTACCAGTTAATCTGTGCCGGGAGAGCTGTGTAAGCTAGCTCGAGTTACGGGCCCCAAGTTCCCCCACCCCTTCTCTCCAGTCGGATGCTGCCTGCCAGCAAATGGCCGGTGCATGGCAGTATAAAGACTGTGCCTCCCTGGATTCTGCGACTTAGTGCTGATCCACCCAACCCCTACCCCCCAAGTTTACATGCTGAAAAGTGTCTTGCTCTTCCCTTAGTTATTAGAGACCTGTGCTGCACAGTGCAGGTATGTATGCTTAGTCAAGAGACTTGTGCAGCTAAGGGCAACCATTAATAGTCAATGTCTGTCTGTCTTCATGTGCTGCAAAGTGCAGGTATGCAAGCTAGTTAAGAGACTTGTGCTGCGAAGTGCAAGCATTAATTAAGTCAGTGTTTGTCTTCCTGTGCTGCAAATTGCAGGTATGTGCATTTAGTTAATAGTCTTGTGCTGAAAAGTGTGAGCTTTAATTATTTGGTTCTCCTGTGCTAAAAGGTGCAGACATACTTAAGTGCATGTTAATAGACTTGTGCTGTAAAGTGCAAGTGGAGGTGGTAACCTTAGTTAACTGCATGTTGAGTGGTGCTGCAAAGTGCTGCGCCAACTTCAGTATGGGGCCAAAAGGGTGTAACTTACTTTTGTGGGTAACTGGTACTGAGCCTATGGGGGTAGCTAAGTTAGCTATGGTTTAGTGCGTGGGCTAGGCATAGTCAATGTGTTAATTTGTTTTGTTTTTGTGTATGTCATATGTGTAATATGTGGTAGTATAAATAAAATTGCATATGTTTCTTTATTTTGTTCATCGGTATAATGGCAGTGAGACTATGCACTGAGACAGAACATGGTCAGTGTGCGCGTCTGTGAGTGTGCGTCAGTGTTTTCATCATGTCAGTACATGTGTACAACTTCTGTTTCCCTTTATCTTTTGTCTAGTGTCTGTTTTAATTGGCATATGTGCATAGTGAAACAACACACCTACTTCTGAGGAGCAGACAAGCAACCAAACACTAACACAGGTTTTTTTTAAGTTACCAAGTTCAGTTGATTGTAGTGATTTTGAACACAATGCAAGAAACACTAAAATGTACACTACACAAAGAAGACTAGAGACAATTGTTTATTTCATTGTGAGTGTCTCTCCTTGGCAATCTTGAGCCTCCCCTTGAACCTACAATGAGGTATGGGCTCCACAGTCCGGTTACAAATCCAATTCTGACACCATCAGAAGATTTACAACAAACCTTTTTGTTGTTGTAATAAACATATTTAACTCCAACCCCAGTTCCATGCAGCAGTACAATTCAAAATATGAAGATTTTAAACAATTTGAGATCAGCGAAAACATCTTCCAAGCACCGAACAAGCAGCAAAAGCTCAACCAGAACAAGCTAAGCTTTTTGCTCCCATTTTTCATCATTTTTAACCATTTATCTGTTGTTTAAGCGCTGTTTTGTGGTTTGACAAAGGGGATTTCCCCAAAAATGGGCATACTGTGTGTCCTTGTCAAAATAAATAAGCATTTGTTTGAACCTTTTTGTGTTTGAGATCAGTGTGTTTTACTGAAAACATTGTTCTGAAACTAATGAAAGAATCCATTTCCTACATCAGCATCAACAAAGGCCACAACCTGTGTCTCCTGCAAGAAAAAGTCAAACTTTCTTGCCTGTGAAAGGGCAAGGCTAGTCAAGTTACTTGATATGTACAGCCCAGTCAACCATAATGTCAATAGACTGTGATGTCAATATCAGGGTGGAAAAGAATTCATCGTGTAACAAGAAAGAAAACAAGAAAAACTGTAATTCAGGTCTGTTCATGACAGATGTCAGTTTATATTGAAAGACGACTCAGAAACATTGAGGTTGATTAAACCAGGAAGGCACAATGTAGCATGCATGCCAACCCAGTTATTCTGACCTAGTACAAGTGAACATTTTAAAAACAAAAACAAAACAAAAACAGTCTTGATCTTAATGTGATACATCACAGGACCTAACTTTAGGTATAGATGTGACGGGGGGCAGTGCACGTGTGCAAATCAGATGGTGCTTTGGGTGATGATCCATTGTTTGAAGTCCTTAAGTGTGGGGGCCTTCACTTGGTCATCACTGATGTGGCTCCAATCCGTGGTGGTGCGAGCAAAGAAAGAGTTCTTATGTTGTTCAGTGTTTGAGTGGGGAACTAAGAGTGGTCTGGAGTTAAGTGTTTCCTGTCTGTCTATAGTGTTCTCTGCTGTAAAGTCATGGAATTTTGTTGGCCTAATTTGTCTTTTGTTTTCTGGGAGGGGTTTTAAAAACTGTTCAACTGGCATGGCCAGTACCAGCCCCTCAACCACTTTATAAAAGAAAGAGAGGCATTGTTGTTTATATCAGTCCTGTAGGGTGGACGGTCCAGTTTATGGAGCATACTGGTTATGCAGCCTGGTTCCCTGGAGCAGTAGCCACCCACAATAAAGCATGCAGCTGAATGTCAGTTGAATGTTTTCTACTATTCTCTTATGTTCTTACTATTAAAAGTAGCAATCCAAATTTTCGCACCTCATGAAAATCCACCACCATACAAAGTTTGGTTGCAAATGGCTATGTGGTTCTGTTGTTCAGAAGAAGAAAAAGAGTAAATAGACAGTCAAACTGATTCCAATCCACACCCTCCCCTTACTCCCCTTAACTTCTCTCTCTGTGGGGAGTTATAAAAATACAATGGTAAAATGCAAGTAAAAGTCTGATTCACTCTTATAACACACAGAGTACCAACTGATGATTCAAGAATATGACTGTGACCCATTCTCACCAAATGAGTCTTAACTTGCAGCTGGCTTACTGTACTACAGGCAAAATCAGTCAGTGGGGGTCTACTTGGGTGTTTTCAGATTTTTGCAAAATTAAAGTCTATAAGCAGTAAACTTTGGTGTGTTTGCACTGATATGCTCTGAAAGTTGAATAAATAATGTTTAAAACACATTTTATTCACCCTACCTGGCATCAATTTTGCTCATTTTACACTGAGAGCATGGGATTAAAAACATTAACAAAATACATTAAAAGTTAACTAATGTTTACATTTCAAGTCTCTTCAGGTGCCAGAATGTTTGATATGTTCCTGTGCCAAAATTGGTAAAGATTGGTACATTTAAACGTCCTGTTGCTAAGGATTAAAGGAAAAACTACTCAATGCACGGTGAAAACTTTAAAGCTGATTTTCTCAAAATGGCCTCTGCCACACATGCAACCTTCAAAAACACGTCACATCCAAAAAACTGGAGTAGAAACATGATTTAAGTATCAAAATAACATGCAGAACTTGCAGATTTGAGACATGCAAATATCTCAAATTGCCAAATTTTAAGTTAAGATTCATTTCATGAGAATGGGTCACATATCTGGAAAAAAGAATGAAAAAGACAACAACAAAAACGAAACACACACACACACACACACACACACACACACACACACACACACACACACACACACACACACACACACACACAAACAACCTCTGAAGGTTCCAAGACTATATTCCGACCTATTCAAAACTTTCAAAAGAAAGTCTTTGACAGCTCTCATCCAGGAGGAACCTTTATTTCTGTGTCTGCAGTGTACCATTGCATGTATGCAAGAAGGTCAAGCAATGATGAGCCAGGCAACAATGAAATGGATACATACATGGTCAAGCCCACATTGAATGCAGTACTCTTATACCTGTCAACCCATACAGTTTACCAGTATAAAATATAGTTGTTGTTTTTTTCATTATGGGGGGGGGGGGGGGGGGGGGGATATGACCATACTGGAAAATGGATACAGGAAAACATAAGTTTCATGAGATTTTGTTGTTGTTTTAAACTGAGCAAAAAGATTGAAAAACTGTCAAATGAGCAGCCAATGAACGCCATCATCAAATTCACACGGGCTGTCCTAGTGCAATAGGCTAAGAAATCTCATCAGAAGTGAGATCTGTCATTTGAAGTTGTGCCTGCATATTTAGCACAACACTGTTTCTTCTTTTCACTGCCACACACGCTGATTGGATTCAAAATGACTCTGGTACCAGCGAAAAAACAAGAGACCCCAGCCTGCATAAGGAAAATACAGGTTCACAAACTCTGGACTAAGGTTTACTCCCAAAACGGGTTGACAGCTATGTACTCTTCCTCAAGATTACTATGTTAGAAGCAGTTAAGGAAAGGATGGGCCACTGAAAAGGTGAAATAAACACAACATAGCTTCAGTGACTTACCATGGTTTGGATCAACTGATGAATCCAGTGACTCCAGTCTGCGTTTCACTTCCTCCCTCAGTTCCTGTGATTAATCAAATGAAAATATGAAAAGTAAATCTTCAACTAACACAAGTTAAATTAAGTACCTAACATGAATAAATACATAATCACAAAAATAAACAAGAACAGTGAATGCTCAGATGACTCATACTGAAAGAAAATGATGTGGTACTCAATTCATTATGTAACACAGACCCATGATGTTGGACACTACATTATGGGTCTGTGAGGACCCATAATTTATGTACAGGCCTGAGACTAAAAAAGTGTCAAATCACACAGTGACTTAGGCTAATGTCCAGTCATCCCTATATAAACAGCTGGGGGGGGGGGGGGGGGGGGGGAGATCTTATTTCACATTGAAAAAAAAATCTGCTTTCACTGTTCTGAGGATCTGTAACAGTGTCAAAGGCTCAGACCACTAGCATTCACAATGAGGAAAAATATCATTTGTATAGTTTCCTTTGAACAATCTCATTGTTAAATAGAAGCATGCAGCTCTTAGTCCTTTTTTGTCCCCCCCCCCCCCCCCCCACCACCCCCATGTATAAATTATTCTTTCTCTTCTCCCAGTAAGTGACCACCTTCATTATTTTGAAGATTCTGTCACTGTCAAAACATTGTACATGTATTCAGAACTTTCACACACAACACACATAAAATCTATATCATCAGTCTGGCAGCTGTTACATTCTTATCTCTTACATATTCTTATATTGATATGTCTCAGACAGATATCAGTCCACTTCAGTCAATAACTCATCTTCCTCACCATCACAGTTCATCTGTGGTGTGCCTCAGGGCTCAGCACTTGGGCCCATTCTCTTTGTCCTATACACTACACTTCTCTCTGATATTACTGCTAACCACTCTGTAAATCATCAACTTTTCACAGATGACACGCAGCTCCAGAAATCCACTTATGTCAACTAAATGGCCCATCTCAATGGATGACTGAAAATCAACTCAAACATAATGACAACAAAACAGCTCTTCTCTTTCCTTCTTCTTCTTTTCTGAAACCTTCCACCATTTCCTTTCCCAACTCTTGGTTCTCACAACATTCCTTTCTCTGATTCTGCCAGGACCCTTGGATTCGTTCTTGACTCAAAACTGTCCCTGAAGAAGCACATTAAAAAAATATGTGAAACCGCATTAGTTTCAAATGCAGGTTTCTCACTGAAGATGCAGCCAAGACTCTTGTTTCTCCCTATATATATCCTCTCATGGCTTGATTACTGCAATTGTCTCTTTATGAGTACAACTGAATCTGTCATCCAAACTCTCCAGAAAATTCAAAACATTGCTGCAAGACTTGTTCTCTTGGCACCCTGTCACCACCACTCTACACCTCTCCTGGAAAAAATGCATTGGCTAATTCCCAGTTCAGAATGTAACATGTTGTAAAGTCATTTGTATGTGTTTCAGTGCTATAACTGGTTTCTGGTCCTGCTTACCTCTCTGAACTGCTATATGTCTACACTGTCTCATACACTACACTCTTCTTCTGACACCCACATGCTGAAAATCCAACAATACAAATGCAAGACTCGTGGCTTTTGCATTTTCTCTTACTTTGGACCCCACATTGGGAATTTACTTCCACTAGACCTAAAACACCAACCCTGTCATCTTCTAAAACCAAACTGAAAACTTTCCTCCTGTCACAGTACTTCCACTCCAACTAATATCAATACTCAGTTTTTGCTACACAATCTGTGTGTGTGTGTGTGTGTGTGTGTGGGTGGGTGGGTGGTGGGTGCGTGTGTGTGTGTGCGTGTATGCGGGCGGGCATGCGTGTGTGTACAAATCAGTGTTATGTATGCACACACAAAATTCATGGTTAGAATTCATCAAGTTTCCTTCTTTTTTCTGCTTCGTATAATATGTACTTTCAGTAAATTGCATTAGTAGCACTTTGCTCTACATGTATATAGAATATTGTGTTTAGGTTAGTATGTATCATGTGAATGCTCATGGCTTTGACCAGTGCATGATAAAGGTACATTATGGTTATTATTATTAATTCAAGAGTCAAGATACTTTATTATCTCATCAGAAAAATTAATATTACTATTGTCACTCACACATGCACTATAATCAGAGAAGAACAGACATGTATGTTTAGAACTACAACTGTATTCTACTAAATAATCGTATGACAAAAAATACACAGAGAAAAGTACACTGAGAGAAATAAAATTAGCAGCCTGCTTGGAAGAAAGGAGTGGAATGCTGTTAAAGTGGGAAACAGGTTTTATCTGTCTAGTTGAGGAATTCCTATATGAAAGCTACTCAGTCTTGTAGTTGGTTCTAAGACATAGGCACTGCCTTCCATAATTTCTTATACTTGGCTATTCATAACAGCAGCCTTCTGTTACTGGTCAGAGTGGATAATGAAGTTGTAAATATATATGTACATGTTATTTTTCATTCCCATGTTTTACCATAAGGTTCTTTTTTTTCTTTCTTTCTTTTCTTTTCTTTGTGTGTGTGTGTGTGTGTGTGTGTGTGTTGTGTGTGTGTGTGTGTGTGTGTGTGTGTGTGTGTGTGTGTGTGTGTGTGTGTGTGTGTGTGTTCATCACATCAAAAATGACATCAGGCATAATGGCAAGGCTCCCTAGTTTAGTATATATATACATAACAACGTTTGTCACCTTACAGAACATCTGCCCCACCTGCCCCCCCCCCCCCCCCCCCAACCAACACCCACTGCCCCACCCCTCTCCCCCAACAAGAAGACCAATTCACATACTCCACTTTAAAACAAATATTTTAAAAAATAAAATTAAAAAAATGGAAAAGTCACTGGCATGGTCACCATGAGCACTGCATGTAGTCATCTCCAATCAATCCCCCTGTTAATGCTCCTTTATCCCACAGTCAATGTCTGCTACAGATGAATTCTGTGAAACAATGTTTGATCCTGTTCCCAGTATCAATCTGTTTGAGGGTCACTGGTGTGGAACAGTGCTATTTTCTGAACCAGTAGTACTGCTGAGCCAGATGTGGGCAGTTTCAAGTACTCTGCACATGTGCTGCAAGTGTTTTCAAGTCTGCCTTTAGGCCCATGACCAGTTGATTTAGCAATCCACACACATACTAAACACATGATTAGACATAATTGAACTCCTCAAGTTTAAAACAACACACACACACACACACACACACACACACACACACACACACACACACACACACACACACACACACACATACACACACAGAGGAAATCTCTTCAGATAAAGATTCCTGAGGCATCCATGAACATGACTGGTCTGTTTAAATGTAAAGAATTTTCCAGTTGGGTTTTATGTTTAAAGAGGCACCAAACCGAAAATACAGTTAAGCTGGCCTGAAATGTAAAGAAAATTGCAAATATTTCCATCTGCATGCTTCATTTGGTTGTTTTATCAATATCTATACCAAAAAAAAAAGAACTTTCTTGCTTCAAATTAGAGCTACTCATGGTGCAGACATGTTGTTTTGCTCTGTACTGATGAAGCATAGAAAAGGGTTGACTCATGATGTGTTTGATACTTTTGTCACACATATGCCAACCTTTTTCACAACCCATGAGACAATTATTTTTATGCAAGTCAATAAGTTATCTAAATCTGAGGGATCTCCCTCCCCCCCCCCCCTCTCTCTCTCTCTCTCTCTCTCTCTCTCTCTCTCCACACACACACACACACACACACACACACACACACACACACACACACACACACACACACACACACACACACACACACACTACAGAATCACCATACACTCACCTCTAGGGCAGCATTCACTTGCACCTTTTGGCCACAGATCTGAACAAAAGCTGTTTTGTTTGGTGTTGCTGGAGTGCTGGCAGGAGTGGCTTCTCCAGTTTCGTTTTCACCTATTTCAGAAACAACCTTATAGATTTGCAGAATAATGCATAATACTGTACCCCTAATGGTTTGATAAAAATAATGGATCTCTGTTCAGCAAGTCATGTCAGTATTTGTGTGTGTGTGTGTGTTTGTACATGCATGAGTGCATGTGTACGTTAAAAGTTACCTAGAAACTTGATCATCTGATCTTTACAATAGTTGGAACACAGTCTCATTGCAGTTGGAATTTATACCCTACTGATTGCCTGGTTGCCAAGCTCTCTAGCAGATGTCACAAGCTAGTGCAGGAATTACAAGTGAGGACTTAATGATGAAACTGTATGCAAACTATCCAAACTATAAAAAATGTTAGATGAGCTGTATGCTGTTACTTTTGTTCTACCAACAAACAATGACAAGCTGAAGAAAGAGGCAATGGGGTGGGGGGGGGGGGGGGGTGGAGTCATGAAAAGTGAGCTAGCACAGGTATGTTTCACTGCAGGGCTCGGTGAGCAATGCATCCAGGACCTGTCATTCTACATCTATGGGGTCACACAGAAGTTAACAACTGGGGATGGTGAGGGGACAAATGAGTTATCAAATCACAACTAAAAAACTGGCTTACAGGTTCAGGTGCAACACAGTTTAAATATATAATATACAAATTTATTTTTATCACTGGTGGAAGACATTTGACGCCTTCAAAAATGCAACCCCCCCCCCCCCCCCCCCCCACCCCCCAATTTTTTAATTTTTTATTCCACACAGGTATTCATGAACAACATTCTCATAGAACGTGTCTAAAAAAATCTTCCTCTGATCTCTGCAAAGTCCACACAGTGTAATAAAATGTATTCTGATGTCAGAAACTTATTACACTTGACAGGGACTACACAAAAGAAGTGGGTCAGACATAAAGTCAATATGTAGTAGAGCTAGAATAATCTCTTCTCTTCTGTTCAAGCAGCAAGGCAGTAGACATTTGTTTAATTTTAGTATAATCTGACGTCATCAGGGAATTCATCCCACTCATGTTGCCTGGGTTCAATCACATATTCAAGTCAAGGTTTCACATCACAGAAAGGAATGAGTTTATCTCAGATATCACTATCAATGGCATCCTTAGCAACACAGACTGCTGCCAATTTACCCCAAATACCAACACAGCCTGGGACCCAGACAAATGAATATGAAACTGCCTGGGGCCCAGACAAACTAATACCAACACAGGCTGGGGCCCAGACAAACTAATACCAACACAGCCAGGGGCCCAGACAAACTAATACCAACACAGCCTGGGGCCCAGACAAACTAATATAAACACAGCCTGGGGCCCAGACAAACTAATATAAACACAGCCTAGGCCAAGACATAAACAAACTCTTTCTCCTTTCATACTAAATCTAAAAATAATTCATAAATGTTTATCAGGATCAGGTAGTCACAGTTCAAGGTAGTTATTTAGTAATTGGATTTTAACATCCTGTCAACCACAGTACAGGGTCACCACAGGACAATCACACCCTGTCATAAGCATACGTACATTTCAAAACTCTTCTCATCCGCAAAACTAATCCCTATACACAAACATGAAAAACATGCATACACAAACATTAAAACAAATTTTCAAAGAGTTAGTCCCTTCAGTATTACCCCTGTTAAAGGAGCACATAAGGCTAGGACATGCTGGTGTTATCAACCATTCCGTCTAATTTACTCATACCAGATTAAATAAAATAAAAAGGAATCAACAGAAATAATTTTTACAAATTAAAAACATGATATAAATGTAGAATGGCAAATACCATTGCCATAAGGCAGCAAGATGCATAGACAACCTACCAGCTATCATCTCCTAGCTGCTCAACAAGAGCCATACAAAAAAGCCTAACTAGTAATGAAAAATATTTGAGAATTTTCTGGGGGAAAAAGTCAGAAGTTACCATTAGCAGAAAAAAGACAAGACAGAAAGAGCAAGAGGATTAGGCAGAAAACAAGAGAGGAGGTAGGGAAGAGAAATGACAACCCTGAGATTCCAGACTGGGAAGAGCCATCAGACATCCACAGCCTTCCTTTGGGGGTAGTTTCATTGCAGAGTTCTGAACTTTAATCAACTTTGCGTAGTCTACAGAGAAAGTAAAGCAAGCAGTCAGATAGAAAAGAAATAAAACCCTATGAATATTTACTTTTGTCTTCTAAACAAGCTCAGTATGAAAGCAATACATTAAACAAATCCACTTTGAAGCTTACAAACAAGTTGCTTGCATCTAACAGGAGGGTAAAAAACTCATGGTTCTACAGGTGTCGGTTTTGAAAACCACACTTTGACAGGTTTATATTTATTCATTTTAAATCAGATATGCATTTTTGACCCAGCCTAAAATGATTTATTGTTTAAGTCCTTCAGGCTGTACTTACATAAGTAATTTTGCTTGTTGCATGGCCCAACTGTTCTGTTGTTAATGTATTGTTACAAATGAAATAAATCGGGTTTAAACCAAGTCCTTCTAGTTCTACCTTTTGGAAGCCAACTGGCAGCAACTCTGCCAAACACCAAAATCATGCTCCTTTTTTTTGTACTTTTGGGGTTCCAGCATGGCCAGACATACATCACTGAACAAAAATCCAAGAGCGCTAGTGGCAAAACCCAAAGTTTTTTAACTGCGAGAGCTTGAGCATCATAGACCAGGGGAGGTGGCAGTGAAGGGGGGGGGGAGGGGGGGGAGGGGAAAAAGGCACCAGTCTTCCAGCCCCAGTTCCTTGCCTTCAAAGCTGAATAAATCCACATCTGCTGATCATTCATTGCTCCGACTTAGTCAAAGATTTTACTAAGGAACAGAGCCTGCAGTACCAAGAGCTCCACTAAATTATGCATCTCAATACTGCCTACTCTTAAATATTGGCCTATTTATATTCTGTAGACTGCACTCCTGACTCTACACAGATAACGACAACAAAATTAAAATTATTGTCAAACTTATTTCAGTTTTCTCTATGCCCATAACAACAGCAAGCAGTACACTTACAGACCAAAATAGTAAAATCAGCAAGACAAAATAGATTAAGAAAATGTTTGTAATCACAGTAAATAAACACATGCATTACAGTAATTCCCACACATAATTTTTAATCAACTGCTCATCAGAAAATGAAAACAAACAAAAACCTAAATGTCATAGATCAAATCAGAGGCATGTGCCATCACTAGTGAATCTCTGTGTGACAACATGTGGAAGGCACAGTAGTGTTGTTTTCAACAGCTTTTGTCAGAGATTTGCGAGACTGGGTCTTGCAATGTTTTTTGCAATCATTTTTACCATCATGTGTAATTGAAAAATCCAGCTTGCACACAGCACAATGTGAAAATTGTGGCCCCTTTGTTGAATAATGATGTACAGGCTACATAGTTCTGTACTCTCAGTAAAAATTTTGATGGTACATTTTTTCCTTATAGACCTATTCTTTGGAGAAGGCTCTTCGTCTTCGTTTGTTTTGTGATGCTGATGTTCCTGCTTCATGGCAATTGTTGTCTTCCTGCCAATACTGTCAACTAAACGATATTGCCATTCAAGCAGTGTTAAGACAGAAAACTACCCCGTGAAATGAGATTTAGAACCAGAACTTTTTTAATCTTCACCATGCCAGTGTACAGTTGTAAAAAGTACTTGATTATTGTATATTTTATGCCTAAATTGTAGGAGTAAATAGGTCTGCTATTGTAATAGAAAATGCTAATGTGAATCAAAGTTCCTATGACAGAGACTAAAATATATATTTCAAGACAGCGACAGACAGACAGACAGACAGAGACAGAGAGAAAAGCATGAAAATACTTTTACTATTACCCCATAGAGTTAGAAAGTGTGTTTGTTCTTTCCAGTTTTTCTCTGCCTTGGCAAGTTGAAACACTTTGTCAAACTCCTCTTGATCTGGTGCAACCAAAATCACATGCAGAGGATGTTTGTGCAATCCCTTCGCAATCCCCTGCACTACATCACTGAAATGGTCAGTGTCTGAAAGGAAAAGATCAATAAGTCAACAACTCTGCCACTGATTATCTGAAAGGAAAAGATTAATAAGTCAACAACTCTGCCATTGATTAAACAGTTCAAAAGAAAAACAGTGAGAGCAGCCCAGGGTATTCTTGGGCAGATGTTTCACTCAGTAAGTACTGCTTCTCAACGGCACTTTATCCAATTCACATTACCTGTCTATTGCTAATAAGGATGTGGTAACAATTTTGTTTAGCTGAGATCAAATCAGAGAAACATAACTCCTTGATGATTATGGTAGCCAGAGGCCTAGTTAACTAGTATGTATCCCACCTGACTTCTGAATTTGGACCGTCTCAAGCTGTTAGTCAATTTTGTTTTAATTATTATTTTCCTTTTTGACTTAGACTTAGAGTCAATAAAGCTTCACCCTCAGGTCTCCTGCCCTTGTTTGTTCTGCATTATGGGCTGTTGCAAATTCATCTAAACAAGGATTACCCACCCCCACCCCACCCCCATCCTGGTTTAGGAAAGCAGATTGTTTTTCTTAGATCAATGTCAGCTGGTCGTTGTTTTTAGTACGGTGCAAAATATTAGTAACATGACCAGGTGACATGACTTTGCACTTCTCGCTTGCAGCCATCTTTATGACTATGCTACCAATGTTGTCCTCCATCCAAATTGGGAATAAACCAGAACCACTCACACAAAGGTGTTTTGTTTACACTCTGTAGGCTGTATAATACAACAGAAGTGTTCAAACACCCCCCCCCCCACCCCCCCTCTATAATCTAAAGCTGTCAAAATCCTTTTCCTCTTTAAAACTTAGATTTCCTTTTTTCAATGAGAGTCCTTTTCCTTCTTATGTTTTTTCAATAGTTTGCTTCCTGAGAAAGTAATAAAATTTTATGCCATGGCCTTGGGTCTGCTTTTACAGTTTTAGTATAAAGCCCAGTGCATATAGTTGTAACGGTTGCAAGAGACTTATCTTTGGAAAGTAATGACTTGCCAACAGCTGAACTTAAGTTAATGGTAAAGTGACGCTTACAATCACACTGAGAAGCTGACAAAAATAAGTGTTCTAACTGATTTCTTCACATACCACAGCTGATGGCTTTACTTTTCATTTGCAGCTGTGATCTTAATTTGTTGGCCAAAACAACAGGAAACAGTGTAAGGATAGAAGAACGCATCAAGTTGTAATCTAAGCTAATCTGTTGAATGATGTCTGAGAAATCTAAACTGTTCATATTTTGACAGATGGACACTAACTGACCATTGTCTTGGTCACATCTCCATACTTGTTAAAATCATTTCACTTTTTAAAAAAGAAGAGTAATTACTCTCAAACAATTTGGATTCAAGTCCAAAACAGAAATAATCAAATTATCTCCCTTAAATACACATCAGAATCACACAAAGCATATTGTGCATGGAAAAAAAAATCAGAAGCACAGCTGACCACTAGAATTCTGAAACAAGATCACATGCGAGCACAGTGAGTCTGCTCGAGAGCAGAGAATAGCACTACATAAAAGCGACCAAAAACAACACATCAGGTTAAAAAGGATGCTGATTTTAATGCAAAACATGCACTAATTTTTATTTGTCATCATTTGCCTGTCAGTCCATTGATTTGAAAAAGGGTTTGCCCCAAACATTTGCACATGTTTTATGTTGTCCTATTAAAATCTGCATTTTTTAAAACTTTTTGTGTGGATATTGAGCAAAAGCTTTGTAATGTATGTCAACCATGCAACATTTAAACTACAGTGGACAAGAATCTAAAAGTCATAATGTAACCAGTCAAAAGTTTATTGTTTTTCTAGTTTGTGCAGATAACTGTTCGCCCCTAGCTAAATTTCGTGTCTCAGTGTAGGTAAGCCAATTAGTTTCCCTCCCCCTTTTTTCGGACGTTCGGCTCTTGTCGCCCTGGCAGATGCGCTCCCAAGTAGGTGTTACGTGGTGCTGACACTGAGCCTTCTAACAAGGATAGTCTTTGATGTGATTTATTTCCTAGGTTGTTGATGAGCCAATGTATTTCAAGCGCTTTTGCCTTTTGCTTGGCGTAGTAATATTAGTATTTTATTATTAAATTCAATGTCAGGCATAATGTAGTAAACGTTTAATGTTTTTATTTAGTTATGTATAAGAAAAGGTTGTATTTTAGTATAAAAATTAACATTTGAGTGACTATGTATGGTGTATATATTGAGGGCACTATCTTTTAGTAGAGTATTAATCTGGGTGATGCGTGTCGATACCAGAGCTCGGGCACAGAAACTCCGTCTCTTTTTCCACGCCAGTCAAGCAAGGCAGTTCAGTTTTTATATTTGCTTGGCTGTGCTGAAGAACCCACTTTTCTACAGTTTTATGCAGGTATGTTGAAAGATGTTATTCATTTATTGTGCATATATTCATGTATTGGCAGTGAAATGTTAAGAGCTATATTTCCATTTACTTTATTAGATTTATAGTGGTTTGTCAATACTTTTTAATGACTTGGTTCGTGCATAACGCAACGGATGGCATGTTGTTTTGGCCATTTTTTGGTATTGTCTTTGAGTCTGACTTCAAGTTGAAGATATGTATTATATGTATATTGTTGTTGGGCTACAAAATGTTGGTTTGTAGTTAACGAGATTGGTTGTAGTTTCAATATGTTGATAAGACTTATCTTCAGTCTCATCTACATGTCAGATGTGTTGTGGGTAGGAACATGCGTGTCTGGCCAAACGTTGGGCTAATCCTGTTAATATGATTTGAATGTGGTTCAATGAGAGCTAGAATAACTTTCATATTATAATTTCTCTTGCAATCTTTTATTTGTAAAAGCATATTTCTTTCTTTTATAGTATTAATCCTTCAAACATATTTTTCTATTTCATTGTGCTAGTCATGATAAGAATATGACACAAGGCGGTGTGTCTGCGTTGTGTTGTTGCCTCTAAAGCTATTCCAGATGTTAACTGTTCAAGAACAGGCTTGATAACATAGAGCTAATTGTTGAGTGAAGTGCCGCGCGGCAGCCTCCATCCCCTTTACTTAGCCGGCGCGCATGTGTCCAGTGCCACTCAGCCCGGCCGGACTGCGGCGTAGATAGGGGCCGCGTCATGCAGGCTATAATCCTCTCCCTTCCTGGACTAATTGCGTTTTGTAGACCTGTAGTATTGCACTTAGAATATTGGAAGCTATTAGTGGCAGTGTGTGTGTGTGTGTGTGTGTGTGTGTGTGTGTGTGTGTGTGTGTGTGTGTGTGTGTGTGTGTGTGTGTGTGTGTGTGTGTGTAGTTAATCTTCTGCTGATTTATTCTCTTGTTTGTATTAATCCAGGACAAAAACCATAATGGTCATTGTTGGGATTTTACTTCAATAATGCATCTCTATTTTTGAAATGTATGTGGCACTGTTGTACTGTTGTTGATAGCAGTACATTGTGGACCGATAATCGGTGCGAGTACTTGTGGTCGTGTGACTGTTTTTTCTGCTATCATGTACATAGCAAGGTGTTTGCTGAGCTGGCTCCTGTTTGGTTTAAACAACATTTTATTCATTCATGGCTCCTGTTTGTGGCTGCTGCTGATTTTTTGTGTATTTTTGGGTCGAGAGACTAGTCAATATTATTGTTGACAACTGGTATGATGTCATTGTTGTTTATTTGTATTTTTGTATGTATATTTTCTCTGGTGAATTCCAGCTTTGGTCCTTGTGTAAATAAAAGAGGAGGAACTGACTGACATGTGTTCCATGTCCACTTTCCCCTACATCCCTACAATAACTTGCAGTTTGTATTTCCAACACATCTGTGACCTTGAAACAAGGTCAGTATCATCCAACCAGGTACAAATGATATTGGCAACATTCCTGTAACATTTAAAAGACCTTGGAAGAAGAAAATCTGAAACAAGGTTGACTGCTAGCATTCCTAAACAAGATCCAAACACACATATGGCTAAAAAGAATGCTAATTTCAATGGCACATGTTTTGTATTGTCCCATTAAAATTTGCATTCTCTTTAATCATTTTTGTGTTTGGATCTCAAAAGACCTTGCTTAAACAGTGTCCAAGAAAAAGCCAGTATTTAAGTTTTTGTCTTATTACTTTATCAGCCACCAGGAAGCACATTATCTCCCATGAATAACAATAACAACTGAACTATTTATATGCAGCAAAATCTTGTCCAGAAAGACCGTTCTGTGCATGCCAACCCACCCATGGGCACCCAGTCACATGGGTACACTATATACACAGTTTACAAACAGATAGTAAAGTGGGGCCTACAACAGAGGAAGATAGCAGCATGGCAGGGGGAATATGGCAGGCCTACTGAATTATTTTTCCTTCTGAAAAATTTGATTTCCCTTTTTTAAGAGAGATAATAAAATAAGCAAGTGGACTTTAACCTGTCCTGTCAACTGCACAAGGCCATCTCAGAATGGTCAAACTCTGCCATAAGAAAATGTACATTTCAAACTCTTCTCACAACCAAACCCCTTTTCAAGTCAAATCTTCAAAATCAGTCCATTCACAGATATAAAACAAAGCATACTGACATAAACATCAAACACAAATTTTCCAAGAGTTAGTCCCTTCAGTATTGCCCAGACAACATTTATCACATTCAGTGTGTCCTAGTAAACCATTGTACTAAAGCTTTTGACATGCCAGACGCTCAACCAGCCAGCCAGCCAAACATCACTGATCATTACACAAATTCACATCTCTATAATCTGAATCACAAAGTAAGACAAATACAACAGTATTCTATTTTAAAGGCATCAGAACTAGTAACAAATTGATCAGGGCTACTGTCAATGAAAAAGGTGAATACCAAATGTCTCAAGGTTGATCTGGACTGATGATAATGCCTTCTGCGATTCCAAAAGTTTTTTGACCTCGTCTTTTGTCTTTTTTGTGTCCTTTATTCCATGAAACTTCTGATGTTTCCGGTACTCTGTCCATCTCTCTGCAAACAAAGTAAATCAATATCAATTCATGTTCATAGCAATATCAGATTATGACTAAACCATTATTTCTCCTGCCTAAATTAGGATACAGCTATTGGCATACATCACAGACTTGTCACTTTCTTTTCTTTCTTTTTTGTACAGCACCCTGTGAAAAGAGATCAATACTTATTTTGAGAGGAAAACAAAACAATAAACATACACACACACAACAACAACAACAACAACAACAACAGTGTCAGGACTACCTACTTCAGAAACATTTAGCAGTAGTTGTGAACAAAGGCTGCAGAAAGCCAGTTTATTTAGTGGCAGTTACTGAATTAGTCTAATGCCTCATTCAATTAAGTCAACAACAGTTACATAGATTACACTAAAAACAGTTAGTCAGCTTAGTGGTATTCAGTTGTAACTGGACTTTGAGTGCACTCATTCCTCATTTTAGGTTCAGGGGGAGGATGGAATTTGTCAAAGAAAGATAATCACATATCGAACAAATAATCTCTAGTCTTCTTCATATAGTGAACATTTAAATGTTCCTTCAGTTCTATTCAAAATCACTACAACTGACTGACCTTAGTATCCAGAGGAAACAGTGTGTGTGGTTGCTTGTCTGCTCTTCAGAGTTAGATAATGTATGCTGTTTCACTATGCACATATGCCAATTAAAACAGACACTAGACAAAAGGTGTGGGGAGACAGGTTTTACACATGTACTAACATGACAAAAATACTGATGCATGCTCACAGACATGCACACAACCGTGCTCCATCTCTATACATACACTAACTCCCACAACGCTCACACACAAAGAAATGCATGCAATTTTATTTGCACTACCTATATTATATACACAACATGTAACACAAGAGCAAACCAAATTAACACATGAGTATGATTAACCTATGCACTAAACCATACTTCACCTGGCTACCCTCCTACCACCAGTAATGTTACCTTTGAATCTACTCCATACTCAAGTCAGTGATGAATGAAGCACTTTGACACACTACTTAGCATGCAATTAACGAAGGTAACCACCCAAGCTTGCACTTCACAGCACAAGACTGTTAACTAAACATGCGCTTTGTATCCTGCGTTTAGCAGCACAGAAGAGAATGCCCACCAATGTAAACCAGACAGAAAATGGAACAGGTTAAAGAATACTTCCTTGCCACAGACATTCCCCCACATCCCACTCCAGGAAGCCATGACAGACACAAAAGGATGAAGACTAGGACAGGGCAAGTCTTGGATGGGTCAAACAGAGGATTCAGTACTGTGAGAATGTCAGCTGACAGAGCTCAAGCAAACCAAGGAGTGAGTATGACACACTCCTACCAGAAAACTTTGGAAAGTACTGCCAAGAATTGCCAGCAGGCTAAATGTGACCCGCTCCGACAAATTCAGTGCTAAGTCGCAGAGCTGATGGGCCCTAGACACAGAAATAGCCACTAGGGGTCGATTCAGGTCATTTTCACTTTTTTGCAGAATTACATTCTTTAGACCTTAAATTATCATGTAGTTATGGTATTTTGATTTAGAGACAGCATTAAACAGTCTGTGTGTCTTTCACTGCTTATTCTGCACGGAGCTAGACTAAGCATTAATAACTGAAGATGGTTATGATTCACTACATAAAGACCAATTAAATATATTTGGGAGGGGCCTCTGCATATGCTAACATATCCAGTTTATTACCATGATAAAAATCAGGAAGTTTGGCTGACTCTGAACCCCTGTTGCTACAGAAAATATGCAAAAAGACATAAAATCTTTCACACCCATTTTCTCAAAATGGCTACCATTACACTTAGCAATTTCAAATGACCACAACTTCAATACTTTTTGGACGACAGTCTTCATTTAAACACCAAAATAATCAGCAGAATCTACATTTTTGAAAACTATATATCTCAAAATACCAAAAAATTAGTTGGTACTGTTTCGTGTGAGTGGGTCACAAATGGAGTCAGAGATCAAGCTTCTCATTCAAGAGAACAGCGAATCGCAACATATCTCCTAGTGGGTACACTGATGGCTCAATCACCAAAGACCAGTCAGGGTGGGATTTCACTGTCAAGCAAGGTACAACCACCATCACTGAAGACAGTGCAACCTATAAGGTCTCAACCTCCAGCTTGACAATGTAGGTGGAAGCAGTCACCCATGCCCTCTGCTGAATTGTTTCAAGTGGTGACAGACAGACCATACATGCTATTGTCTTCACAGATTCAATGAGCTTGCTACAAAATGTGAAAAGTGGAATGGGAAGCCCAGACTAGCATATATGTCAGTGCTGGACATCCACCTGTGGACGCCAAGCCAAGGACATCGCACCACTGATTGCCTGCACAGGAGAGAGGCTTGGAAAGAGAAAGTGCTCAACAGAGAAAGTGCTCAACAATCTTCCTTTAAAGGATGAGAGAGGGCCATCATCAAGCAGATGAAGACTGGAACTGTTTCAAGGGCCACATAGCAAAAACTACTGAGAGATGGGATGACGTGAATAATTATGGGCTCTTTTGAGTGCATGAATACCATCTTGAATGGAACTGAGCTGACATCTCCTCATCTAAACAGCTCTAAGCCACTAACAAATGGTGAGCATTAGACAGCAGACCATATTTTCTGACAGAACCCATCTTGTTGACAAGTTGAGAATTACTCATGCTGGCAATGCAACAACTGCTTCTTTTCAAGTAAACACCCTGCTAGCAATAATATTAACAGACCTGAGTATCTCTGGGAAATCCAGCACTGAGATGAAATCCCATGTATGTATGAGGCTGTGGAGAAATATCAAAGTATGGCCAGTATTGCCCAGTTTATCAGTACATTTAACAACTCTGCACAAACCATGTACTTCTGATTACATTTATGTGAAATCTATTACCACTGTGAATGTGTAATATATACCATAATGTTTAGATTATAAGGCATTACTTTTCCCTCACATTTAACCCCTGCACCTCATAATTTGTAGTGAATAACCCTAATGCATGCATATTGCAAAAATTATGATTCTTTTGAACTTCAACTGGTCTCAATATCAGACTAAAACAGAGTAAGTAAGTAAGTAAGTAAGTAAGTAACTTGGTGTTTTATGCTCAGTCAACCATTATGGTTATATCAGGGTGAAGACTAAAACAGAAACTGATCAGTGGTAATTTCTGGACAATTATTAGAGGACTTGATTCCAGAAATGGGATTTGGAATGCACCTATAGGCCTAGTCATGCTGAACTGGTGTATAACAGTATTTATTCAAAGGTGGAAGATTACAAAACCCAAAACAAAATTTGCTAATGTAGGCCTATGATACTGGTTATCTCTAAGTAGCTGAGAGATGATGGAGACTTCATCCCATGCTGTCATGACAAAAAAACAAAAAACTATACTGATCAAATCAGCAAGAGCGTACATCTTTGAAATGCCAGTCATCAATCAGAATATGGATTGGGTGAACTTAAAAGGGTGCTGTACATTTTATATGCTACAAAAACTGCACCACAACTTATTGTTCCAAAGATCATAGTCAAGGACTATTAAGAAAATGAAAGGCAGGCGAAGTTGAGACTGACACAATGTGCCCCTTATACACTGGTGCTTTATGAGAGAATCTTTGTGGACATGTTGAGGATGGTGACACTGGCAAAATACATATCTAGGTGTCACTTTACAGCAAGACCTGAGCTGGGACCAGCAAGGCTGATAGGACTTTCAGCTTCTTGTGATGAAACCTGAAGATCAGAGCCACCCAGTTAAAAGAGATGGCATACACGGCCTTTGTCGTACCTGAACTAGAATATGCCTGTACTGTGAGGGACCACCACATCAAATAGAACACTGACAGGATTGAGGCCATCCAGAGACAAGCAGTTTTATAAGTCATGAACCAACACCACATTGCTTCCAGAACACAAAGTTCAGATACAAAGGCTTTAGCAGATTAAAGATGGAGACAGGCAGATGGATCAGCAGAGGGTAATTTCAGTATGCTTTTCCTTAAATTCATTGTGGGAGGGGGTACAAAAATGGTACATTCCATAAAAGTTTACACTGTGCATCAAAAGGTACCTACAGCTTCCCTGCAGGTTAAAAACTAGTTTTATCCACGTCATTACATCTAAAACATTGCATCCAACTTAACATAGGTGCTGTCACTAACCAATAACCATCTTCCAATCCATTCTTCCCACCACCACTTTTCTTTTCCCTGATCTTTTCATGCTGTATTCATACCTTTCTGTTGTGACGTGGCACAGATCATCACATCAGCTTTGTGGGAACAAGTAAGAGCATTTCCTTCAACAATCTGAACAACTGATGATTCTTTGTTCCACATAAAGCCTTCTGGAGACGCCACAAACAATGCTCCTGGAGAGAAAATAATTTGAACATGATACAATTCTATAAGTTCTACATCAAAAGAAATTGAAGTTTAAACTTGGGTAGGAAAAACAAGCTGCTAAAATAAAATACAGCTCTAATTTCCACCTTTCAAACAGCACTGTTATTCTGAAGCTGAGGTCAACAAAACTGGTACCAATGTGCAAAGCTACAGAGAATGTCACCATGACAAGTCATAACAGATCATGTATAAACAGTGCTAAGTAAAGACTATCGGAAAACAAAAGAGAAAAAAAATCAGAGTTTACACTCCTAGTTCATACATCCATTGTTCAGAAGGTCTATATTTGTCCATATAATGCCTTATTTAAATTGTTTTGGTAGGACTGTCCTCTACATACGTATAGTCTGTTGTATTTAGGTTAATATGTATGATGTGAGCATTCAGGGCATTGATGAGCTCATGATAAATGTACACTATTATTAAAGGGACAAACACAACTTTTTAAAAAACTCTCCTGTGACCTTTAACTGTGGGTCAGTATCATCAAAACTGGTATGCAATGTGAAAAATTGAACAGAAGTCAGTCAATATGCACTAGCTAGCTGAGTATAAAATATCAGTCTTGAATATTAATCCGAGTTAATATAATCATGAAGGTTTTCCCAATGCAGGAATCACATGAATCATCTTTAAAATGAGCTGACACAATAGAAATGATTACATGCTATTATTTATTTTAATTACAAGATAGTTTGTTAGTAAATGGATTTCGAGGTCATGCCAAATTCACAGAATGAACAACTGATTCTTGACATTTTACATGCAGTCAACAGAAATTGTAAGGGACATACAATTTTACTTTCATTGTTCTGACACTGCTGTGAAGTAAAAAACAACTGAACAAGGTCATCCAAACTGGTATGAAAATGTGAAGATCAATGGCTGTTTATCACCAATCAGTGTTTGGAACTGTGACTTTGACTCTGCAGATAGCAATCTGTATAACACTGCCGCGCAGCTAGCAGAACAAATGCATCTTTCTCATTATATTGTTATGACATAACATAAAATAGGTAACACCTTTTAAACACACTTTGGTGTAAATACATCCTCAGAGCGCTGAAGATAGTTCTGCAGTAAAATAACAATTTCAGATTGATTTTTTTTAATCATTTAGATTAAAAGGGGGCAAACAAAGCAACTGGAAAGCATCATAGCATGAACAAACAAGAAACCCAAACATCATTTGTACATAGAAAAATAAAAAGACAAATAAAATTAAGCCAAACCTTTCGCTTTTGCAGTGTGCACTCCAAAGTTATGGGCAGTTTCCACAGCTTTGAATACCTAGCAAAAAAAATAATTAATGGTTCAACAAAATCAACACATTAATCTAAATCAAAAAACTTCAATCAGACTCAAATCAAAACAGTAAATGTTCAGTCAATTCACAATCAGAGCAGGAAAACAACCTGATAGTTCAAAAAAAGTGTTTTAAATGTAGGCAAGTTCACTGTATTTCCACACTAACACTGCCCTAGTTACCACATCCTTGCAACCTCTTACATTATTGTTAGTAGTTCAATCAATTAAGCATGACTTGCATGACATCACACTACATGCTGGCCAGCAATAGCTGGGTGCACATCACCAATTCAAATCCATTTCTACTGACTGCATTTTATACCACCTGGTGTTGGGGCGAGTTTTTGCTGCTTAATGTCCACAGAGGCGAGAAGGCCTATTAGGGACGGGGACAAGTGGGAAAGGGGGATAGAAGAGTGAGACCTCGAAACAGACACCATCTAATTTTTAGTTTAGTTTATCCATTCCAGTTCCAAAGCTCAGCTTCCTCCCTGCCCCCTCCTTCTCTCTGTCTCTCTTCAGTGTCATCTAATTTGACACAAAATATTTACTACATTGCGCCTATTTCACTACACTGTCATGCCAACGTTTATTTTCCTCATACTCTGGACACAAAGACACCATAGCCACAAGCAATTAAGTACCATACATTATGACCTCTGGCCTTTCCATTATCTCAGTCCAAACAGCAGGTGTTCATGCTGCATTTAATCTGTTTGGAATACAGCATGCTTTATTTGGAACAAACTGGCTGAAACTACCACACCGAGCTGTTTCAACTGTATGGCAATGGTGACACATGATCCACTAGAGATCAGGTTTGGACAGTCCTCCTCAACCATACAGGTTATTAAAAATCTGATTGTTATGCTGGTTGTGTAAGTCAGACACATTTCATTACCCAAGTAGCTCACCAGTGACCACTGGAATATAATGACGAGAGGATATCAGCCCAATGCTAATGAAAGAAATGCACTGTGTAAGAGGTAAATTGCATCAGCATGGGAGAATGCTCTCAGCTGACATACCCAAGAAACTCCAAAGAATGGGAAATATGTTTCCAAAAGAACTGAAAGTCTGTCAGTGATTTCAGTGTTAATATAATTATATACTGAAACTTTACTTTTCCTGGTGTCATAGAGAGAGAGAGAGAGAGAGAGAGAGAGAGAGAGAGAGAGAGAGAGAGAGAGAGAGAGAGAGAGAGAGAGAGAAGATAATACTTTATTAGACAGAGAGATTACAAAAGTAAACTTTCAAATGAGTCTGTGTCTGTGTGTGAACTTCTGTCTGTCTGTCAAGATGCATGGTTATGAGCCTGTTTCAGTGCTTGTGGTCTTTACCCATTTTAAGTTTTACCTTAATCAGCTCTTTGTCATTATGATAGCAGCAGATGTACACATGCTGAAGTGAAGAGTCAGGCATCGCTTTGAAGAAATCTTCAGCCGCTGTGAACATGGCTGAAGCAACTCTCTCTGGTGGGTAACGCAACTGGCCAGTACCAAGAGAAGGGAAGACGATACTCTGGAACTGCTTTGCACTGGCAAGAGTGAGGCAAGACTGTACACATGCCTTCAGACTTTCCAACAGATGATTTTCCTGGTGGATTTGGCCTTTCTGAAAAGCACACATGTATGGACAAAGGAGGTGAACTGTGCAATTGACAGGACATTAAAACCCAGTAATTATCTGACAGATTTATCCTCCCTAACTGCTTTTTAAAGGACTTTATTAACTGAGCAGGTATGCTGGCTAACCTTTATTTGGGTAAGCTGGCTACAACAGTCACCACAAGAGCAGAGCTAAAGTCAAACCAAACCAGTGTTTGCAATGTTTTAGAGTTTAGTTACCATGATGTAAGGTGGAATATATTAATTCTGAGTCAGGTGAGTTAATGGAGGGGAGATGTAAAGGTGACATGAAGAAAGGGGTGTGAGTGAAAAATGCACTGTGTGACAGTTGTGTCGTGTACACTTGTCAGAGAAGTCTCAGGCAGACATTCAGGCCATGGGCCTTTTTTTGTGAGCAATGTGCAAGTGGCATTTGCCATCCTCTGTATTTCAAGATATCATTTTCTATCTGATTATATCTTTCCAGAGTCCATCGTAAGTGGGGTAATCCTGGACATCATACCCACAGGGAAACATACATTAAAGTTCCAAACTTAACCTGTGTGGAGAGGACATGGACAAAACTGACTTTTTCTTTTATTATTTTTTATTTGTTTCTCGTGGGGGGGGGGGGGGGGGGGGGATCTTACAGAGAAGTCACACCCTTTGATTAAATAAAAAAGTTTACTTACACAGTTTCAGGTATATGTCTATTAAGTTTAGAATAAAATGGCATGCCCGATAGCTAATTGATGCCCACTTTGGGGTTTCAGCTTTCTTTTTCATAAATTCATATGCAAACATGTACAGGTTTGTTTTTCTGCCTTTATATTTTGAGTCATACTGTTTTAACTTTGAGTTTTTCAAAATTCAGATCAGCTGCCATCATTTAGTCTGTTTGTCTTTTTGCCTGCATATTTAGATAGCTGAATGGCTAAATGTTTACTTTTGATTTTAGATTTCACTTGAGTATGCAAACGGGTGCTGGTCCTAATTGGTAGTCACTCACTTTGCAACAGTTTTGTTGTAAACCAGTTCCTTTTTTTCACACCAAATGGAGAAAATTCCCTTTTTTATACACCCAAGAGGCAATGAGAGCAATATGGTTGAAAAAAATGTTTTTTTATCAGCAAAATATACTCCCATGTCACGCAAAAATGGTGGCCAAAAATGGAATGGCGATACCCTACTGCTTGTGTTGGAAGCTACTTCATATCAGACGAAAATATTCAGACATATCTAATTTGTTTGCAAAGTTGCAACATGCAAAAGCACCAGAAAGCTAATTTCAGGACTGCTGAGTGTGTCTGTGTACAACAATGATGGTTGAAAGTGAGCATTACGCACGTTTGAAGACCCGTCACGTCATGAAACACATGTTCACTTCCAACTTGCACAAAATCAGTGATGCAAACCGGGGAAAACACTGTTGCTATAAATAACAAAGCACTATTGATGCCGAGATCTGAACACCAAAGCTGCCATATTATTTCCTAAAATGCATTAAAAGTGCAATGAAAATTTTGCGTCATGGGTGAAACGTCCGTTATGGCAAAAACAAAAATTTGCGAAACAAATCCAAAAATAAATAAAATCTAACTGCGATTTTCAAACGTACCATGAGCATCTACACACACATTGATGATGTCGTGACACGTGATAAGCATGGAATTTGTGAATGGGTACTTTTACCACTGCGCGTCATGATCTGACGCAGGAGAAACATGCGTCGACTGGCTGTCATTGTCGTCTTCTTGTACACGATTTCACCCAATTTGGAGGCTACCAATGACGCGGGTGGGTGAAATTCCAAGCAGTTATAGTTACTTGATCATTTCAGACTAGTATTTTATACAGTAGCACTCTTTATTTATTTCGTCACATGAAACATATGTTTCTTGCCAAATCATTATTTCATGGTTAGGAACCACAATTACCAAAAAGTAGGCATACATAGGATCAAAAACAAACATGTTTAGTAATGGTTGCAGTCATTTCAAATTATTTCTCAGTCCATGAACAAGGAGAGAAGAATTGGTCAAAACATAACATTCATTTCTGGTGACATGGAACTGGACGGAAATTGATTCTGTCACACAAAACGTGCATTGTATCATCGTGTTGCAGAACGTGTGTTGAACAAATCTTCCCTAATTTGTTTTGATTTCTGTGTGAAACTGAGATTGTGCTATAGTATTAATGATGATGTAACTTTGAGATTCTTTTGATTTAAATATGCCATCTTCTATCGGACTAGAAATGATACTAACTTAACGCGACATGGTGCACTTGCAGAGTTTTTGTTTGGAATTTTTATTGTTGTTTCTTCTGTCCTGTTTTAGTAGTGGCATGGTCTGCTTGCAGAGTTGTTGTTGTTTTTTGGTGTGGTTTTGTTCTGTTCATTTTTAGTAAACTTTACTAATTTAAGCTGGAAAGAATTCAATATTAATAATATCAATATACCGAGTACTACTTGTGTGTTTTTTCTTTTCTTTTTTTCTTATTCATGTTTTTTTTGTGTGTTTTTTGTTTTGTTTGTTTGGTTCCTGTTGTGGTTTTGTTCTGTTCATTTTTAGTACACTTTACTAATTTAAGCTGGAAAGAATTCAATATTAATAATATCAATATACTGAGTACTACTTGAGTTTTTTTGTTTTTTTTTCTTATTCATGTTTTTTGTTTGTTTTTTGTTTTGTTTGTTTGGTTCCTGGGGTGGGGTGGGGGGGGGGGATTAGCATTCATGAAAAAGACAGGGGTCTGAGGCAGCATACTATTAACTATATATGTACTAGTTTACTACATCTTGGTTTTCCATTTCCTCCAACTTTGATTGCTGTCTCTGAATGTGATGTGATTTCACTTGTTGGCTCTGTTAAATCTAGGTTCTACTTCTAGACTACAAGGTTTCATCTGGAGAAGTGCAGATAAAATTCCTGCGTGAAAATCAGAGCAGCTTCTCGTTCCCTGCAACTGATGACATCCCTTGGGTGCCTGCTGATCAGCTTGCAAAACTAAGCCACTACAGACCGGTGTCTTAGAAGCAGCTGGGTTTTTTACAGAATAAAAATTGCTTGAAGTTGTCATTGTTTTGCATGAGAACAGATGATTGATTAAATTTTCATGTTATGTTTCAGTCAATTCATGTAAACATTACTAGTACTGCTCATCACTTCTTCTTTTTTTCCCCTTTTTTTTTTCTTCTTCACATATAAGCAAAACTTGTCAAACTCAAAAAAACAACCTTGTCAAACTCAAAACAAATGCTTACATACATGTAATGTGTACAAATACTCTGAAAAAATAAATTTTCTACATGCTTTTAACAGTTTCCAACCTGAGTGATTACTGAATGTCATGTGAAACATGTGTTACATGTCACGCGAAACATGCGCTACAATTCAAAGAACATCCGAAGTTGAGGAAGTGTTCCAATATTACTTAGGAATATGTCCACAGCATCAAAAACTAACAAGAATAAATACTTGTTCATGATCCATGGTGTTTGTTTGATGTTGAAAGAAAAACTTGTTGAAAGAAATGCATGTTTCAGTGTCACAATTTTGCGGGTAGGCTGTTCTGCTCTCAAGTGGATGAAACCTCTTAAAAATTGCACTTAGTTACTCCTAATGATTGTTATTCGAAACCTTTCTATGAAATAATAAGGTTCTTGTTTTAAATATTACATGATACTTTTATGTCACACCAAAACATGTGTTATGTTCTCCACTTGGACATGTTCAAAGCCACTCTAACTTGCAGTCGGGGTCCTAACTGCTTTTCTTTTAATTGTGCCTTAAAATAGAATGTATGTGGAACACAACAAGCCTAATTGGGATAAGCTGCAAGCTATTTCAGTTTTGACTTCTGATTCCCCCTAACTAGGACCAGCACTGAAGAAGAACCCAAATACTGAACTTAAAAGACCTAGCACAATAGCCACTTTGACGCATAGTGCAAGAACCATCCCTAGCGCAACACCCTCCAGTGGATAGCATGCTGACTTGACAGTGGGCACTCTCACATGCCTCACAAACCATGTTGCTGACTGAAAGCGAAAGACTGTTACACTAGAGGCTAGTGTGTTGTCTGGCTGCAAAGCAGACATAATTTCATGCATGATTGTAATGTACAAGAGTCTTAGAGCTAGTAAAAGTAACTATGTAAAGCGCCTATGCTTAGTGGTTCCTTTAGAGTCTAGACCCTAATATCCTTATTTGGTAAAGGCTTCAAGACAAAGGTACGCGTTTCCCCGCCGGGAGGGCACTCGGCATTCTAACCCCAAGCAGACCGCTTCCTTCCTTCTCTGTACTTTTTACCATAGCATTATTTAGTAGAATACAGTAGTAAAACATGATGTCCACAGTTCTTTTATTGATTATGTTGTACATCTAACTAACAATAGAAAGAACATAACATTGATAACACAACTTCTTCTGTTTTTAAAATTAAAACTAGCTGCTTATTATTTCCAGCTGCAATAATAAGCTCAAAGTAGCGCAGACACCCACCACTAGTCTAGTCATCAAACCACAACTGGTTCAAAATTCAAGAAGCACAAACATTTGCTGGCCGATCAAAAAACAAAGCTACAGAAAATGTAATGATTAAACAAATCATACAAAAAGTATTATTTTCTGTTGTTGTGGAACTGAGAGGGTCAGTTTCTTCAAAGAGAGAGGGGGGGGGGGGGTGCATGTGTGTGTGCATACATGTTTGTGTGAGTGCATACTTTGCTTGTGGAATAATACCACTGGACATCAAATAATCTTTACCTGTTCAGGCCAACATGTCTGGGGAAGAACTATATGGAAAATCTGCTTGAACTCCAAGTTGAAACCATCTGTTACAGCAACATTAGTTTCACGCATTCCTCCTTGGTATCGTTCCTTACACTGCTTGATCAACCTGGAACCAACTTTATGCAGCAGAAGTTGTGACACAGTTCCTTTCTCATGGGTGAGCTCCTCATCAGTGGAGTTGACCAGAACATCTCCCTGAAAATGTTACAGGAGCACATGTGAGACACAAACCCCAATCTGGTCCCCATTAGTTTAGTGGATACTTGGCCATAACCAACAAGAATTTTACAACAAGCCCTCCAGGAGTGACACAAACCCCAGGTCATTCCCATGGTGCAAATCAGAAGTTTGTACAGTTTGACTTGATGCAAGTGGCTGAAATGAAGAATTACTTCAAATCCAATGTACTGTTAATGACTGGAAACAAACAAGAACTTGTTCACAGAGCAAAAGGCACATACGGCTTGTTGTTGACACAAAAGACTGGCAATAAAGCATGTTCACAGCCAGTCAGTCAGGGTGTAAAGTGTTTGACTTGTGTTTAAAAGGTTCCTTGTTTAAATGTATAATGTTTCCAGGTGTACACTGTTTCACAGCAGACAGACAAAACAACCATGAGGGGAAAAAAGCAGGAAAAGATTATGTGAAAATGCAAAACAGTGAGATCAAAAATAGAAGGAAGACCACGTCGGTTCAGTAAATAAGAGGACCATACACCTTTTTCTTCCAATTTTATTCAGCCTAACCTACTTCAAGATCCAGATTTGTGACAAAATATCAATTGTGATAACCTGAATCAACACACAAGTGAGTTGATTAGCACTCAAAATACGTAACACAAGTACAACAACAAAGGCCTGGGTCACCTACAGTAACTCTCACCTCGAGGATGTACCTTTGGTGGAGTTTATGTCCCATGTATTTACATACATGCCAGGTGAGAGTTGCAGTAGGTGACTCAGGTCTTTGTTGTTGTACAAGTTTGTGTTGTGCATTTGAAGCATTAATTAACTCCCTTGTGTGTTGATTCTGCACAAGCACTCTGGGCCTCCTTCTGTTTCAGATCTTTGATAATGTGTGTGTGTGTGTGTGTGTGTGTGTGTGTGTGTGTGTGTGTGTGTGTGTGTGTGTGTGTGAAATGCATCACTTGCAGATTGTTTTAATGTCTAAATTCGTATTTTATTCTAAATGCTATGTTTTAAAATGAATCTTAAATATGTGTGAATTGAAATATGTATAAATAGAGAGAATTTATCTTTTTAAATTGTTGTTTTAGGCTATTTTAAGTCATATATTGATGTGTGTTTTATTGCATTTGTTAATCTGTACAAAAGAACACACACACACACACAAAAGAATCTGTACAAAAGAACATTTGTTTATTATGACATAGACACATTATCTGCAAATTTTCAGGGTAATCCCCTTTACCAAGCAACAAAATGACACTTAAACAACAGCTAAATGATTAAAAAGAATCAAAAATGAGATGAGAAATGAAATAACCTATCTTCCTTTTAACAGAAGATAAGTTATTTCCTTTCTCATCTCATTTTTCATTGGTTAAAACTGATGAAAAATAAGATGAGAAAGGAAATAACTCATCTTCTTTCTAACAGAAGATAAGTTATTTCCTTTCTCATCTCATTTTACATCATTTTAACAATTTAGCTGTTGTTTAAGTGTCATTTTGTTGCTTGACAAAAGGGATTACCCTGAACATTTGCAGATCATGTGTCAATGACATAATAAATAAGCATTATTTTAAGTCTTTTATATGTTTGGATTTAGCACAAATCAGTTCTCATTATGATCACTACCAGCTGAATCATTCACCTCAGTTCAGTCTTTACTATCAATTATCATCATCACCATCATCAGCTGATTGCATCATTCACACAGTACATGTATTACTATCAGCACTGTTCAGTCTTGATTATAATCATCACCCCATCAGCTGAATCATTCATCTAAGTCCACATTTCAATGCAGTCAGTGACTACTCTGGTCTCCTAAAATTCATGCAGCATTGTCTCATGAGCCATGCAGTTGGTGAGAAATGACAAATGCTAACAACGTAAATTGCCACCCACTTTTTGAACACTCTGGGGCATGTGGATTTTGAAACTGAGAAGCTGGACATAACGAATGCTGAAATCATGAACCTGAATCAATTGCAAAATAAAATCTGATGATTTGTTGCCTAATTTTGTAAAATTGCTTACATTCTAAAACAACAAAAATATGTATTTCCATTTTTTGTTAAACAGTATATCATATGCAAAATATTTTAAAAGGTAAAATGCATTCAATGCATTTTTTGGGGGGTGGGGGGGTGGGGGGGGGCTATTTATATTTTGATAACATTAACAATAACAATACATTTATACAGCTTCAATCATATGGCCCTAGGTGCTTTACAGTGAAAAGCAGCATTTATATAGGCTACATGTATGACATTAAAAAAACTAAACAAACAAACAGCATGTGTGTGGGGGTGGGGGTGGGGGTGGGGGGGGGGGGTGGGGGGGGGGTTGAGCTGATGATGATGATGATGAGTTGATGCTTAATGTCCTCAGATGTCATTTGACATATTAGGGACAAGTTGTGACCAATGCCGAAGCACGGTTCAATAAAATCCTCATACGTAAGGTGTATGCGTGTTTAGCTGTAACCTGACACCTGCACTTTTGGCAGAATGACCGGGATCTTTTACGTGCTACTGTGGTAACACGGGGGTGGAACGGATACCGAAATAAGAGTCAGCACAGAAAGTCGACCCTGGAGAAGAAAATTCTCCCGCCGTTCCAGCAGGGATTCGAACCCGCGACCTTTCAATCACGAGTCCGGCGCTCTAACCACTGAGCTATCCCCGCCCCCTAGGGGGTTGAGCTAGAAGAACAAGTCATAATGTAAGAAGAAAAGACAAGTGTGAGACAGAATTTTATTAGCTGAGATGCATGAATTGCTGCAAGAAAAGATAGCTTCTGAGACTGCTTTTGAAAGAAGAAAGGGTTGCAAAGTGTCTGTCAGAGTAAAGCAGTTCACTTCAAACTTGGGGTCCTGAGCAAGAAAAACTGTGGAAATCGTGCTTTTTCCTGATCTTGTTTTACCTGTTCACTTTAAGATCTAAAAGGTATTTAGGAGCTGAGGAAGTCACTGCTTTAGAACAAAAACAGCATGCTTTCTGTTTCATATGTGACTCAACTAGATGCCACTGAAGTTCATGAAGGAGAGGTGTGCAAGCTGGTCTTTCAGTGGACCTGAAAGTTAGCCCAGCTGCTGAGTTTTGAACTGTTTGAAGAGTGGACAGCCAATGGCAATGAGAAAAGAATTGCAGTGATCAAACCTGAAAAGAATACAAGAGGTGACAAGTGTTTTGGTCGCTTCTTCCATGATATATTGGCAGATCATACTGATGTGTTTAGTTTGTGAGCACCCAGTCTTCAATATTGATTGACAATGTGCTTTTCAATGATGGGTGATACCCTATATAAATGTAAACTGTTTCTTTATCTAGTAGTAGCTTTCCATTTTGTATTGCTGTCTTCATCCCTCTCAAGTCTCTGTTTGCTCCCATTTTAAGTTGTGTAAATTACACTTTGTATTGTCAGTATACATGTGTGTGTAGGTGCCTCTGTGTTTGTGTGTGTGTGTGTGTGTGTGTGTGTGTGTGTGTGTGTGTGTGTGTGTGTGTGTGTGTGTGTGTGTGTGTGTGTGCACTTAGAATAGTCTCTATGGAAAAAATCTGAAACAATCTGAAACAAGAATGACTCAAGATTTTGCACTTTATAAATACTTCAGGTAGTAGTAGTAGTAGTAGTAGCCATTGTCTATTTTTAATTGTGAGATGTGGGCTCCTTCTTCTTTCATTAAAGAGCCTTGGGCGTAATTCACTATATAATTATCAGCTCTGGTTCTTCTTCTTTTCTAATCTTTTTTTTTTAAGCCAGAAAAGCCAGAACCACCTAATATGTATTTAACAAAGCATAATAAGTATTTCTGAGTTTATGCTTTCCCTACCCAGTTATTTGTAATAAAAATAAAAATAAAGAAAAACTGCTTTGCTTCAAAATTATAACATTTTGGGCTTAAAACCTTCAGCACACAGCCAGAAATGATGAGAATTAATTAACTCTTTATGTACAGAAGAAGCAAATCATTTGAAAGACACCTGGAAAAAAAAAAAAAAAAAAGATTCTTGGTACTGGGTCAAACATGCATGTCTACTGGGCGACTCAAGCGGGGTTGTTAACTCCCTTGACTTTTGCCCGGCATCGCTTAAGTCCCTTGGCTGCTTTTACTTTCAGTGCATACTTTCTTCACAATGGAAGGTGGTGACAGTGAATTTGCGAATTTTACACTGCGAACTTTAATGGCATTTTTGGAGGCCCGTAGTCAGAATGTGTCTGGCAATAATAACTTGTTGCTCATGGATGCCCCAAAACGCATTTTGTCTATGAACTCGCAATCTTCTGGTCAGCCAAAAAACGATGCAAAGACGCAGCCTCCATCCCCTTTCCACGGTAATTTTTTGCAACTGCAACAGTATTGGCACTTGTACTGCTTCACGATTCTAGGTTCAACTTCCACTGTTATATACAGCGTGAAGCAACGCCTACTCAGAAATTGGCCCGGAAGCGCACTGCGACCTCTCGCGACTTCTTGCGTGAAAGATTATAAAGCGCATTCACTCTAGCAAACCAGCTTCGCTGAACTGCCCAATATTCTGACCTACACCAGGCTTCAAAGAGAAAACCTTTGAGATCTGGGTTCTAAACAGAAGTGACCTTAATTTCTGCATCTGCAGTACCCCACTGTAGGGACCTTTTGCAATATATTACGCATCAAAAAGGTATATATATATACACAAACATACTGTTCCACCATAACATTATTAAGTCTGTACCCAAGAAAAAGCTGAAATTGTTAGCCAAGAGGACATGACAACCATAAACACAATAAGAAGTTAAGAGTACCTTCATTTTCAAGATCTCGTCAACCTTCACCTGTACACGCTGATGATTTATGGTTTCACTCTCTGAAACAGAAAGCAAGACGCATCAAAAGTTCTGAGACTGCATCAGTCTGGGTCATAAGAATATGGCATGTTCATACTGATAATTAGGCCATAATTCTGTGACAGTCTTTTATTACTAAAGTACTCAATGCTGTGCATGTATAATACAATACAAAATTAGTTTTAGACCATGTTCTTCATAATAAGAGGGGGAAAAATGCCTTCAAGTCCACTCTGATGAAGTTATAAACAAAAATATACACAGTGATGGCTGCTTCTTTTTTCTTCCACAGAGTGACAAAGTTCACAAGGGAGTGGGTGAAATGGCAGAGGATTTGATTAAAGTAGCAGGGTCTAGAAGATTCCAGGACAACAACAGATGCCATTGCCTGTGTTCAGTTCTGGGGTTCAGAAATTGATAATTATTATGATTATATACAAGTTGATAGTTTTATGAGAATTTCTGTGAGTGGGAATCATGGACAAGTGGTATTTGCTGTCAGTGTATATCAGGCTGTTAGCTGAGCAATATATGAGAAACACTGCAGTTACTGACTATATGCAATAAGAACAATTAAAGGAAAATGATCAACAATTAATCTGAGATGTGCAAAATGCTGCCCCACAAGGCTGCCTGGAGCAAGGTCAGTTTCTGATGTTAATGTTATTTCAAGACCAATCAGTTTTGACCAAATCTGTTAACATTCAAAAGCCATGAGTCTCATGGCATTTTGCAACAAATCTTAGCAAAAAGATTTTTTTTTTTTTTTTTTTTTTTTTAACCTTTGCTGTGATCTTGAACACAGCAAAGCAACCTTTTCCTTAGACACTCCCAATCATGATGATGTACTATAAAACGATGTCTAGATGAACACTTAATCTGAATGTTCACTGTAACCTTGAACTTGAACATAGCAAGCCAATATTTTCACTGGACACTTTAATTTATGATGATCTACCATCAAACATAGCTTGGTTGTAAAAGAATCATTAGTTCAAAAGATATGACAGAAAAAGAAAAGTAATACTTGGATCATATAAGCCATAACTGTGACCTTGACTTTGAAGATAGTGTTATAACCAGTAGTCATAGTTCTAGCCGAGGCAATTTGGGGCAATTAGGCCTGATTTCATGAGCCTGTTCTAGTCTGGAACCCTCGAGGTGTGTAGATAAGCTCCAGCCTTTTTCCCCCGGCCCTGTGCCCCTTTGTCTTCCCTGCTCCCTGCTTACTCTGCCCTGGACGTCCTTCCCTCCCTAGGCATTGTCTTTTGGTACACACTGAATAAATACCTCCGTAACTCACTGTGTGAGTAGTAATGGAGTGAGAGGACTTAACAGACAGCACCCTTCTTTTTTTTTTCCTTCTTTTTTCTCTTCTTCTTTTTTTCTTTTCTTTTCCGCATGACATTCCAGCTCACAACAATGCACCACTATACCAAGTTTTGTTAAAAACACTTAAGCAGGTATCTTCTGGACAAAGCTCAGAGAGCCAGACGCCCCACCTAACTTTGTTACTGGGGGGTTGGTGTGTGCAATTAGTGGTGACTATATAGCACAGCAGAGATCAGTCCTAAGGGTGGAAAAGAAAACAGAGAAACTGATGGAATATTTTTCTGGAAAACTAGCTGAAAGGACCACTGGAGCTAGAGTAGACATGCTGAGCAGAAAAGAAAGGAGTGTGCAAGCTTGGTTGGTGTATATAACATACAACTCCTAACATCCCCACCACATAAAGTCAAGCCCATGGAGAGAGGAAGGGGGTGAGGGGGAGAAATAAAAAAACAGATAAATGACTTACTGCAACAACCTCTTGTAGCCCAGTTCTGCTGGGCCAGGAAGTTGTCTATACATTCACAAATTTCGTTTCTCTCTGCAGTGGTCACATGCTCCAGGTACAGTTTAAGCAAGATGTCTCGGCCTTGAAACTTTTCATCAACCAGGATCTCCACAATTCCAAATGAAATGATCTTTGCACTTTTAGTTGCAGGCATGTCAGCACTCAGCTTTAATGGCAGAGCCATGGTAGAGCCTGAAACTGCTCCTTTCAGCACATTTTGTAAACCCTCACGAACTTTTTCTTTCAATAAGTTGTCCTCATTTGATGGAACAGACATCAACACCACTTTCCGGCCAGCCATGGCTTCATTGCCATCTAGCTCAAGGGTCCTTTTCTCTGGATTTGATTGAAACAGCTGAGCAAAAGCCTGTATGGAAGAAGACAAAAAGGCTGCACACACACACACACACACACACACACACACACACACACACACACACACACACACACACACACACACACACACACATAAATTCTGTATTCTAAAATCTTGACTCTCTTTATTTAAGTCAAAACTGAAAACCCATCTCTTCTCCTCTGCATACTGATCTGTTGTTTTGCCAATCCATCACCAGTCATGCATGTATTTGTAGTGCGTGTGTGTGTGTGTGTGTGTGTGCATGTGTGCATGCGTGCGTGCATGCATGCATGTGTGTGTGTGTCTGGGTGTGTGTGTCTGGGTGTATGTGTCTGGGTGTGTGTGTGCATGCGTGCATGCATGTGTGTGATGAAATGACTGTGTGTGCGTGCATGCATGTATGTGTGTGTGATCAAATGACTATCCTTATATCTTTCAAAGATATAAGGATACAGTCATTTCATCGCACATGGGGCACCATAAATATTATTATTATATATTGGCAGCATACCATCCAGTAACAATCACATTACACAATCAAACAAGATTTATCACCTTTAGCAGCATAATGCTGTGCATGGAAAAATACCCCTGTTGTATGCCTATATACTGTAACTCACTGTTATTGTCAGTATATATATTGCACTTTGCTTGCACTCAGTCTGTTTATTAGAACACTATATTTACACACCTTGTTTAATTGCAAAGCTATAGTATCAGGGGTACAGAAAATACAGGACTGACAAACATTCTGTGAAGGTTTGAACCATCACTGTGACCTTGGCCTTGAACACAGCAATCCAATCTTTTCATAAGATTCTCCAGCTTGTATTACCAAACGACATTTGATTGCAAATGGATCAGCAGCTCTTAAGATATAGCATAAATGATATTTTAATAATATGAGCCCCCACTGTGGCCAGGACATTGATGATACTAAGCAAAATAATCTTGCGGGACACTCTGGGTCATAATGATGCATCACCACACTTTATTTGCCATTTGGCTACAAAAGGTTAAATATTTTTAACCTTACCTGCAGCCTTGACCGTAAACATAGCAAACAATATTTCTACAAGATACTCCAGCTTATGAAGCTATACCATCAAACAACGCTTGGTAGCAAAAGGATCAAAAGTTCAGAAGCTATAATAGAAACAGTCATATTTTGATCACATTAGCCCTGTAACCTTGACCCTGAAGACAGCAACATATTTTTTTCTGCATGACAATCTAGATTATGATGATACATTACCATATCAAGTTTGGTTACAAAAGGTTCAATGGTTCAGAAGATATTGTGTGTGGAAAAATATAAACTGAAATTCTGAATGCTTGCTGTGACCCTGACCATGACCACAGCAATCCAATATTGCAATCTAACATTTTCATTGGCTTATGATGATCTACCATCAAACTAAGTTTGGTTAGTAAAACAATCTTCCAAGCACTGAACAAGCAACAACAGCTTAACTAAAAAAAGATGAGTTTCTCTCTCATTTCCAATGTTTTTAACCATTTAACTGTTATGTACCAACCTCCAGTGGATTGGCCACCATACCAAAAAAGTCTTCAGAAGGAAGAAGAGGCTCTACAAGCAAACTCGGAAAACTGGCGACTGGTGTAGCTATAGGTTTTTCCAGAAAGAATGTAGAAGAGAAATGAGGAAAACAGAGTACCAGTATGTGAACAGAGTGATTGAAGAGGAAATGAAGGGAAACAACACTAGGCCATTCTGGAGATACGCGAAAGCAAGATGTCAAGACAACACAGGGGTAGCCCTCCTGAACAAAGGCACTGCTCTCTTCAATGACAGCACCACTAAGGCCAAGATCCTTCTCGACCAGTTTCACTCTCTCTTCACAAAAGACAATGGCTCTCAGCTGCCCAAGATGGAATCTGCACCATACCCAGGACTAACTAACTTAGTCATCAAGACAGGAGTAGCAAAACATCTCTGAAACCTCAATCCAGCTAAAGCATGTGGACCAGACAACATTCCAAGCAGAATACTGAAATAGTGTGCACATACCATTTCCCCAGCATTGAGCCATATCTTCAGTCGGTCTGTACAAACAGGACAGCTGCCATCAGACTGGTTGACCGCAAACATTTCTGGTGTGTTCAAGAAGGGTGACAGGAGCAAAGCAGAGAACTATAGACCGATTTCACTGATGTCTGTAGCCTGCAAGCTGGTTGAATACATCATTTGTCAACACCTTCGAGACCACCTGGAAAAGCACAACACACTCAATGATAGAAACCATGGCTTCACATCGGGACACTCCTGTGAGACCCAGCTGCTCACCACCATGCATGACCTCTTCAGATCCAATGATGCCGGAATCCAGACTGATGTGGTGATCTTGGACTTCAGCAAGGCCTTCAACATGGTCCCCCACAACAAGCTCCTACACAAGCTGGATCACTACGGTGTCTGAGGTCTCATCCACACATGGATAACAAACTTCTTGACAAGCCGCAAGATGAGGGTAGTCCTGGAGGGTGAAACGTCAGAAGAAGTTGTGGTGGACTCTGGTGTCCCCCAAAGCACAGTGTTGGGTCCCTTACTCTTCCTGTGCCACATGAATGACTTGCCGGAGACCGTGAAGTCAACAGTACAACTCTTTGCAGATGACTGCCTACTCTACCAGGAAATCCACTCCTTTGAGGACCACCTCTTCAGGACGACTATACAGGCTGGAAAAATGGGCAGAGGTATGGGGAATTAAGTTTAATGCACAGTATTGCTACATCCTTCCTACAACAGCCAGGTCCTCCTTTCTCTACAGCCTTGGTGGAGTAATCCTGAAGCAAGTCCAACAGAGCCCATACCTTGGTGTGCACATCTCAGCTGACTTGAAATGGTCCACCCACATCTCAAACATCTGTAACAGAGCAGGATTGACACTTGCTTCCTCCAACAGAACCTACGGAACTGCCCCCAGAAGTGTCGGTGCTTGGCATACATCGCTCTGATCAGGTCCTTGCTGGAATACAGCCAAACGGTATGGGATCCATACTTGAAGCAGGATGTAGACTGTCTAGAGAGGGTACAACGCCAAGCAGCCTGCTTCATCAAGAGAGGGTACAGGACGAGAGAGACAGGATGTGTGGGACACATGTTCCAGGAGCTGAACCTGCCACCACTGCAGGAACGTAGGAAGCAGCAACGGCTGACAACCCTCTACAAGATTGTGAAGGGCCACATCCCAGCCATGCCCCCAGGAAACTTCTTCCAAATCCCTTGTGTCACATCTCAATGCTCTTAACACATATGTACACTGCCTCTGAGACAAGTGACTTGCATGTGCATTGCAGCATGTTGTTATTCTTGGGAACCGGGGATAGCTCAGTGGTTTGAGCAGGGGACTCATGACTGAAAGGTTGCGGGTTCAAATCCCTGATGAAGCGGTGGGAGAATTTTCTTCTCCAGGGTCAACTTACTGTCCTGACTCTTATTTTGGTATCTGTTCCATCCCCGTGTTACTGCAGTAGCCATAAGTGCAGGTGGCAGGTTACAGCTAAACATGCATGCACCATACAAAGTTACATATGTCACTTTGCATGAAGTGACACGGTGCATGGTTGTATGGTGTACACAGAACGTGCCAAGACGGCAGCAGTTTTATGTGGCACCAGCCATGCCAGCGCTGTAGTACACCACTTCAGCGGATATTTTTAAAAAACACGCTATAAAAAGCTAGTTACTCGTGTAGAATCACATGTGAGTGCAGTGAGTCTGCTCGAAAGTGCTATACAAAAATGTGATCAACACCATGGATTGAGCAAGACGGGGAGAATTTTAAGGGTTGGTTAATTAGTTAGTATCTGGATTTTAACATCCTGTCAAATGTACACTCAGCACAATTAAGGATAATTGATGTCTGGATTATTAAGCAATCATCTTTTAATTAGTCTTGTATATAATCATTTACACCAGCACTTGAGGGTAAGTGCTGGTGTAAATGGTTATCTTCATAACCAAAAAATTATTGCTTAATATTCAAAAGCATTAGTTCACATGGAACCGGTACATTTTGTCAGTTGAAACCCAGCAACAGATGTGAAATTTATTCATCTTTTGTGATTTAGCTGTAATCGTTTCAAATCTGAGACCTCCCTGTATCATGCCTCTTCACCACCAAATTAAATTCCTGTCCATATAATATACGTACTATAACATCTATATAGCAGGCCAAAATACCATTAAAAAAACAATCATTTCTGGGACAGTATATTATTTCTATATAATATTATAAGATCCAGGAGACCAGGGAAAGTGTAAAACTGTATACTTTAAACAACAAACCTTACCACTGTCTAGAATGTGCTTGTGTGTAGAAGGCCATGCTTTCTGTCTTTCACTCAGCGGTAGTACCACCACCTTAGCATCGGCATCCTCCATGTCACCCTCATACACCATCAGCTGATGACCTTGGGGAGACCATGCATGCAGAAGCAACTGCTGGTTTGGAGTTTGGACATTTATTGTGCACTGATGCTTTGCCTCCAGGTCTTTGATGAAACGCCCCATTTCAGTCCGCCGGAAGTAATCTACTGATGGGTCCACCAGTACCTCTCTGAACAGCAACTTTCCCAGAAGATTAAACATTTTATCTTCAATTTTTGCTGCTATCGCTCGTTCTGCTCTGACTGACACATAGGGTGCACCATCAGCGTTATTCTTGATCTGAAACTCCACTTGAAACTGTGGATCATTTTTCATTTCTTTTTCCAACTCCACTCGAAACTGTGGATCATTTTTCATTTCTTTTTCCAACTCCACTTGAAACTGTGGATCATTTTCTATTTCTTTTTCCAAATCCTCAACAAATGTGTGCAGATGATTCCACATGTACCCAGGTAAGTGCATATACAGTTTTTTGTACCTCAGTTTAAACAAAAGTGGTTGAACTTTTTCCAAAATTTCAGTGTGATATAAAATGGTGCCACACTCTTTCCCTTTGGAGTATTTATATAAAAACAAATCAGGAGTCTCATCATGCAAACGTTTGATGTCATCTTCAATGTCATCAATCACATCTTTTCCAATATCCTCAATGAGAACAAAAGATTCCTTGACAAGATCTCTTGCAACTTGTTGATGGCTGTCTTGGTCAAGATGAGCAACTGTGATGTATCCATTAGACAAACGCTTAGGATCAGTGAACACACCTTTCTCTGACAATCTGTATGAAAATTCCTCTCGCACACGTTTGCTTCCCTTCAACATGTTTCTGATTAATTCTGGAATTTGTATTTCCAGTTTCAGTGGTCTTTCACCTCGCCCTTGGTTGCAGCTGTTCTCACAACTGTCATGAATCGGTGCTTGGTTGCTCAAATGCTGGCCAGACTTACCAGTTGTCTGCAACCCTGAAGTGCAATGTGTTTGTTCCCTCTGAGCAGCACCACTGTTTCTACCATGTTGGATTTGAAACTTATCTGGAAGCACAGCCTGTGTGCCTGCTTTTGAGACTTTCTCTGTTCTCTGCTGATCACTGGCAGTCACAAGACCAGTTGATGAACTATGCACATTACCACCCACAGATAGTGTCATGCTTTGGTCATTTTTTGCATTGCATGAAGTTGTGTGCCCGGCAGAACCATGCCTTTCTTTACAAGCAGGTGCTTCAGGTGCATTTCTTGAATGCCGAGTAGTTTTAGAAGTCCTTGTCCTTGGTGGAGAAGCAGTATGTTGGCATGTTTGGTGCACAGCAAGTCGCCCTTGCCTTCCTTGGCTGCTGGAGTCCTTGATCGGTAGTTGATGCTGATCCCTTCCTTCATCTGCTAAAGGTCTGTCGTGTCTTGGATCGCTACCTTGCATAGCTTCATGTCCAGTACTTGACCTCCCTCCTCTGATGCCAGACTGAGCTGAGGCTAAATACCCACTGATCTTCTCAAAGACATCTCTTGCAACATTTGAAGTTGCAGCTACCATAAGTGTCTCAGCCTCATGTATCATGTTAACATACATACAAGTTTCATCTCCGATAACACTTCTGACAATGTTATCTGCATTTACTTCACCCCTGATTGAAAATGTCTGGCAGTGTACTGACTTCTGAATTATTTTCAGGCATCTGTCATATTGTTCGTTCATGCAAGAAACATCCACACCTTTCTCTTTCTCTTTCCAGTAGCAGTGTAATCCTTCATCACGCATCTGTTCCTGAACAAAAGATCTGGCACCTTCCTTTTCCAGAAGTTGCACCACAGCCAAAGAACTTTCAATAGGGATATATTTAATGTCCTTCTCAAATTTGGTCATAAAGTCTTTTGCCTTGTCTTCAACATCTGAAGTAGAATGCAGAACAACACATGCATCTGCATGATCAAATTCAAGCTCCAGTCTGTAATTAGCAAATACCCTCTCACAATGTTCTTTAAACCCCAATGCTTGCAGCTTTCGGGTATCATTGTATTGCAGCCTGCACACTGCCATTCCCTGCATTCCATATCTACCTCCAATATCTTGGTCTCTGTCTGTGCTAGTACGTGGATCCTGCAAAGGCCTACTTTTGTCATTAGTATCCAACATTTCACCTTGTGTTCTTTCTTTCTTTACTCTATCACATCCTTCTGCCCGAGATCCTTCTGGATTTTTTCCTGCTTGTGTGTCTTTTGTCTGACTCATAGCATGACCAGAGACATTGCCTACCTCTGATTGGGCTTCTTTCCTGTCATTTTCAGCACCTGGTTTGCTTTCTGAGACTGATGATGTACAATTCAATGACCCCATACTACCATGATCTGTATCAGGATTTTGATTGCCATCAGAACTATTTAAGTTTTTCATGCCAGACTCCAAGTCATCAGCTGACACACTGTAACTGTCAGATGGACTGCTGATGTCTGCTCCCTCACATGTGTCATCTTTATCACCTCTTGTTCCATGGGCAGCACTTGTAGTTGCAGGACTGTCACTACTGTCCGTCTCCCTTTGAGAACCAGTCTGAAGCTGGTGGGAAGTATGTATACTTGTGCCAAGGTCAGAGCCTTCTGGGTCAGTTTTTGTTTCTTTGCTTTCTGTGGTGTCTTGCTTCTGTTTATATGTTACCGTACTGTCACCATTTGCACATTTTATATCATCAGTATTTGGGTCAGAGGCAACAGTAGACTCGGGTGCGGCAACTTCAGCAGCATCACCTGGAGTTGATTGGTCAGCTGTGCATGTGTCTGCTAATGCACAGCTGTTGTTATTATCTTGTGTTCTCAACTGACTGTCATTGCTTGCATAGCTTCCTCCTTGTCTGTCACTACTCAGTGATGTTTCCTTAAATTCAGAACTGGACCCTGCATTAGAACTGCTGTCAATTTCACTCTGATCATTTTGTGCAGTTTCACTCTCAGAACTCCTTCTGTCATTCCTAGAGCTGTTGATTTCAGCGCTCAGCTCTTTTTCTTCTGTCCTGCACTTCTGTTCCTCTGTATCAGGACTGTAGGACACATTTTTTGGGCCTGAAGTATCAGTTGTATTAGAATGATTGTCTGCTGAGAAACTGTGTTCAGTATCAAAAGTTAAGGGACTCGCACCATCTGGTGCACCAACACCAGCAGTGGGATCACTTTCATCAGAACTAATTTGCAAGGAACCAAGCTTAGAACAAAGTTCAGCTGTCACATCAGGCTCTTTTTCAATTGTGTCTTTCACTTTAGAGTGGTCTGTTTCATCTTCCGCCATCTCATTGAAACATGTTAACTGGTGACAGAAAAAAAAGAAAAAAGATATCTATTAGCAAATCCTCATAAATTTTACAAACATAATTTGCACACAGATGAATAGATTACACAAAACCATAGTTTACCTAATTATACTTAGTCAAACCAAGATAAGAAAGTCCTGGGACTGGCAATCTCTCTCTCTCTCTCTCTCTCTCTCTCTCTCTCTCTCTCTCTCTCTCTCTCTCTCTCTCTCTCTCTCTGCATGTACTACATATAGTACCCAAGTTCCTTTTATCTGGGCATTTACTTATAAGTTATAAGAAGCTTTTGTTTGGTTTGGGTTTTTTCCCCCTTCTTCTTCTGTCTTTGTTTGTTGTTGTTTTCTGTTCTAGTGTCCTAGTTTTCCTATGTCAATAACACACGCACACACACACACACACACACACACACACACACACACACACACACACACACACACACATTATAATTTATATCTATTTGTCTGAATTGTTAAAATTCAGATCTTTGATGCAGCTGGACCTTTAGTGTGTGTGTGCGTGTGTGTGTGTGTGTGTGTGTGTGTGTGTGTGCGTGCGCATGTGCGCGCATGTGCGTGCGCATGTGTGTGTGCGTGCATGTGTGTGTGAGAGAGAGAGAGTGTGTGTGTTTGTGTGTTAGTGTGCTTGTGTGTGTGAGAGAGAGAGAAAGAGTGAGTGTTGTGTGAGAGGGAAATATGGGTGGGGGAGGGGGGTGAGTTTAAATGAACACTAGACACCAAACTGTCACTTTGTGATCTGTTTCTATTAGTCTAGATACACTACCCATTCTGATTGCTGCTTCACAGCAGCCAGCAAATGGGACACACACAATCCATTAACCACACACTGCAGCAGCAGCCACCAGAAAATAGAATAAAGCTAGCCACTGTGTGAAGGTTAGCAAGTTTGTGACACACTACACTGCCACTGCCCATCACAGTTGAAAGTCTACCCCCCCCCCCCCCCATACACACACACATACATGCATGCATGCATGCATATATAGATACATATATATACACATGCACACCTGAGGGAGGGAGAGACAGAGAGAGAGAGAGAGATTCAACATAAATGCATTCTGTTAAAAAAGAAATGGAGGTTAAACTCAAAGACTCAAATGAGGCAATAATTTTAGTCACTAAACTACTAAATTACTGGGCAAAGAAATCTGGAGCAGGCATGAGATACCCCAAAGCCTGAAGAATTTGGTATAAAACATGGTTGCTGAAAATCATAGCTGCTCCTATAAACCTGCCCTGGATTTCAGAAACATCTAGATCTTGAACAATCCATGCACAAGGTGCAGCATGCATGTTGTGTGATCTGGTCAATTAAAAAAAAAAAAAAGGCAAAATGAACAGGTGCTTATGCCTTTTTTCTTTCAAATGCTTTAATTAGTTTTTACACAGTTATCAATACTCTGCAAGAGTTGCATTCCTCCCATTCTCTCTCATAATTTCACATTAACTGTTAACATTTTGCTTAATGTCCACAGAAGCGAGGTTGTTTATTAGGGATGGGGACAGGTGGGAAGGGGACAAGAGAGTGAAGGCTCAACCACGCACACCAACCCAGAAGACTGAGAAGGCCGTGGACTGCCACCAGAACAATGGAAGTGTTAACGCAGTGTCCCCTTGCCATTGCACAGCAACTAATGTGCTACGTAACTGCTGTTTTAACTGCTGTGCTAGGGCAGAGTCACAAGGACAATGTCTGTTGCATTGCTGTTGAGTAACAACTTGAAGCAAAAAAGTTCAAATTTTCACAGCCCAGCTCCACCTCCCTGCTCATGATCTCTTCTGGGCTAACTACAGGGTCCAGTGATTAGTGAAAACTGTCTAATGTGTCTTCTTGCATAGTTTGTAAGGGTGCCCTCTTGTTCCAGCCAATTCATTTAGCTTGAACAAGGAACAGTTTTAGTATCATAAAAAAAAACATGCATTTTTATTTTTTATTTTAAATCAATCATATCACCTCTTGCTCTTACCATATTCCAGGATTGGTCATTTTAGAAGTACTAATCTTTGACTATGTTCACTCCACTTTGTTTATGCTGATAATATGTTTGGTAAAGTGTTTCTGCTAACTTTCAGTATATCTGTATATATAATATGAGTTACACACTTCTTTTTTTTTTTTTTTTTTTTAGCTTGGTGCCCACATGGCATTACCATTATATTCTAAAGCTGGTCTAAGGATTTAAAAAGTGGTACCAAATTTCTCTGTTTTTATAACTTAATGCATTGTGTAATCACACCTACTAAAAGTACTATTTCATTTGCTTTTTTGACACTCTCATTTTATTTACATGTCATTCAGATCTTAACTCCTTATCCACAAAGACTCCACGGTCTTTTTCTACCTCTGTACATTCTAGTGCCCTGCCATCCATAGAATATTTGCACTCTGGATTATTTTATATCTAAATATGATCAATACATAGAGAGAGAGAGAGAGAGAGAGAGAGAGAGAGAGAGAGAGAGAGAGAGAGAGAGAGAGAGAGAGAGAGAGAGAGAGTATTGTCTTTTTACAGCTAGTGGGTACCTGATACCCTTTAAAAACTGTTCACAAACTAAAAAAGAAAAAGAGAGAAGAAGAAGAAAATTATTCCCTCCAAAGAGAACCTTTCTGGTCCAGTTTAATTCCTTATGCCAGGTGCAATCAATCCTATGGGAAGCCCCTGGAAACAGGGGGCATTATAACTACTGGAGTGAACAGCAAAAGAATTAAACCTGGGAAGGTCTCATTTTGTTTTTGATCGCCAGCAGACCAGTTTTGCTTAAGAGGAGCTCATCAGTGGTGATCATGACCAGAGAGAATTTTATGCATCCTGCACAAAGCTTTCAAAGATTTTACATACAGATGAGGTTAGACTTACTGGTTTGTAGTTATCAGGGTTAGTTTTATCTCCCTTTTTGAAAATAGGTTTAATCTCCGCTCATTTCTGTGACTTTGGAATTTTGCTTTATTTAAGTGTTTTGTTAAAAAGAACCTTAAGTGGAAAAGCAAAACCCTCACTTAGTTTGTTTAACAGTCTGGGGTGTATTCCACCTGGACTTTCAGATTTAGGCTCAAAGACCATGATTAACTTGGTCTTTGACCATGATTAACTTGATTAAGTTTAGCAAGTTTAAATCTCTTCTTTTTCCATGTAGCGATGTAGTGTCTAACTTCAGCAGTATGACACTTTTAGTAAATATGAAGTCATTTTGGTTTTCCATAATCCACCAAACGCTGACATGTATGGACTACAGGATGTTTAAAGTGTGTATGTGATCTGCTTGCATGCATATAATGCAGGGGACCTCGGTTTATAGTTTTCTCTAAGGACTTTTATAGAGTCTGCACAGAATTTGACTCCTGAAAAATCTATGGGCAGGCGCAAAGTTTGGCACATATAGGTCATTTGGTAAGTCATGCTTAACTTTGGATTTCAAGTGCAAGCACTTTTGCTCTGCACCACTGACTCTCCTATTAATGTATTATATCTTGGATACTTACCTTTCCATCACCTCAACATTTGACAATACAAAAATTATACTGTTAGAATAACAATTACAGCATGTTGTAGAACAGGAGGAATATTTTCTGTCTTCAACAGACGAACAGTAAACATGCTTGAAAATAAGAAATTCAATGCCTGATTTGTATTCATCAGTTACCATGATTGTCCCGTCTGCTAAAGCCTCAGGCCTTTAGCAATGAAAATCTACTGATATATATATTTATCTTTGTGCATTTGGTCACAGTTGTTTGTTATTGGCATATTTGCACATCTGTTTTGCTGCTGTATGTTTATTATGCTGAGAATTTTGGGGACAAAATAAAACAAAAAGATTTGCATTTACTTTCAGACTATGATGATGATCTCACATTGAAGTTTCATTGTCGTGTGATTTTCGGGCATTAAATGTTCATTATCTGTTAAACTCTTCAACGTACCAATAAAAACAAAGCCTCCTATCTCGATTGCTTCCACTTACGCTTGTTTCTTGTCTGCATTTCCATGCGTTTCTGTCACAAGAGCCGTAGAAAATATGGTCGCCAGGCCTCACCCGAAACTGAAACTGAAAGTACATTCACGGAATTAAAAAGTACTACGACTATGGGCCAATGGCTATGTCTTCTGCTGATGACGTTAGGCGGTAACGTGTCCCTATTTTTAGAGCACAACCTGAAAGAAGCGAAACTTTCCTCAGATGCAACTTTCTTTCATCAAATACTCACTCATCTGCACTCATCAAATGAAATAGAGCGAGGAGAAATGTCTTATATTTGCGGAAGAGTTGAAATATCTCTTCGCGGCCTCTGTTTCTGTTCGGGGGCGTCATGTCACATGACTTAATATCTTCCTTATTTCCGAATAAATACACAGGACGCGCTTCCAAATACAACAGCGAGGAATGTGTTTGTTTTTAGAACATTACACCTACCTGATTGCAAACCAGCTGCTGCTTTATGTATGCGTTTCAGGTTTGTAAGCCTTGTAGTGTGTTGATTTCGAACTTTCTCAGCAGCAGGTCAAGGCTTACCCCTCCGCAGGAAATTTCCAGGGAAGCTATTCACACATCTCAACTTTGTCCATGGGATTTTGTATTGCGTCCCTTTATCAGCCACCGACGTAGCATAATCGGCACATCACCCTTCATAGCAGAAAGAAAGAAAGAAAAATAAACGTGAGCCGCCGGTTTGGCCTAGCGGTAAAGGCGTTAGGCTGGTAAGCAGAGGGACCTCGGTTCGAATCTGCTTCGGCTCTCCTTTCTCTTCACAAATTGTGGTCTGTGGACATTGCCGTCTCATTGTGACTTGTCCCTCACAATTTCGCTGCCCACCTTAATGCAGAAGCCATTCTGGTGGTGACAGTGTAGCGATAGGTACATAATCTCTCTCTTCCCCTACCTCCATACCCCCCCCCCCCCCACCCCCCGTCCCTAATAAGCCTTATGGTTTCTGTGGACGTTAAGCACCATCAGTGTTTACCACTGACATGATGTTATGCCGTAGCGGCAGAAAAAAAGAAAACCGGAAGGAAGCATTAGGTGGACATGTTGGTGATGTTCCTACATGTGTCAGCATGCCAGTGTCAGTTGTAATAGACGTAGTGTATGCTGTACGGCCGTCAAGTGTGCGAGTACGCGGGTACTCCGGCCGCGGCCAAAACTAAGTTTGCGGATATTACTGATTTGCTAAATCATTTCTCTTCAAGTTTTCGGCTTCTTCTTCTTCTTCCTCTTCTTCTTCTTCTTCCGGCTTCTTTTAAAGACCTTCCTTCAGCAGCTATGTTACTCATGCCATGCGTTGAAACCACTGACTTATTCCACTCCCATGATTAGCCCGGGGCTGATTTGTGTATGCCCTCAACAGTCCTCGTGAACTTACGACGTGCATCCCGCAGTTCAGCGCTGGTTCAAACAGCCGGGGTACCTTTCACTTGTTTCTTTCAGTTCTGGTCAAATAGGGAGAAGTCGAAGAGCCGGAGAGGTCTGGCGAATACGGAGGGTGCGGAAGCAGCCGTACACTCCACGTCTCGCCTTCCGGCACCCTTCCTCATGCACGAAGGAAGGATGTCGTACAGTACTTGGAGTTTGTATCTGCACCTCGCCCTCACTGAGAAAATCGACCGTTTGTTGCTGCTGTGTGTGCCCACCCCGCGTCATCATTATCAGTCACGATAAAGATGGGGAACGACTTGTCCGGAAACAGCCAGAACGCTGACTACAGCTTGTTTTTCGGACCATATCAAAAGATCTAAGTTTTCAGTGGAGGCGGATCCATCAGTCTTGCAGATCAGTTTCGGTTTCAGACACAAAGACTCAGTCAGTCGTGCAGTATATACATGGTCGCCGCCGTTTCAGTGCTAAGACTCATTTATCTTAATGTCTCGAGGTTTTCGGCCCTGATCATAATTTTTTCAATTTTTTCTTTCTTCTTTTCTTCTTCTTCTTTTTTTTTTTTTTTTTTTTCACTGCCTCGTCACGTTATGTGCATGTTACCGTAATAGCGGTCGCTGGTATGCCGTACTGCTGCAGGTGCTCATCATCCGGCGACTCTGCCTGCCTCGTCAGCCATAAACTGGTTCTGCCAAAGCACAAAAAGACCTGAGCCCGTTCGCAAACTGAGGAGCGTTTTTGCCCAAAAGTTGCTTCAAATTCTCAGTGGTCTTCTCTCTCGATGTAAGCCCTTCACTGATACAAATTATGGTTACAGAACATCCGGCATGACTATAACATCATGTCTTGAGAGCTCCATATCTTTTAAATACAAAATACGGGAAGATAATGGTCTTTGATGCTGTTTATTTCAACAACAACAAAACTGAAATACAATAATCAGTCAAAGTTTGTGTGTTTGATGACATTATCTTGTAGTACTTTCACTGTCATTTTCGACAGACGGTGCAACAACAACAACAACAACAAAAAAGCCGGTTTCTCGTATCCGGTTACTTCTGGAGCATCCCACGTACTGTGTCTAGCGTGTCATGGTGTGTCAGTTACCGTGTGTGAATACAGTCTCAATGAGTGTGTGTGCCACGTCAAGTGATTGTGTGGGGTGGGCGTCGGTGCCGCATTAATGCAAGCGCGTGCGTGTGTATGATAATGATATAATGCATGATGATCGGACTGGCTTAGCTAAAAGTTTTTAATGTGGTCGTTTCCAGGCTAAGTTATGCTAGCTAAACTTTTTACACTTAAGTTAACTGCGTGGGTGAGCAAAACTCAATTAATAACTAAACTTGCTCTCTTGCCAAGTGGAGTCCAGCCTGCCCTTAGTTAAACTGAACCTGCAGAGGTGTGGCCGTCGACAACCTCAGGTGGCATTGAGTTCCAGCTGCCGTCAACTGCTCTGAAGGAGAAATAATGCCGCTGACGCAGACTTGTGCAACATCTCGGCTTTTTCAGCTTCAGTGTATTTGTGCCCCCAGTGTTGTCTCAACAACTATTCCAACAGAGTGTTTGGACCATGTGAGCCCTTAATCATGTGTCCCCAACACTTCCTGCGATACTTCATACTTGGCAAAGTCCTGCACTTTAGCCTAGTCTTTCCGGCACTGTAGCCAAGATCTTTCAGTCCGGGAACTAATTTTGTCGCTCGTTTCAAGACACCTTCAGTTAACAATCTGCCTCTTTGGAAGCGCGGCGCCCAGTCAACACTAATTTTTAACTCCAGAAGCGTGGCTGCACTACAGCAGTAAAGAGCATTTTTATGCTTTTCATATCAAGAAACTGGTAAAACCTCCTAATCAGACCAAGCATTCTGTTTGCCTTGTCCTGCTCTTCCACATGCTTTGAAAATTTGAACTCGCGCTCAAAAGGACGCTGAGATCCTTCCCCAGTTCCGAACTGCCTGTAATTTATCATGTTATTTCCCCCCATATTCCATGCTGTTTCATGTTATAGATCTGTTTTGGGTTATTTTGCCCCAGATGAAGTACTTTACATTGTCTTGTCTGCATTATCATACGTCACAGTTGCCAACAATCTCTTCTTACATTCAGGAGCACTCTCCGTGATTTACTCAGTAAATACACTGCAGAAGTTGTTCAGGATCTCTGTCTTCTGGCTGTCCATTGACAGTTACTACCACAACTGTCTACCACTGATGTCCGCTATATTGTCTTCATTTTGTTCTTAGCGTATGCATAAAATACCGTCTTTCGATTCTGTTAAGCCTCCCTAGCGACAGACTTCTCAGTCCCGTCGGAGTTGCTTTACGACATGATGCGCCTTTGGCTTGGTTCCTAGCTAACTTTTGCATATTCAGGATAGTTTCTGCCTTCTCTAATATGCATGTATCCTGATAAGCTTTTCGTTTCTTCTTTGTCTTGGCTAGAGTTTTTTCATTCCACCATACGGGTTTTCTTTGTTTGGATGATATGCCTCTACGGGTACCACACTTCGGGATGCACTCATTTGTTGCACTGTCCATCATTTGTTTGAAACAAGTCCATGACTCAAATGTCAGTACTTCCCCTCCAGCACGCTCACCAAGACGGTTTTGTTCTCTCATAGCCTTTTTTAATTTGTCATAGCCCCCCTTCGGATAGCTAAATCTTGTCTCAGACTTTGCGTTTTTCTCCATACATAGTCAAATTTCAGGAGCATGGTGTATGAGCGTTTCATTTGAGTCACCGAGTTGAATGACTTGTCTGAGGCATTACATAAAAATTGAAAGAACGGGTTCATTTAAAAAAAATATTTTGTCTAGTAAAATAAAAGATCGAAATAAAAACTTGAAGTCGAAGAGTTTGTGTAATAATGCTACTCCCTTGACGTTGTATTTAGTTTCTATCAGCGTTTCATGCGGCGACTGAAAAAATAGTTAACGGAACTGGCTGTCGCAGTAGCGACAAGTCAGTGTCGGCCTAGCTCCCCGGCCGTGTCAGTTGCACACAGAATTCCTTCGATCAGTGTCGAGAATGACAGTTGCGTGCTCACTACACCCGGTCGAAAAACGAGAGCAGCAGATCGAGGCCTTATACCTGCTGTGACACTTGACCGTGTTTTCCACATCGAGTCTTGCCAAAGACTCTATGTGAGCTGGGCGTATAAGCTTTTGGGCCCGCTAATCGTCACGAGGCATTTTAAAATCCTTGATTTCAGCTTTTCGTTTTGATCTCTCCACGGCTTCAACGAAATGCTGATGCCATCAGCTGGTCGTCATCGAGGAAGGGATTGGGATCCCCGACAACTACACCCTCCACAAAATGCATGAAAGAACCATACGGTACAGTCTCAGAGCAGAGCTGGACGAAAACATCCATGACGGGAAACATCCAATCAACCGAAAAAAGAGAACATCTTTGCCTACAAAAATAACCCGAAAAGATGCCCATTGATTCTTCAAAGACATCAGCAAGATATAAAACAACACCGTAAATGGTTCTACCGGCTCGCCGTATCATTCACGACTTCAGTCCCACCTAAAAAAAAAAAAAAAAAAAAATCCGCCAGAGTTGCCCGACTCGCACATAAATACAGCAACAAGGACCTGAGTCGCCTATGGTAGCTCATCTGGCATGCGAGTGTATCATCTGGTGGAGTTTATGACCTTTCATTTACTCGCATGCCGCCAGGTGAGAGTTACCGTAAGCAGCTCAGGTCTTTGTTGTTTTTATGTGTGATGTCTTTCGAGCGCTAATTAACTCCTTTGTTTGTGATTTTGCGAACGCAGATACTGAAGTTCTGTTGAGAACCAGAGCTTTGGGAAGAGAAAAAGAAGATTTGTCTGAGAGGTCAAAACGATCAAGTAATAAAGCTAGAGAAAGATTTTCAGAGCTGCTTCAGAAACATATGCGACAAAACTGATGTTCAACACGAGATGTGTGTTCAGTCGCACCACCCGACCGTTAGTTTAGCGTACTTCACCTACTGACAAGAATTATGACATATGTAAGTCTGCCTTCCCAGTTCATTCAACTTTATTATTTCCCACTCTCAGTTCAAGTGAAGCGATATGCGTGATAGGCCTACATATACAGTAACAAGCCTTTACTTGTGATTTGATGGATTGTGTTTTCCAGGCTATGACCCTCGAGGTTAGCTACCAGATAACTATTTTGCTTCCAGCTGAACGTTTTTGGTGCAGATTTAAGCTGCGGTGCTGCTTTTCACGTAACCTCATTTGAAGATCGGGTGTCTTTACACATGAATTACTATGAAGAAAGAGGAAAGATACGCTAATAAGGCTAACTTGGCATCAGAAATATTCGGTAAAACATACACACGACACACACATACTTGCGCGCGCCACACACACACACACACACACACACACACACACACACACACACACACACACACACACACACACACACATTTACCTTGATAAAAACGCTCACAAAGTTGAAATACGAACGCTTTTGTTTAAACATGACACAGTAATCACCGTGTTCTCTCCAAGCAATCGCAGCTGCTTATTACACTAATGATACAAACGACCATCATACATTTTCTCCTTCAAAACATTAATTGTGGGCCACCAGACAGAGTTGGCAATCAATGACAAGATGTAATACACACACACACACACACACACACACACACACACACACACACACACACACACTAAAACGCATGCACGCACAAAACGCACATTAACAACAACATCAATAATCAATAATGATAATATACATGCTATCAAATCAGTCAAGTGTCCACTACCATACTTGGCTATATCTCCTGTTCAAATATTAACGACACTTGTGTCTTTTTGCAACGCTGGGCTTCTGTCACTTTGTTCCTCCGCTCATTGCGTCGCTGTTCCTCTTCAATCTGGTTCACCCACTGCTGAGTCCGAACCCTCGAAGACACCCTACGTCTGTTCAGTTTTCTCAAGGCTGGAGTCAGGGTCCTGTTGGGCGTGTTGCACGTGTCTTGGCCTGTCAAACGAGGACACAGATACGGGTCGAGTCCGTTCTCGTAGTCAAAATCACCGATGGTGTCGTCGTCGACGTCGCTGCCGGAGAGGTCCCGGAAGGAAGGGCGGGAGGGGGAGGAGGGGTAGTTGTGCATGGTGGCGTTCAGCTCGTGCACCAGGGCGGCGAGGCTGACGTTGCCTGCGCGTGCAGGTTGCGGGAGGGACCGGGAAAGGGGCTGGAGGGGCTCCTTGCTGCCGTTGGCTTCCCGGGGCGGCTCTCTCAGACTGTGGGTCCGGAGGAGCCCGACCCTGACCTCCGCCGTGAGGTCGTGATGAAGGGGTTTTCTGGGCCCCAGACTGCCCGTTTCTCTCCTCGGCACCACGGGCCTCGCCCGTTCTCTGCACGACGTGGCGGCCGTACCGACCGGGTGAGCTTGAGACACGCTGAAACTCTGCGTCCTTCTCAACACGGGCAGCACAGTTCTCGCCCCTTGCAGGGAGTTTGAAAGGTGGCGCCTGGCCAGCTCTCTTCGGCGCGCCGCCCTTATTTGCTGCTCTTGCGAGTCTCGCTCTTCCTGCGCGCCCCTCCCCTCCGCCTGAAGACCCCTCCCTTCCTGAAGACTCCTCCCTTCCTGAAGACCCCTCCCCTCCTGAAGACCCCTCCTTTCCTGAAGACCCCTCCCTTCCTGAAGACCCCTCCCCTCCTGAAGACCCCTCACCTCCTGAAGACCACTCCCTTCCTGAAGACCACTCCCTTCCGGAAGAACCCTCCCTTTTTGAAGACCCCTCCCCTCCTGAAGAACCCTCCCTTCCTGAAGACCCCTCCCCTCTTGAAGACCCCTCACCTCCTGAAGACCCCTCCCTTCCTGAAGACCCCTCCCTTCCTGAAAACCCCTCCCCTCCTGAAAACCCCTTCCTTCCTGAAGACCCCTCCCCTCCTGAAGACCCCTCCCCTCCTGAAGACCTCTTCCTTCCTGAAGACCCCTCCCTTCCTGAAGACCCCTCACCTCCGGAAGACCCCTCCCCTCGGGAAGGCCCCTCCCCTCCTGAAGACCCCTCCCCTCCTGCACACCCTTCAGTCTCTCTTGCACGCCTCCATCGCAGTGTGGCGTTTCCTGTGGCACATCCCCCTCGTGTGAAGGTGACGGCGATCTGGGGAACGTCACCGGAGGTAAGCGATGTGACGCGGCAGTGTTTGTCGTCATGCTGTCTTGCGGCGTCACCATTAAGGGAAGAATGACGGTGTGCTGCACCGTTTCGTTTCTAGCCACCTGAAGGGGCGGGGCTTGTGATGATGTGAAGTCTTCCGCTACTGGTTGGCGCCTGACTTTCAGCCCATCTGCGACTGAATCGGCGTTCCTTGGAAAACTGTTCGTCGGTCGCCGTTGAGCGATGTCCATGTCCGTGTAGTGAAGCATCACTGCTGCTAAGATTTATCTGTACTCTGTTCCAACACCGCTGTGGACCTAAGAAGGACTCTTGGCATTGGATCACACTTATTCGCGTTAGTCCTTTTAGCCTGTACACAGTTTGAAGGAAAGGAATGTAGTGTGCTCGTGGTATTAATACTAACAACTGGCAGATCGTCTGTAGTTCCACATGCCGAGTGTGGTTCGGTGGTCAGCCACCTCTGTGATGTGTCTGTGACACGCAGATCTCAGTTTCAAGCGCTTTGTCATTTACCTACATGACGTAGCTTAAACTCGATCATATGTATGGCCTCTTCAGCTAAATTTGCTAGTTCTTGCTTAGAAAATAACGAAAATTACTCATTTCACATTACTGCAAACTGGCCAACCAAATTATGTACACTCGGAAGACCTGAAATGACACCTTTTTCCAGCCTTTTTTACTTTGACTGACAAAGACTGTTTGTTGTTGTAATTTCGTGTTCAAGCAGCAAAACAAAGAATGAAAGGAGGAGAAGAAAAAAAGAAGAAATAAAAGCTAGCTTGATGGATCGACCTCCAGAGTAACTACCCGGTACTTCCACAATCTGGTTCTTAACATCGGACCTTTCAGTCCAGACAATGCGGACCGGAGAACAGCATGCTGCCGCGAGTACTGCATGGTTTGATCACACACAGGCGCTTTACTTCAAACTAGCTGCACGTACCCCACATTTCACTTCCGAGTTTGTCGCTACGTTCCTTTGATCGCTAAGTTAAGACAAGTCCAACAACCACGTGTTTCTCAATTGCATTCGGTCGTAAATCCAGGCGAGCCGTCCAGTCCCCTTGGCAGGAAGGCAGTACAAATAGTTGATCAGTGATTTCGCCCAACGGTGAAAGCGGGTCAAGTGCATGGGACCAGTCAGCGAAGGAGAGGCGGTGGCGGTGGTGGTAGTGGTGGTGTCGTCACGGCGTGGCCAGTGGTGTTCGATGTTATCAGCGCTGTTGGCCACTTGTCAGGTTATCAGCCGCGCAGGCCCGTTAGAACGTCGATTTGTCAGCACCTCCTTATCTGCCCCCGGGATTACCGTAAACACCATCGGGCTCTGGCGGTGGTGGTGTTTCCTTTGGCACTCGATCACCTCCCTGAAACACACACACACACACACACACACACACACACACACACACACACACACACACACACACGCACACCGTCCACAATGTTATATTAAACAGCAATTTGGGGCGCTGGTGCGGGGTTCCAAATTTAATTTCCGCTGTACATGTTTATTAGCCTTGAATAGGGTTTTGTTGTTGTTTTGTTGTTGTTGTTTTTTGTTTTGTTTTTTTGACTGGGTTAGATTATCCTGATCTACTCCGTTTTGGATTAAAATACGACGTAGAAATGACCCACAAAAAAAGGGACCGTTTTCATGAACAGTATAGGGAAAATGTAACGGATGAGATAGTGAGGATAATTGTAATAATAGTTCAGTGTTTGGGCTGTTCGGGCCACACGCTCATGCATTAGTTTTCAGTTCAATGATCGGGAAAGCGATCGAGTTCGCTTTGGCTTCCGGAACCACGTCCTGTCGAGTTGCGTACTTGGGTGAAGAAGCCCAATAAAGCCGGGACGCGAAGGACCATTTCCGCAGTCTTCTGGCAACAGCAGCGATCACTTGTAAACAGCAGCTAGCTGATAACAACAACAACAACAACAAAAAGAGAACGTTCGTGGCAGTCGTCAGTAACAAAGCACTGACAAATCTGTGACAGATTGGTCAGAAGTTGGTTGAGTGTTGCTTTACCGTCCACAGAAACCATAGGCTTATTAGGGACGGCAGCCCAGGACGGCCACCTCAAACTTTCACACAGCTCTTGAGCTCTGACAGTCATTGTTGTTGTTGGTCGCTTTCATATAGCGCTATTTTCCGCTCTCGAGCAGACTCACTGCGCGCGCATGTGATACTAAATGAGTGACTATTTTTTGTAGGGCGATTTTAAATATCCACCAAAGTAGTGTACTTACAGCGCCGTTTGGTTGTTACTCATGCCTGGTGCAACGAGAAGCTGTTGTCGTCTCGACGCGTTCTGTGTACACCATGTAACCATGCACCATGTCACGTCATTTCGTGCAAAGCCACATACGCAGGGTGCATGCGTGTATAGCTGTAACCTGCCACCTGCACTTTTGGCATAATGACCGGGATCTTTTACGTGCTACTGCGGTAACACGGGTGTGGAACACAAATAAGATCTGTTGTCGTTACGTGGTTGTTTCTTTCGTTCCTGCCGTTTTTCTTGTCCGGTGTTTCTAATTTTCTTTGGTTTCAGTTTTAAAGAAGCGTGCCGGTGATTTTGCCGGCTGGCTGTAGGCCTAACAGAGAATTAATTAACTCGACTGGTCAGTAGGCTATAATTAGGCGGCTATCTTTAACTGGCCTGGGAATCGATTATTCTAGCACAAAGATTAACAACTAACTCGCGTGTGGGCTTAGTCATCAAAGGCAGTAAGCTGTTTGCGGGGAAATTACTCTACAATAATCATAAACAATGCGCACGCCGGATACTATAGCTTTGATATGTACGCAGCTTACGGACTTCTGCGCAACTCGCTGTGTACACTCAGTACCCGTATAAGAAGTGATAAAATTATATACTCTACGTCGAGAGCCGGTTTGGCCTAGCGGTAAGGCGGTAGGCTGGTAAGCGGAAGGACCCCGGTTCGATACCGCTTCGGCTCTCCTTTCTCTTCAAAAAGGTTGTGGTTTGTGGACACTGTCTTGTGGCTTTGCGTCCATCACTTCCTACTGAAACATTAAAATGGCTCTCATCGCTGCCCATCTTAATGCAGAATCATTCTGGTGGTGACAGTGTAGCGATAAGTATATAACTATCTCTCCCTCTCCCCCCCAATTCCATACCCCCTTCCCCCTTTTCCCCGTCCCTAATAAGCCGTACGGTTTCTGTGGACGTTAAGCACCATGTTTACTTACTTATACTCTATGAAGCAGGGTTGGCCTCTGTCACTGTGCTGAATGGCAACTGTGTGTGGGTAGCATGCATATATATATATGCATGCATGTATTAGGCGGCTAACCTCTGCAGACTGTCATCGATTGGATTGTATAGGGGAGACAGACAGACAGACAAAGCATCGAACAGTCATGTTAAGATAATGTTCACCCTGTCCTTGACTCACCTGTGTTTATATGTAGGTTGCAGGTTGGCACACATGAACCATGTATTCAGCCGGACAGAGTTCGAAGTTGTAGATACGTTGTTCTCCCTTCTGGTAGTAACAGAACCACACTGGAGGACGTAGGCTATTCAGTTGTTTTCGCATCGCCAAATAGCCTTAACATCGTTTCTAAATGCAAGTTTTTTGTCAGACCCAACGCTCCCCGCACAGTCTTTCCACGTTAAACGCATCGACAGTGAACGGCCTGTTCTGGACTAAGTTTGCAGATCGTCATCGATTGAACGCTTTGACATCACGCAGATAAGTTAACCTGTGCAGATTGTCATCGGTTGGGCTCTTTGACACCACGGAAATAACCTCTGCAGATTGTCACAGTCATCGATTGGAGACTTTCACACCACGGAGATAATTAACCTGTGCAGACTATCACCAGTTGGACTCAATGACACTACGGAGATAATTAACCTCAGTCTCAAACGCTGCCTGGCCTAGTACCAGAGCGTGGGCTTTGTCGCCAGAACATAAACGGATCTCTCAGTGTCGCGATTGAACAGGACAGTGTTCAGGCTGCGCCACACACACGTATTAGTTTTCAGTTCCACAATCGGGGAAAGTTAGCGATCGAGTTTGCCGCTTGGGCTTCCGAAACCACTGTTGCGTACTGTAGCCTAAGGACTCGAAGGACCAGTTCATAGTTTGGCATAGTTGACGCCGTGGCAAGAACAGCGATCAGCTTGAACAACAGCATGCAGTTAGCTAGTCCCCCTCTCTCAGCCTTTCTCCAGTTATGTCCTAATAAACCTAACGCCGAGATTAAAGATTTAGTCTGTTGGAAGGCCCTGATAATAAAAATAATAAACCTGTTGTTTACGGCAGCGGAAAAATCTGTCACGTTTCGCTGAGAAGTCTCTGGACGGTTAAAGTCTGAAAGCCAACTGATAAAACACCCTTCTGTGTTTCTTCAATGCCTGATTGAACTTGCTTCTCATTCTGATTTTATTTCATATCGATTTAGTTCACTCATTATTCAAAGTCGCTGACTATTTCACCTTTGTGTGAACTGAAAAGAAGACATTCGCGTCGAATGTGAGCTGTCAAAAAGTGACTTCTTTGTCACGAGTCTTAATCACATCGCCTTTACACGTGTGATTTTAAGCGGCAAATTGTCAAGATCAAGGTTACACAGTTGTTTTCACCGTACACCCCGGCGTGACAGTAATCTCACCTGACAGAGACAAAAGCCCCATTGCCAACACAGGGAGACCCTATCAGAAGATCATCCACAGCACGATCAAGTCACTAACATTCCACTTCAAGTCACAGATAACGTGTTCCCTGTTTGCCGTAGGCCGACAAGTCTGCTGAAAACGCCCATTGGTCTGAAATGGTTTGGTGGGCAAACAGTGTGAACTAGTCAGTAATTCCTTCTCGACAATTGGCAGAAATGCCCTCTTTAGGCCTTTTCTTGGTTTGGGGGGTATCGCCGTCTAACAAACCGGCGTCATAAAGAACAAACACGATCTTGACCAGTCATGCACGTTTCATATCAGTCACAAACGCGCCAGTGTTATTACTCCGGCCGAACAAGGCTATAAAATGACGATAATATGCAGTTACAGTCCAGAGCTGTCGAGTCGAGGTGGACGTCCTTTCTTGCTTTCATGTTGCTTAACGTCCACGGAGGTAGGTGGACGTCCTGGGCTCCCGTCCCTAATAAACCTACGGTTTCTGTGGACGTAAAGCAACACTTCAACAGTTACAGTCCAGACGATGGCTGGTGCATGACGCTGACCAGCCAAAAGAGAGCGATGTGTCGGCACTGGATTTTCTCACTTCCACTGGTACGGTCGTCTGTCACCTTGAAACGCTTGGACAGCCAGGCGGTCGGAAGGAGCGAGTGAACCGGGATTTTCTCCGAGACCCTCCGATAAACAGGCAGCTTGCTGAGCGGTGGATGTTTTTCTTAAAGGGTGCGGGGCATGTAAAGAGAGAGCGCGGGGCCATTTACCCACGGTGACTGACTCAGTGTTGACCAGCTGACCAGAGTCAACAGATGGGATCGATCTCAGGCGGCCCGCGACTCCGTTCCGCGACCAGTCCGCGTATAGACTGTAGGCGGCCGGCACAGCAGGCTACTGTCACACCACGGACCTGCTTAGTCTGTCAATAAGTACTCAGCAACGCGGTACCCCCCCCCCCCCCCCCCCACCGCCCCCCTCACCCCACACTCCCTCCCCAGAACATCCGCTCCCTATTCCCGACCCCCGCTTTAACAACCCCACCCCTCTCGGCATACAAAGTCTCCCACACTAGAAAACAAACGGGGGAAAAAAAAAGTTCTTTTAAAGGAACTAGTCTTATCGAAGCGTGTTATGCGTCCGATACGTTCCTTTAATTAAGTTGTAAAACGCATTAAGTCGCTGTAACAAAAGCTCTATAAATTCTCTCTATTTTTTCTTCTCCCCCCACCCCCCTTTCAATAGAAACTTGAAATCAAGGATCTTTTTCTAAACTGCTCCGTTGATTTTGTTTTGAATTTAGAAAGCGAGTTCGCGTGAGTGACGATTAGCGGGACTGGCTGTACAACATTACGTCAAATGTTACCTAACTCTGCTGGCTCACGCCGCACGCCTCTGGTGCTGGGCACCAGATGGGCGTGTCCATTTCACCTGAGGAAGGCTTAGGATGTTTCACATTCGATACCACTAATCGTCACTCACGAAACTACTGATACTTTGCGAACTGTCTGATCGATATCAATTGAAATCAACGGGTCAAAAAAAAAAAAAAAAAAGGGGGGGGGGGGGGGGGGAAATCTGATCTGTTTCACAGGTTGGACAGAACATGTTTTGAAAGGGCTTGCACATCTGATCTTGCTAACCGTCACTCGCAAAACTACACTGTTTTAAACACTCAGTTACACACACACACACACACACACACACACACACACACACACACACACACACACACACACACACACACACACACACACACACACACACACGCTCGCACGCACGCACGCACGCACGCACAAATTAATCGCTTTATTAACATAGTATATTTGCTGCCCTCGAGCAGACTCACTGCGCTCTTGTCGCAATGTGATTCTGAGTAAATGAATATATCAGACCTATATAATCCTTCATTTCAGGTTTTCATCTTTTTCGCGGACACCCTTCTTTTTCTTTCTTCTTTTTTCTTTGAGAGAGAGAGAGAAGCCGACTAGTTCCTTTAAAAGACCCGTCGACACCCCGGTCTGTCTGGACGGGCTGAAAGGAAGCTGTGAGTGTAATATACTGCCCGCCATTGTTGCTGTGCAGGTGCCGAATGGGATAGCTGAATGCGTGGCTTTTCACTGGAAGAAAGCTCATGGCGCCCGTATTCACTGATCACTACGAGGCAGGGACACGGAGGACTGGGCCAACAGACCTCCCCGAGCCGTTCCACAATGTCGGCCTTTGTGTGGTGGATGTTGTAGACGTTCCTTGGTACTGCCGCGGCACAGTGTCGTTGATCCGTCTCCGTGGTGTGCTCTTTGACACGTGTTTGATTCTTACTGATCACGTAGAAGTACATGCGTGCGCGTGCACACGTGATTTCACCACTGAGTTATATTCAGAGCCCCCTCTCCCCCCGCCCCCCCCCCCCCCCCCCCCCCCCACCAAAACACACACACACACACACACACACACACACACACACACACACACACACACACACACACACACACACACACACATACACACACACACGGCATACTCACACTCACATAAAACAGCAACAAAAATCAAAACAAACAAGCAACAAAACAAAACAAAAACAAACAAAAGGTGTGGGGGGGGGGGGGGGGGATAAAAACTGAAACCAACAACCACAACCAGAAAGGCTGTACAGCGAACTGAACATTTTAGAGCGACACTGACCATTTGCCTGTAGTAAATATACAGGCAGCGTCGGTTCATGCACGCCCCTCTTGTCCCTAATATGTTAGCCCGACATCTAAGGACATTAAGCCCGCATCATCATGCACGCCCCTCTTGTCCCGAATATGTTAGCCCGACATCTAAGGACATTAAGCCCCACATCATCATGCACGCCCCACGTTCAGTTCCCGCACGGCCTCAGCTACCTTATTTTATGACAGCAATAAAAGATCCCGAACAGCTACTACCATTCTTACATGGGTGACAAAGACGTGCACATAGTGGTGGTAAAGATCGTACACAAAGACTTTAAGTGTACTCGTGATTTGTGACAGGGGGAATAAAAGACGTAGGAAAAAGAAAGAATGAAAGAAAGAAAAAGAAAGACAAAAAAGTGCCCCAAATCGGATGTAGAACAGTTGCTTACAGGACAGTTGTTCACTGGACATAGTAGCCTACCATCTTAGCATGAACGTAAACACTGGTCACCGGCAGACTGATGCTGTTTCATTAAAGGTTCTAAATTATACACAATCATGACACTAGGGAGAGAGAGCCGAGAGAGAGAGAGAGAGAGAGAGAGAGAGAGAGAGAGAGAGAGAGAGAGAGAGAGAGAGAGAGAGAGAGCACAATGACATAAACAATAAACAAAACACACACTAACATCTCTTTCTCAACAAAGAGAATGAAAGATTCTGCTTTCGTGCCACACATGCAAACACGAAGCGCACGCGTGCACACACTTGTGCACATGAGAAGAAGAGACAATAGTCACAATTCCTCCAGCCTCACGGTGGGCTAATGTCAGCTTTCATGCTGTGGTGGGCTAATGTCAGCTTTAGTGCTATGGTGGGCTAATGTTAACTTTCATGCTATGGTGGGCTGTCAGCTTTTGTGCTATGGTGGGCTAATGTCATTCATGCTATGGTGGGCTAATGTCAGCTTTTGTGCGATAGTGGGCAAATGTCAGCTTTCGTGTCATGGTGGGCTAAGGTCCAGGGACAACTGCCCGCACGCCAGCAAAATCATCTTTTTCTGCCTCAGTTAATTCAAGCATACCCTTGCAAAAGACTATCCTAGTCATGGATATGAACCTAAAATTATTATTTTTTAAATTGAGAGAATAAGTTATATGTTATCCCCTAAATTATACAGGCTTCATTCACATTTTGGACAAAATGAACTCCATACTTTTCTTGTGTTCCCTTCTTTTATTTTTCTCCCTCACTCGCATTTATGCATACAAAAATGTAAGAAAGTAAAAAAGCAACCTGCAATTTTAGAGCAAAATAATTACACTCACTTGCAATGCTGTGTCAAGATAAAAATAGACATTCACCTTTTTTTTCTTTCAATGTCTCCAATAATTTTATATACTGTAGGACTGTGCTCTGTCTCTTTTCTCTCTTGTGGGACTGTGCTTTTACCTTTCTTGCCATAGTCAAGATTATGGCAGTGACTAGTAATTAGTAGAAGTCCATGTATATGTACAGTTCTCCCAAACAGGAGAGAATCATGAAATGAAAAAACTTTTTTTGTTTTTTTAATAGTTTCTCCAGGTTTGTCAAAAATTCTAACCTCTTTGTAGATTTAATAAACTGTAAGAAACACAAACAGGAAGATCTTGCTTTTAAGGTCTGTCACCTGTGGTTGAGGTGTTATTGTGGTTCAACACACAAGATGGGCATCAGAAAAAGTATACATTGCAGAATCACCATATCAAAAGACAAAAAGGTTTAAACAAATGCTTATTTATTTAACAATCAGTAACAGCAACAGTAATAATTATACATAGAGTCTTTGGTAATGGGTTTGTTACTGCAACAGGACCAAATATTTTTCATCCATTTTGGCCATCAGACTGCAAAACAGGAACCCGCCACAGACGTTCTCTGCTCACCTCCTCACAGCAATCGAAGCAACTGTGGGGAGCTGGATGTAGCTCACTCAGTAAGCTGCTACTGACCCAGGTTTTCAACCCGTTCAGCACCAGCAGTTCTGGAACGCAGCAGCTCCTGTTTTTCTGACTCTGGCACCAAACCTACAGTCACCATCTTTAAACACCCGTAGCTTCCTTATTTCTGAACCACTTCTTTTGCAAAGTTTTTGCAGAATAAAGTCAAATGGTTCTAGTTTTCATCAGTTTAGTGTTGTACTTCTTTCATTACCAGTTCTTACAAAATAGTCCCCTGATTTGGGCACATAAATCATTTAAATAAATAAATGTGACATTGGCGAGAAGCTTGGTGGGCACTGTATTGTGACATAGGCACTGTAAGGGTTAATTTGTTTTACACAAAGCACAGTTACTACCTTGCTGTTATATTGTCCAGCCCACACAGGCCTAAACTGTGCAATATTGCTCTACCCACAGAGGTCTCCACACTATTGTGAAGAAGAAATACTGGAGTTAGAAGAAACAAAGAATAATTCACTTTCAAAATAATGGACTGCTTCTAGACATCAGTAACACACAAGTTAAACAGAAGGAACATTTGCACATTTGCATGCACAAAGCAAAGCCAGTTCCAAACAAACCATGTTAACATGTGCACACTCACACACACTCACTCACTCACTCACTCACTCACTCACACACACACACACCCACACACACACACACACACACACACACACACACACACACACACAGAGTTCACATCTGACAAAATCACAGAATACCTGACAAGTTCTGTCAGATATTTTAATCATGTCAAATCACACATACTCATATCTACTCATTGTTACTACTACAAGCAACATCATTTCAAAGTAACTTATATACACATTCTTCCAATATTATTTGACCAAATTTACTGCATTAAATATGAACCATGACAAAAAAAAATCTTGCAATAATAATATGCAATATTATCCCCAAACAAGCTCCCCAAATCTCAACACCTAATGCCTTTGATTGACTGATCATGCACTTGACTTGTGTTGCTAACACAAACGCCGGTTGTTGATTGCACTGTTCAGATATACTGACTGAATCTGAAGTCAGATCTTCAACTGAAAATACCCAAACCACTCTGGACTCACCTACATGGTGATACACTGACAAATCAGCGCAAGACTAATCATTCTGTTTTTTTCCACTTCTTGATGCTGCTGCCAAACAAGATGCTGGCTTCCTGAAGGGACTCCAAAAAATGGGAAAATGAAGTGTTTGACTGACTGGGAGATGCACACTGGCATTTCAGAAAAAATCCTTTGTCAAAGCAGTGACACAATGGCTGAGCATTGGGATAAGGACAGCAAGGAATAAAGTAGAACAGGGCAAGTCTGAGTAGGAAATAAAAACAGGGCTCTTAGAGTCTTTTAATGAATTTGGGCTTATGGTGAGAGTGTATGAAATTAACACTGTTTTGTGCTTATCTCTGTGCCAATACTAAGGAAACTGCAATGTCTTCATTTTGTTCTGCCAGTGACTAAAAAATTAAATAAAAACTCAAAGGGATAAAGTTTAAATTAAATGTTGCTTTACATCCACAGAGACCATAAGGACTATTAGGGATGGGGAGCCCATAACAGCCACTTCGACTTTCACACAGCTCCTGAGCTCTGAGGATAATGTTGAGAGGGGGTGACCCTTTAAATCAAGTTAACTGAATGCTGGAACTCTTCTTGATGCAGCTGTTTAAAGAACAAATACTTTTTGTAATGTTCGGAAGTCAGTGGGTATAGCACTTGAGACAGTTTCCAGAAAAGCTATAACTAGGTACCAGCCCATGCAATTAGAATCACTCACACATAGATTCATGAGCACTCAACAGATCAAAAAACATTTTTGTTACTGCCTAAACTTGTAGATGGTCAAATGTTCATAATACAAACAAGACAGCCCAATCTCTTTTTTTAAGGTCATTTAAATAGACAAAAGCCACTAAAACCATCCCCACCCCTCGTAATTCCATAGCACACTGTTTTCTTCATTGTTGAATCAAGATGTTGTTTCTATAGATCCAATGCCAACTGCAGAGCACATTTGTTTTACTGAAACCATTCTAAACTGTATGTGGTTTCTGGCATGTCCAAAGAACACAAAGCCTGTATGACTTCTTGTGTGTAAGGAGAACAGAAAGACTGGCATCACTGTTTTTCTGTTAGTCCCTTCTTTTTTCTGAAAGCGCAGCTCAGTCACAAGGAAGATGGTCATAATTCCCTTTCTCAGCTCTGTCACAGTAGGAGGTAGCAGGCATCCAAAAGGTCTTCTTTGAAGTACAATGAGCTAAATTAGTTTGCAGCTTGTGTTTGTGCCTTCAGGCACCATTATCACAAGGGTAGCAGGAAGGGCAGCTGGCAGCAACCTCACTGTACCATCAGGTACTCACAATGACATCTTAATGATGCTTGGCCTCAACCTTCCCAGCCTTCTCCATTGCCTGAAACAAAATTCATTTTGATTCAAAGACTAATTCTCAGATGACACAATAAAACATTGAAAAATTACATTTGGATTCTCATAAGGTCTTTCAAATGTTTTAAATGGGACTGATTGTGAAAAAAAGTTGTCATCATCAAAATCTAGATAGCTGACAGAAAGTAAATAAAAAAATTGTTTACACTCAATCAACTAGGACACTTATATCAGGGCAAAATACATTTAATCACAATGCTATAAATGCTAAAAATATGTACGTTAAAATTAGTACACCCTTTTTTTAAAAACAGAGGTCAAGCGTAATCTGAATTTTTTTAATTTTCTAAAAATGTTGACCTCTTTGAGAAGTAAACCATACAAAGGTAAGTCCTCGAATAGAATTTTCACAACAAGCTGCATAAGATTTGTCCAAAGATGAACAATCTAATTTCTTGTCCTTGGAGTAAGAGAAGAGCAGAGACTGTTATTTCTGAACTACATCGTACATGCTGGTCACTCGTGCATGATGCGCTCCTTTTTACTGAAGGGAGAGGAGCCACCAGAGAGCATCCCATTTGACAAGTTGCTTACCACAGAACATACTTTGCTTTTTTGTTTTGATTTTACTGAAGCAACTCGTCACACACAATACCCACTGGTGGCACCTCTCCCTTTAATAAAAAGGAGCGCATCATGTCTGGATGACAGTGATTATTTTCAATGAATACATAACAAAGTCATCAAACTATCCCCCCCCCCAAAAAAAACTGTGTGCATGTTCTTGTTCATGTATGCAGTGATCACACAAATTCTGAAAGCTGATTCAGTAAGACCTAACTGGGAATGCAACTCCCCGTTTGACAATTCCAGGTGTGCTGTGATCCTGAAATTGTGTAAAGATCACCCAAACTGGTAAGAATGTGTGCAAGTCCACTGAGGCCATTGGCATGCAAAGCGTGAATGAATCTGCTAAAACAGTATCAGCAAGTGAACTGCAATGTCAAAAGTGTTTGCCGTCTCTGAAAATGTGCCAATTACCTCCCCTGAACAGATGCCAGGCCAAACTTTGGTAAGACAGATATATAAAAATGCAAGTGCTGAACAGAAACTGGGTAGTGAGTATCCCTCTTTCACCTACTTGCCCTGCCCAAGAAAAACAACACAGCAACCTCAAATAAAAAAGCAACAACCAAATGCAAAACACTCAAGTCCACACCCACATGCAACATGGTGGTTCCGAGTTGCGCCGGAGACATGGTCACCTCCACCCCTGCAGACTTCAGGGAATCAATCTTCTCATTGGCCCCACCCTTTCCTCCTGCAATGATGGCGCCGGCATGACCCATGCGTCGCCCAGGGGGAGCAGTCAGCCCGGCGATGAAGGACACCACAGGTTTGGCGTTGGGACCCTGAGCGAATCAAACGTAACATGTCACTCCCACCATCAAGAAATCGGGGACTGGGACTGAGATGAGCATTGTCATCCTCCAGTAAATACTAAAGTTTAGTCATTTGTTTTTTATGTTTTCTTTTTTTACAGGAGTCTCTAAGTCTAACAATTATAAACAGCCTGCTATGTAGCACAGTAATAGTTATTTGGTGCAGATGGCAGTTTTGTTAAAATAGAGACCAAGTTTCCAGTGAATCAGAATGTGACTCCTTACAATAGTACATCTTGACTGGCTTCATGTATTTGTTTGATTGTAAAATTCATTTAAAAACAACGAACTGAAGTTTGGAGATGCTCAATATTCTTACAGATGGAAAGTTGGCTGGCACAGGTTTTTGCTGGTAGATGCACCCACATATCACTCCCTTCTATTTCATGGTTCTCAGGGATTTGGACTAGAACCAAATAAGGACCTTATAAGGACTTGTAAGGACCAATAATTAGTTTTGTAAGGACCATCGCAACAGTAAGGAACACAAAAAATGAGCTGAATCTCTCATGCCACGCATTGAGCTTAGTGTTTGTCCAGCTTATCTTTTAGAACCCACTCCTGGCATGCCCTGTCCTTTAGCCAGCAGTTTTGGAATGAACATTTTCTTGGCATCTTTGCTGTTAGCTCAGGTTCTTGCACAGTTTGAATTTTGCAACCAAACGGCTGACCTGGAAGTTATTGTGTAATCTTGCGACTGTAGTTTCAGCTGCAGCGCAATCTAAATGAATATGGAGGAAAGCATCATCTGCTTCAGACATCATCTCAACCTATGTCCGAACGATTTCAAAATTCAGTAAATGTGTGGAACCATCCAGTGTCGCTGACTTGGAAAAAATATATGCACCCATGTGCATTTTTAGTGTTAGCTAGACTTGTAAGGACTGTGATGCAAATATAAGGACGTGTAAGGTCTTACTTGGCAAATTCAGTTTGTAAGTATTTGCAAGCACTTGTAAGGACTTTGGCAACCTTGTATTTTATTGCCAGTGTATGTCACAGTGCATACATCATGCACATTTAGGAATAAGATTATTGAAAGGCATGCTATGATGCTCTCACTTATAAAACCAAAATAAAATCTTCCTTAAAAATATTTTTGTTTCATTTTGTTTGCTTCTTGCCTGTCAGAGCAAGTCCACAGTTGTGGAAGACTGCCTGTGTTGCTGGACATTATGTCAGCAAAATGATGAAACAAGGAAGCCACAGGAAGATCACATGGCATAAAAGCTCTCTCACCGTATTGTGATTTTTCAAATAATCTGCTGCATTCTCTTCTGCCTGTCCTCCAATTTCACCAATCAGCACAATACCTGTCCAGAGAACATAATACAGATTGATGTTAAAACATTTTATTTTTTTATTTACAGGAACTTGCTTAGTCAAAATGCATTTTGAACAACAATCTGATGAGAGGGGTAAAACCCCACTTCAAATTAATCATTTCAATTTTAAAATTGGAACTGTGAATGACTGTTTCATTGGATCAAGATTCATATTAGCTCAAATGGACATAAACCTATCAAGTGTCACAGCTGGCCTGGCAAACACTGACAACATCTTTGTTTGACTTTAGGGAAATCTGTGCATGCACCATGTATGTCAGATGACTTGAGGCACTAAAACAACAACAAAAACACACATAACAAATCAAACAAAACAAGCAAAAACCTAAAAAAAAGGGACTAAATATAAATACTGAATTGTTATTTTAAAACAAAACCCTTCACTTCAGGTTTTAGCTTGAGCTTTTGTTTCATACTGGCAAAAACATTCTGAGAAAGCTGGGTTTTCAAAGCAAAGATTTTGGTGTAGCTGGTCAGGAGATAATTTCAATAGAAATGAATAGCATGTCCTATGAAACAGTTTCCCTTCAACACAACTTTTCCCCCCCAAAAAAGAAGACGGTTTTAGCCCTGAACACTGCAGTATTACAAACTGATCATTCAGACTGTGATCATTACACCAAACACTGATAAGAACCACAGAACTGTGAACTTTATTACACAAGGATTTAGATTTTAGGCAGTTGCCTATTCTTATAATCTGACCCTGCTAATCTACATGCCAATACACTACATACAAAACAACACTGACTTCCATAGTAATGACAGAGAGAGAGAGAGAGAGGGGGAGGGAGAGAGAGAGAGACAGAAAGAGAGCAAGAGAGAGAAACTAACTTGGTGTTCTACAGTTATATCAGGATGAAGAGAAAGAGAAAGAGAGAGAGGGAAGTGGAGGCAACTCCAACAGTGTACCTTCAGTATTTGGGTCAGACAGAAACACTTCCAGACAGTCAATGAAGTTTGTGCCATTAAAAGGGTCACCACCAATCCCGACACAAAGCGACTGACCCAGACCAACTTGTGTTGTCTGGTGCACAGCTTCATATGTCAACGTCCCGGATCGCGAAACAATACCTGGAAAATAAGACCATGCATCTGCAAGTTTCCTTCAAGAGAATGAACAGAGAAAATTAAGCTCACCTGAACTGAAGCCAATCTCAGCCCATAGCATGTCTCTTGAAAGTCTTCTTAGCAACTTTAATAGACAAAATATGGACCCAGCAATTGAAATAACTGCACAGTAAGTACAGGTGACCACCTTATGAGAAATGAAGAAAGGAAGCAACTTCACAAACAAAACAACCGTGTCCAAAATGAAAAAGTTCTGGAAAAGAACGCCATTGCCCGTTTGTGAATCTTACCTATTTTTCCTTGCTGGTGTATGTGGCCTGGCATGATTCCAATCTTGCATTCACCAGGCTGTCAAACAAAGTTGTAAAATTCACCTCAGTGTTGGCAAGTAAATATCAAGTAAAATACCACACACCAAGCCTAGATTTCCAGCACCCCTCCTCCAAACTCTACCACAACTGGGTATGCAATTGAAGGGGAGCTCCTTATTTCTGTGCCTCTATCTACTGAAATCACCTCTATATCTCACACTGCAAGTGCTCTCTGTTAAATCTGGGAAATGCTTGGGTACTAGGACTGTGGAATCAACACAGCACTGAAACACACAAAAACACTGGAAGTGGTGGCCTGGGGTAAGAAATAGTTCCATCTTGATTCAAACAATGTTGGTTTTATTTGTGCTGGGATAAGCACGGTTCTTCAGAAGCTAAAAAGAAATGCCCAATATAATTTGAGCATGTGTTACAGACTTAATGCATGTGGTGTGCCATTTGAGATTAACCAATTATGGCTGTGACTGGAGGAGGGATGCTGCAAACCAGTCCTTGTGAGTTTGTATACCTACCTAAGTGACACAGGTCTTCAGTATGGTCTCTACAAAGAGTATTCATCACTATGCTAATCTGAATCTGATGTGGTCCGAGTATGCATATCCTGCCACTCTATTTTAATCCAGGTTCTCTGATCATTATTAATACTGTCAAGAGCTGATGCACAACGTTTACCACACATACACACAAAACAGTAATATGATCTAACCAATGAGGTTGGCTGGATATTAAAATAGAAAAAAACAATTACACACTTAATTACTCAAAATAATAATGTAACATTGACTTGATCTCCTCAACAGTTTCATTTATCAAATCCTCAATAAAACTGAAACAAAACACAGTAGTGAGACCAGTACGTCACTGTTCCTAAATCTTGTATGGATTAGATTACCTTGATAATGCCCGGGCAGTTTGGGCCAATGAGTCTTGTTTTGTCCTGCCGAACCAGGCGGTGTTTGACACGCACCATGTCTTGCTGTGGGATGCCCTCTGTGATACACACCACCAGGCCAATCTCTGCATCAATTGCTTCCAGAATGGCTGCCGCAGCAAAGGGAGGTGGCACAAAAATCACAGTGGCAGTAGCACCAGTTTTTTCAACCGCCTGAGGAAAGAAAACATAAAGAAACATGTCATAATGATGTTGTTTCATTCAGTTCTGGGTAACATACAAAAACATGAGGACTATTACTAGCACTACAACTAGAGACTGATTCAGTGATTGTATTTGATTGTTGGTTATTTCCTGCCAAGTTGACCACAAATGCCATACTGCGATGAAACACAAATCACCAGATCAAGATTCTGATCCACTGGCACCGTTCACATTACCTGCCACTTTCTGTTTTAATAGGACTAGGCAAAATCAAGTTTAATAAATTCCAAAGACAGATGATACAACTGTTGATTCACTAGAAATAGACAAATACAGTGCTTTTTGGTTCATATAGAAGACAAAAACAGATGTACACACAATATATAAAATGGAGTTTCTCTATATATATAAACTGCTTTTTGGGTGGGGTGGGGTGGGGGGTGTTACAAAGAAAGGATAAATTGTCAGATGGCATAGTCTCTGTCTAAATACTTGTTTTCTACTTGCCACATTATTAGAAACTATAGTAGACTCATTCGTCTCACACCAACCTCCTTAACAGAGTTGAAGACTGGACGATCAAGGTGTGTTGACCCTCCCTTGCCAGGAGACACGCCTCCCACAACATTGCTGCCATACTCTATGGCCTGCTGACTGTGGAAGGTGCCCTGCATATACACACACAATGTAAATGTCTCACTACAAATCACACACACAGCATGGGGAAAAGAGTGAGCCAGTGAGTGAATGAGCAAGGCAGACTGAGACAGGAAGAAACAGAGAAAGAGCACGCAGGAAGTGAAGACAGGAAGAGACTGAGACTGAGCAAGTCACAGAGAGAGAGAGATGGAAAAAGAGAGAGAGAGAGAGAAACATACGGGATGTGGAGACAACTTGAATAGTCTGAGTCAAACTCTCCACCTTCAATATTTGGGTCTCTCTGGATCTGATGACTTCCAGTCAATGAAGTTTTTGCGCCACTGCTTTCTTGCTCAAGGTACTCTTTTGCTGACCCACAAAAAATGTCTACACACAATGATACTGTGTGTTTTTTCATTTACAAAGTACATGGTATTAAAAATATATTAAAAAAAAAAAAATCATCTACAAAACAATGGTTAAATATGGAAACAAATTAGATGTAGGATGCTTATCTGCTTTGGGTCTTGCTGTATTTACAGTACACAGACTGCATCTACTGGGGGTTCAGGCATGGTTATTAACTCCCTTGACTTTTGCCCGGCATAGCTTAAGTCCCTTGGCTGCTTTTACTTCCAGTGTGTACTTTCTTCACAATGGAAGGTGGTGACAGTGAATTTGCTAATTTTACGCTGCCAACTTTAAAGGCATTTTTGGAGGCCCATAGTCAGAATGTGTCTGGCAACAAGCAATAACTTGTTGCTCATGCTAAAGGAGGCCCCAAAATGCATTTTTTCTATGAATTCGCGAGCTTCTGGTCAGCCAAAAAATGACACAAAGACCCTTTTTTTCCACCCTCCATCCCCTTTCCCCGGTAATTTTTGCAACTGCAACAGTGGTGGCATTTGTATTGCTTTGCAATTCTAGGTTCAACTTTCATTGTTATACACAGCGTGAAGCAACACCTACTCAGAAATGGGTCTGGAAGTGACACTGTGACCTCTTGTGACTTCTTGTGCAAAAGATTACAAAGGGCATTCACTCATGCAAACCAACTTCACTGAACTGCCCAATATCATTATTATGAATGGCATAGTTCCAGTACAAAATATGCTACACAACTGTAAACTGGCATGACAGGACAACTAACCTGCTTCCCTGTAAAACCTTGGCAAATCAATTTGGTCTGAGATCCAATTAGTAAATTCTGCCGAGTTGCTGTGTAGACACTGCGCAGACCCTGGCGGCCACCTAAAGCTTACATGCAAATAAAATTTTAAAAAACAAAGGTTAAAATGTATTCCAAAGTCTCATCTGAGTCATCAAAACACATAATTACAGGTAAAACTAAAACTGTAAAAGTCTAAAACCACTGCTGTCCTCATTTTTGTTTGCTCAATCCAGGTCTGACTGAGTACAAGCAGTTGTGGGGGGGGGGGGGGGGAGGACTTGGACTTGGAATTCTGGGAACTGATAATGATATCACATTCCTTTCCCAATATCAAGAATGCTGAGTTGCTGCGGAGTCTGACTGGCAGTGGCACTCCCCTCCATTTTAACCTCTGTTGGGCTTTTCTTCTTTTTGCTGCACCTCTTTGAGTCTTTCACTGTGTTTCAGTCTTTGACAACATTACTGCCAATGAGCATGACTTGTAGTTGTACACTAATACTGAGCACTTGACAAGTATACCATTACAAATTACAATCGTTGTTGTTGCCATATCTCTGTTCTCTCTTTTTCTTTTTCTTTTTTCTTTTTCTTTTTTAAAGCTAGTAACTTAGTAAGAAAGTGAAAACCTATCCAATGTGTGTTACTATGTTAGCTTTTAAACCCAGTGACTGACTCTGACCCGTCTGAGCAAAGCCTGATACAACCTTTCTGCCAAGTGTCAAAGTTACTGCACTAGGAATGTCATTTGTGTCATGGTCCCAAGTACATTCACTCATGCATTCATGCCAGTCATAAAACAACAAAGTTATGTTAAAAAAATAAAATAAATACAACAGTCAAACAACCCCAACAGCAACATGTCTGATGTTGTCAAATGAAACTGACACATGGTGCCAGATAGTAACTGGAATTTAACATCCTGTCAACAGCACAGGGTCACCTCAAGATAAGCAAACTCTGTCATAAGCAAATGCACATTTCAAAACGCTTCTCATATAATTTATAAATTATATATAATATTTATACATTTATAAACTAATAACGTAAAACTAAAAGTCTAAAAGTAAAACCCATTCAGGCTTTCTCAAGTCAAACCGCAAAACCATCCCTGCACAATCAAACAACAAAAAATACACAAATATCAAACACAGTTTTTTGAAGCGTTAGTCCCTTCAATATTACCTCTAATAAAAGAGCACATAAAGCTAGGCCATCCTTCTAATATAATAAAAGTTCTATCAGTATCAACGTGTTATGTGGCATGCTCAGAAACTAGCAGACGTCACATGTACTGGGACCTTGACCAACTGTGTTGACAAGTGCTGCCATTGTTACGGACTCCACGAGACCGAGGAAGTTGTGAATCCACACAATCAACCACAGTACATATTCGCTACTCCCGTCCATTCTTTTGCGTTCAAATCAAACTGCATGACAGAAATAGCAGAAGGCTTTTACCTCTCAACCTTGCAAGCACCTTGCCTGTGCACGCCATCTTGGAAGTTCGGGACGAGGCCGGTAACCAATGAAATTCCTTCATACAATTAATGCTTGCTTCCGGTGAAACTGTCATGGCGGATGGCAAAGTGAGTCAAATGTAAACTGAGTAATTTGTCGGTGTGAAAATTGGCAGGACTCTCGTTGTCGAGTACATTGTCTGACTGAGGGTTGGTATTAATTGATACTTTGCGAGTACGTTATGATCGAGAGGGATTTCTGTTCACAAGAACTCGAAGAAGCCAGTTTAGACACATTGTCAGAGACACACCAGACAGAGATTTTCTTCGCGAATCTCGAGTCTTCTCTGCATGTAACTGTTTTGACAGTCGAACTGTTTCCTCATACTTTCACATACATCTATAGTCCCCACTTTATTGTTTCACGAGGTCATGATTTCATGGCAGTATCCACATCTGTCCCCGTCAGTTCCTGTTCCCTGTACTCCGTTGTGAGATTTGTATAGAACTTTAAATGCAGGCATAATTATAGTAATACTATTACTAATACTAATCTATAGATCTACAGCAATACTAATAGTGATACGGAATATCTTCCAAGCAAGGTGTGAATCTACGTTGAGCGGTTCAAAGTGAGAAGGTGAAATTCCGAAAATGAGTCAGAGTGCTGATGCCAGAATTGCTCTGCCTTGTTTGTGTTAGTACTGTTACTGAATCGGCTGAACTTTCAGTCTTTCTTCTTCTTCTTTTTTTTTTTGAGGGGGGGGGGGGGGGTCGGGGGTGGAGGACATAACTATAGCAGTATATGCATTCAACTGTGATTGTGCCTTATGGTTCAGGGTTCACTCACTGTTAAACTACAGTGCATCACTGTATGGAAGAAAGTGATTCATGGAAAGGTTGACCCAGCCTGACTGATAGTGATAGTGTGAATTGTGATACTGAGTGATATTCTTACTCTTACTGTCTTAGTCTTAGTGTCTCACTCAGTCTCATTACTAACTTGTTAGTTGAAAAGCAAGGGATCTGGATCTGGTGGTTTGGCCTTGTGGTAAAGTTTTAGGCTGGTAAGCAGAAGGACCTTGGTTCAAATCTGTTTTGGCTCTCCGTACTGGGTATTATCACAATGCATCAGGGAGAGTGCAGTGTGAAGTAAAACTTTAAAAAGAATAATCTGTAGGGTTTGTTGCTGTTTAAAAGCTGGGTAAATATTAAAAACATTTGACTGCCTACATTAGTACATATGGGAGCAATGACAAAAATAGTCCAAAAGAAAACCAGCCTTTTTCTCCTTTTCCTAATTTATTGTGATAATAATACTGTAATAGTACTAATACCCTGATAGTAATATGCTATTTTTCATGAAATATGTAGTGTATACACTATAATACAGTCACACAGTTTGGAGTCTGCTCTAAGTAATAAATAATGTAACATTTCCAGAATAATGTAAAATTCCAGAATTACTAAATCAGTAACTAATAGGTGTTGCCCATTTCATGCACAATCAACTTCAGGATTAGGAAGGTAATAATAATAATGTCTGAAACAAGAATGACTACCAGCATTCTAAAACAAGATCCAAACACATAAAAGGTTAAAAAGAATGTTAATTTTTTTACATCTATTTATTACAATATTAGGATAAAAAACACAATTGGCAAAATTTGTGGATTGTATTTTTGTCCTAATAAATAATGTTCTTTTGAACCTTTTACTGTTTTAGTTTTATGTGTTTCAATCTCTGTAGCCAGGCATATAACTAAAAGAACAATATTAATCTTATTATCCGCTCAGTCATCAGTGAAATGATTTTTGTGATTTGTTTGACTGAATGGCTGATGCAGTGTTACGGGGGAAAGAAAAAAAGTGCTTGGAGTTTTAACCACATTACACTTTTAGTACACATTTGACATATGTGTTCACATTTTACAGGCCACAAAAATGGACAATATGGCCAGGCTTTCGTCAGCGCAGTGCACCAAAGTCTTCATCCAGCGAGATTTTTCTGATGGCACTGCAGTCCGCTTTCAGAACAAGTTCCCACAGGAGCTGGAAGGAAAGGTACTGATCTTTATTAGCCTGCATGTGATGCTAAAATGGTTTTAAGCATTCTACTTTAACATAGTTTAAGCTTAAATCTGTGTTCAACTTCAAGGTACCCAGTCCTTTAACAATTGCAGCAAAGGGAGGCAGGGATGGAGATTGCACTTGTTGATATTAATTAATTGTAAAAGTGTTAGTGTTGATAGTGAATTGAAACTTGCTTTGTTTTTGATAATTTTTCAGATTGACAGGGCGACACTGGAGAGAACCATCAATGCAATTAATGAGATCTACTTGGAAGCAGAGTCGCTGAGTGGTCGAACTTATTGTGAGAGTTGCTTTGCCTGTCTCACAGCATATCTTGCATACCTGTGCATGGACACATACTATGAGAAGGTACTGGACTTATCTTGCAACATCATTGTGAGGAATTTAATGGATCATGAGAAAAGCAGAAGAGAATCCAGCTGTTGAACTTGGTTTATTTTGCACTGTCTGATTACTTGAATTTAAAACTGGATGTAGAAACAAAAATTGTATGTCATTTTGTTTTGTTTGTATACATGTGTGTTGAAATTTTTTATCCATGTGTTTAGTCTGCAACAGATTGTAGAAGAGTTCAAGGCCAGGTAATCATTATGGAGAAATTGTTTTGCCTGGCAAGTAGCAATCTAAAAATGTTTTTGTCTTTCAAGTTTCATTGTCCAACTTCCTTCAGGCAGAGTTACAAATGATAATCAAGTCTTTGGATCATTTAACCTGCTTTGGTTTGGAAAAGATATCAAACAAAGTTTTATTTTCTCTGTGATTTCATGGAAAACTGCTAAAACTTTCCCTGAAACTGATACAAGAAAATGGATTTCAAAACTGTTTGTGATAGGATCCAGTTTGATTTTGGAACTTCATAGCCAGGTCAGAAGATATTTACCTTTGTAAAATTTAATTGATAAGCTCTCGGGAGATTTGGATTTCTTCTTTTGCTCTCTCTTCTTTTGTTCCCCAGGATTTACTCCGTTTGAGGTCTTCCAGATCTTAATATAACACCTCAGCTTGCTTGTGTCTTTTTTTAACACTTTGACCTAAATAAGAGATTTTAGACTGAGACTTGATTTTCAGGTCTCAGTCTTTTGTGCTGTTTATTTTGTAAGACATTCAAACAGACTACAGGAACTTAAGGAAGTTCTTCCTGAATACCATTAGATTGGAATATTCTGATTTGGGATGTGCCACACCGTGAGTCATTTTAATCCTACAAGTTGTAAGATATTTTTTATACAATCTTGTGGAGCTTTGCAAAAATGTAGTATGACTTGTTTCTTTAGTTTTATTATGAATATTATTTCTGTTGCAGTGCTTGAAACGAGTGGCTCACTACCTCGATGAGCAGAACAAAACAGTGTATGTCCCGCAGGGTTTGATGTTGGTTGATCCAGCCGAAAGGGGACTGAGAGTGGTATCCTTGTATCAGTTAACTATGCACTTTTCATTACATCATATCATTTTAGTATTACCGAATAAAAAGGGGGGGGGGGGGGGGGGGCAGCAAGACCATCTTCATGATAGATGGTGGCGTTTGCTTATGGTACAGATGTTTTGGATGCTTTGCTTTGCATGTCACATACTGTCCTTGTGCTGATCAGCGATTGATGGCTGAATAAATGACTTTTATTTACCCTTGAGAAGAATACATCTTCCTGATCTTTGTATTTATGCAGTTTCAAGTAGGCATGCAATATTATTTGGGTGCAAGATATTATAAAGTACCTGACAACAATGACAGTCCCTCTAGAATTACAAACTGCCCATTAACAATGAACCTGCTTTATTTTCTCATTCATGTTCAGTTTTTGGATAATAAAAACTTACAAAGAAAAGAAAGAAGTGGATGGATTTCCTCAGAATTTTTGTTGTTGACTGTGTTCAACAGTAGTGCCGTGCCAGTGGTGGTAAAATAAACCAACAAGTAAGTTCATGACCTTGAAGTGTGAGTGAAGAAGTGTATTATAAATGCATATGGTTGAAGAGGGTGTATGAGGGCAAGTAAAGAAAAGAAACAGGACATTGATTACTTTTCCTATTTAGTCTTGTGTTTGTCCTCTTCATATTTTGTCTGTTTAAAATATGTACCAGGAGTCACCTTGTGTCTGTTTTTCGTCTTTTTTTAACCTTAAAAAAAAAAAAAGTTAAATAATCTCGTAGGTCTGGAACAGTTTCATTGCCATTGGTTTGTTTCCTTTGTATGTGTGCCCATTGTTATAAATATAAGCATAACTTCCTTAACATTTGCTTAGCTTGAAATCTGCATTCTGACAGATCAACAGCATCGATGATGCCACATGCTGTCTGTTTCACAAGATGGACATGGCTTCATTTCATCACTCCCCATCTCTCCAGCATCATGATCAGTTGGTCTGGGACAAGGTGTCTTTACTCTGCGTCAGTCATTTCCCAGTTGGTGTTGTGCTCTAGCTTGTTGCTTGCATTTCCTTTGTGTTATTTCAACACTTCAAGTTTGTCATCACATCTCTTTCTTAGTCTGGAGATGCCAGTGTCAAGCTGTTACAGTGATGGGACTTGGTGCCACAGCATGCCCTCCAAATAGCTTCATACTGTACTGTAGGTGCACCCTGGAAGTGTGAGGAACTTGGGGGGGGGGGGGGGGATAGCGACCCTATACACTAATACAGGAATAATCTCTTTTAAGGAATTTATTGTAATTAGAGAAGCAGTTTTCCAGAAAGTGACGCTGTGAGAGGTGTTGTCTTTCATAAGTGGTTGTTTAGCAAAGTTTTAGCTGTACTTCTGCCAGTGTGACTTTGTCCTGGTAGCAGCTTCAGTAAGTAAAGCGGGAATTATTCTGTGGCTTATGGTTTGTAAAACTTGGTTTTCTGGTGGTCCATGGTGCACAGGTGTCACACCGCAGGCTAGCTTTTAAGGAGTGTTAGGGAAGCATAAAAATGGTTTCCATGCTGAACTTATGCTAAAGGCTCTTTTCTGTCAGAATTGACCATTGTTGGTTTACAACTTATCTAGTGAAATTGATGTCAGTGAGAGAGAACAAGTGATCATTATGCTGTTCAGATGACACCTAAAGGTGGCACGCTTCATGGCATCCTTCAGGCTTGAGGCCCAACCGGCCATGTGCTCAGATGCAGAAGAAACTGGCATGCAGAGGACTGACAGTGTTTTGTGGTGTGCATATGGTGCAGTGCAGCTGTTGATCGTTGCCTTCTCAGCTGAGTTTGAGCAGCCATTACCAAAATGTTGCACTGAAAAAGGTGTACATGCAAGCAAGTGAAATTGTAGCCTCTGCTGGCTCATTAGTCTTACAACGGAACTCACGAATGACAAAGTCTGGTCAGATCACACTTGTAATTTATGTTCAGCTCCCCTAAGACAAAGTCGTGCATTAGTATGATAGTAGTCCATTTTATGACTCAGCCATCTTTTTAGAAGCGGCTTCCATTCTGCCTGATGTTTCTTTCCTGCGTGTGGGTGCATGTGTGTTTGTGTGTGTGCCTCTGTGTGTGTGTGTGTGTGTGTGTGTGTGTGTGTGTGTGTGTGTGTGTGTTTTGTTGTTGTTACTTATATTATTCTCCCAGTTCAAGGTCACATTATGTAGCTTATGACTATGTTAAAGTCATTTTTCTTGCTTTTGTGTCTTTATGCTTTCATTCAGTAACTCAAGAACACCAATGGTGTGTACATTCCATAGATTTACAAACAATTGTTCAACCAAAGGAAAAGGGTGACTGATGTGAATCATATCTTCATTATCATTTGAAGTTTGGTTAAGTGAACAAGAAGGGATTCAGTTTGAACTTGGGTTAGAAATTGAACTTCTGGTTGCCTGCGACAGAGTGGTGGACTGAATTTGGTTGTGAAACGTCAGAATTTGTTTGAGAGCTAGAGCATTGCACTGGACATGGAAAAGGCAGTTTTTGTTTGTTTTTATGTCATAGATTTTGTTTTGAAAAAACCCAGTGTGTGACTCGCAGGTGGCAGAGAAGAAGCAGATCTTCCTGACTTCAGTTATTTCTTGCAAAAGCTCTGCTGTTTTTGTGAATGCTCTGTAAATTGTTACTTGTGTATGTATTTTTGCACCCATCACACCCCATCTATTTGTGATAACAACTCTCAAATTAAGTGTCGACTTCCTCTTCAACACAATCTGACCCTTGTGAATACTTTGTGAATTGTTAGTTGTGTATGTATTCTTGCACATGTCACACCCCATTCAGTCCATCTAATTGTGATAACAACTATCAGATGAAGTGTTGACTTCCTCTTTCACACAACCCAGCCCTGGAACACTACTCACAAACATTTTTTTTAACAACCTAATGCATCAGTACGATCACACTTTTTCATTAAATGTTCACCTTTACTTAAGATCTGAATGAGATAGTATTAGTAGTCACCAAATAGTCCATGATTATTTGATAGCATTAGGGTGTAAATGTAGATTGTAGTGGTCACTTTATCAGACATTATACCTAATTGATTGTCAGAAGGGACTGTGGTAAGTTGGTGACTCTCCTTAAGTTAAGGGGTTGTCTGTACCTACTGCCATCAACTGTGTGAATTTTAGGCTTTCATAGGTTTTAGTGTGTTTTGAGAATAATTATGGGCTTCATTTTGTTCGAATGCCCGTTTTCATGTTCTCTTATTTCATCTGACATAATTTTATGCTATCATTTGGTGTGTATCCTGTTCAAACTGCAATTGCTGAGTCTGTGTACGTTTTGTTGGGGTTTTTTACACTTTGCTTCAAAATTAAGCTCTTTTTTAAAAAGTTAAATGGGTGGAACTGAGCAATGTTTTGGGGGATATTTTTTTTTTTTTTAATGATGTAGATGTAAACTGTGCTGCAGAATGCCACGCCCTCTGAAGTGGCACGCCAGCAGCTGGAACCAGAAGAATAAAGCATTATCACAAATAACATGTACCCATGTGGTAAAGCAAGTTTTTGCTGATGCAATGTTTTTACCTCGGTCGCCTCATTCACAAGACATTTTCAGCAGCCATCAGTCATTTCCATCACTGTAAAATTAGTGTGGAGAAGCACCAGTCAAATGGAGATGTTGGTGAATTTAAGTCTGTTCCTGTAAACTGTCAGTTGTGAGTTGTTAGTTTAACGATGCTACTTAGCACTGTCTCCTCATGGCTTGATGCAGGTGTGGATGTGGGTCCTCAAGTGAATTTGTTTTTAATAAAAGTTTTAGTTGGTTACTTTGAACCAGATGAAGAAATGATTTCAAGTCATTAGAAAGGCACACAGATGACCAGCCAAATGCTGCCAGGTTTGTTTAGAGCAGTTGACCTAGCAGTTTTTGTCTTTGACTGGGCTACAAGTTGTTTGCTGTCATGCATCACAGCTGATGCCTTGTTGATGTTAGGCACTGCTAACCTGTGATTTTGCTTGTTTCATCTTGGGGTCCATGACAACTTCCCAAATGCTGCCAGTCTGGATGCAGCCATTGGTAAACAGTTTGGCACAAAATCCCTTCCTTCCATTTCCTGGGATGTTGGTTGCTGACTTCAGCACCTGCAGTGTCATTGTCTGGATCTTGGCATATATCTACGTATGTGAAACTAGAGACTTTGGGTTGGTTTAGTTCATTCCAAATGGCAGATCCAGAATGTACGTCAGTACAGTGGATTTAGGTGGCTTTAGTCAATGTGCTCTTTGCACTGGTGGTTTTGTTGTCTTGCAGAAATATACTAGTATACTATAAGACGATTGGCATCTGTTCCAAGTTGTGTGATAGAATATTGTTTTGACACTATTGTTTGCAAAAGAAAACGTGTATGCACTGTAATAATGTCTTTAGGTCAGTGTCGTGCTGTTTATTTATCATGGTGCCATTTTAGTTTGAAATCCATCCTCATTTTCTTTTCTTTTTTTGCAACTCATCTACACTTAGTTGACAAAGTGGCAACCATGTATCATCTTTCTGTGTCTTTGCATTAATAAAATGCTTATTGTGACTGTCACCAGTTGTTTGGTTTTATTTTGTTTCTGTACCAGTACAACAGCACAGTTACATTGGCACAATTTGCTGGGAGGGAGAGGGGGTCTAGCTAGAAATTTCACTTTGTAAGTTATAATTTTATGTGATCTCTACTTCTTATGTGTTTCTGTACCAGTACAACAGCACAGTTACATTGGCACAATTTGCTGGGATGGAGAGGGGGTCTAGCTAGAAATTTCACTTTGTAAGTTATAATTTTATGTGATCTCTACTTCTTATGTGTTACCATTGCCCTTAGGCACATCTGGTTACCCCTTGTCAGCCATTCATCACTTCAAGTCATAGATCAGAATCACTGTCCTATAAAATGAGACAAAATCTGAGTTAAGTGACTAGTTGAGGCATTTTAACTTAATCTCTATGGCTGTCAGTTTGTCTATACACTTGCGTGCCATTGTGCATGTGTGTGTGAGTTCAGTTCACAATACACAAATACCATAAAGAGGTAGATGTCATTTTTGATGATGCAGGAATGCAGCTTTCCCTCCCCAGGCCCTCTCACTTCTCATTTGTAATCAAATCATGTAAGCAATAACCATTTAACATGGACTCTGGAACAAGGGGAGGAGGGCTACTAGCTTCAAAAGGGCATCTTTGTGAATATGTTCACATAATAATAATAAAAGTATTTCTAAAGCGCAAAACTTTGTCCCTAGAGACTATTTTGAGTGCATACACACACACACACACAGAGGCACCTGCACACACAAGTATTCTGACTATACAAAGCTAAATATACACGGCTTAAAATGGGCAGCAAATGCCTGGGAGGCTTGGATAAAGGCGCACATGGCTGTAAATATTACTACATAATTATGACATCATTGTAATAATGTCCTGTGATGCCATTCCCCCCTGGCTTGATTGCATCAAAAGAACATATTTACAATGTGTGAGTAATCATTACTGCTTATGGAGGGAAAATTTTAATTACATGTTTAAACATTGTGAAGTCACAATGATATTAACAATGATGTGTTTTTATGCTAATAAACTGCCATACGGTAAATTACTAATGCCAAAAGCACATCACTGTGAACTAAAAAATGTTCACATCATTGTAATGTCCTTTTGACTTACTAGCTAAAAGCACATCATTATAAATATGTCCACATTGTAATTATGATTTATGTTGAATTTTGATGCTTGGTTCCAACCATGTACTAGAGTCGTAAGGACATTGTAATGAACACTACATATTTCCTCGATTATCACTTGTTTATTTATTACCACTGCACCAGTGATGTCCTTTCGATGCTACTTCCAATGGCTTAGCTGCATCAAAAAAACATAACTTCAGTGATCATTAGGAATTATGCACTGATAATTACAGCAATGTGATGTTTACAATGATGTATTGATTTACAATAATGTGGTTTTGAACCTAGCACTGTAGCAAGCGACCATACTGGACAAGCCTTCCGTTGTGACGGGCAGGCAGGTACTGTCAATCAAAATGGAAACGTGCAGCTAATTAATAATAATCATAAAGGACATTTATGTGTGCCTGACCTATCGAGGAACATGGTGTTGCTACAGCTAGGCTCACGCAACAGCAAAATACTAATCAGCAGAATACATCAGCACACCCACACTGATAACTGTCCCAGTAGTTAACATCTTACTGTAAGTTTCCCCAAACTTCTGGACTGGCAGTGCCTACAAGCATCCAGTCCTCCTTTGAGGTGGTTTGCATTTAAACAAATCTACCAAGTGACCTGGCCACATTTGCATTTAAACAAATCTACCAAGTCACTTGGCCACAATCAGGCTAGTGTAAGAAAACTTTGAACCATCACAGATAACATTTGAAGCTGTCTGATTCACACAATATCCAGTTTGTGCAGTAAAAGAAAGCAAGCCTGAGAGTGACACACTTTATGAACGTTTATTCAAATTCACTGACTCCACCTACATGTGCACACAATACATCTGCAAAAGGCAGTCAATCAAGGGGACACCATACCCACCAGACCATAGAACAATCTGATCAATAAAGTCAAATTTGATGGATAACTCCTGGACAAAGACCAACATTTCTGAGTAAGCAAGTTTGAGAATGATGAATAATCTGCTAGGAAAATTGTAACAAGACCAGCTGAATAATGTGGGATGTAAACAGGCTGCAAGACCTGTGGTTAGTGCACTATGACTTAAAACAATTTTTGACATTCAACAGATAGTTGTTTTTACTGGGAGTGGGAGTTGGACAGTCAGAACTGGATCTAATTAATGTAACAAACAATTCATAAACCATACAGCATTTGTAAAAGAAGTTTGCACCTCAAATGCATGTGAACTGTCAGCACATTAATGATGTAGAATATATGTTTTCAGGCATCAGGAAAATGTGCTCCCACACTACTGTGTGTAAAATGAGAACAGATTCAACTGCACTGACTAATCCAGAGAACCAGACATGACTATATCAATATCCCCTTGATATTGAAATATACATATATATATATAAAATTGAAGATTCAATATATTTTGAGAATTAAAATAGTTATTTTCCAAGCTAAAGCAACATGGGCATAAGGCCAGCGCTTAAATAAACTGTTTTGTGACACAAGCAGGTAGATAAGAACCCCCTCCTCCACACTTATGCAGCAGCTACTTACCCACTGGCCTTTTGCCTCCTACTGACCTTCTGCCTCTGCTACAATTGCTTACATCATAGCCTCAAAACCAATGAATAATTACAGTATTAATTACTTACAGGCAGTTTTCTGTCACAGCAGGAAAGGGACTGGCTATGATGAGGCCAACTGCAGTGGGAACAAAAGAAAGGTAGGCTAGTAGCTACTGCTTGAAATGTGGCATCGCCTGTTGGCCACGATGTCAGAATACAAAAGTGACCCCACCCCCCACCCCTCAACCAAACTGAAATTGCAGCTGGACAAATGGTCTCCATTAGAAACCTATTAATTTGGGAATTCAGCGCATGGCTGCTTGCAAGCTTGTTGTTTAGTTACAAATGTATTGAGCAGATGTACCCAGTGCCAACCACTGCGTACAAATATGGTAGACAATTGGCAACTAACTGCATTTTCTTAAATATGTCTAAAATTAATGTGCCCAGCACAACCAAGGGGGTTCATTTACAACTAAGTCAACATCAGAAAAGGTAGACGTGGTATGGTAAGAGCTGTCACTGACAGAAACAAAACAATGACAAAACTTTATTTTAATTATATTCTACATGCAAGAAAAGCAAGTTGCTATCTACCAAGAAGCACATTTAAAAATAAAATTTTTAAAGTGTAAAAATCAACATGCGTTCTCTGAAATGTACACCACAAACTTGCAGTAAATGAATAGCAGGTGTGTAAACTTATTCTTTTATTTTTTCTTATAACACAAAAGAGGACGAACTAAAATATGAATTTTCTTTGTCATGATAATAGTCATGCATTCTTTAACACCTGAATGCATGTAATTCATGCTAAGACTGGTATACATACCAGTCTTAGTATGTATGACATGCATCCAAATCAAAAACTCCCTCACCCCTCCCACTGAATGTGTAGTTCTGGGCATGCTGAAGAACACTGTTCCTCACCGACATCTTATACAAATCACAGCCCAAATGTTCACATCACTCGGAAATGAACTGCCGTGCTCTACACCTCCATATTTTGATTTGCTAATAACGTAAGTACAACAGAGCTAGCTCAACATCTTCTCCCTCTTCCCCCAGCTTCATGGGACCTCAGTCCCCACCAGTACCTCTTCAAAAACAACTTGGCGTTAAGCAAGTTCAACCACAAACAACATTTTCTGTTCCTGTCTTTTTCAGCATCAGAGATGAATGTCTACTGAAACTTCATCTTCCAATGTCTTCCACCCACAGCGCTAAGTGAAGTGTACCTCTAGAAGTTGGCAGGGAGGAGGAGAGGGGGGTTAAAAACTGAGGACATAGGGTGTTTCACAAAGTGGGGTGGGGGGTAGTAAAAACTGAGACAGGACATTTCGCAAACATCAACTGCTGACTGGAAAATATAATGCACCTGACAGAAAGAGACAGCTGTTCACAAACATCAAATGCTGATACGAAACGATCGCCCTCACCTGAACAATCAGTATTTTATCAATGTGTTTTTTACTTCGAACAAAGAAGGGTGAGGGAGACTATACCTAATGCTATACTGTCACCTAGAGAATGACAACCACTTTAATGTTTTATTGTCACCTAGAGAATGACAATCACTTTAATGTTTTATTGACTGTGGCAAAGTAACAATTAAACAGCATCCACAAATTACAACTTTTGACTAGAAGGGAGTGTTGAAGTCGAATTAAATAAACATTTGTCTGCCTATTACACACCAGCCTAGCACCTTACTGCTAAAACAAACAGGCTTGCAGATAACATTATAGTTTTTGATCCAGTCTTTATGAGACTTGGAGTGATGCCACAGAACACCATACTTAATGGTGTGGTGTCAGAACTGGTCTCAGTGACAATAGTTATGGAGTCATGTAACTAACAACAATTTAGATGAGTTCTGAGGTTAGAAATTTTACTGCTGGTCTCCCGTCCCCCTTTTTCCAGCAGGTTATAGTCATAACAGTCCAGCAGCGTCCATTTTGGGGCTACAATTATGGTCCTAAAATACAGCCTGAGCTTTTGTGGAATTTTTCTGCTCTCGGAATCACAAGTTCACCAGGACAATGGGAATGGAGGGAAAACAACTCTGGATGCAAGGAAGGTGGATTAGTAATGCCATCTGGAATGAGATTTGTTATTAGGGCTATAACTGTGGCCCCCAAATTAAAGCTACTGGACATGTGATTCAACACTCCTGGGCAGTTCAGGTGGGGTTGTTAACTCCCTTTACTTTATCTCGGCATTGCTTAAGTTCCTTTCCCATTTTTTTACTTCCAGTGTGTACTTTACTCACAATGGAAGGCAGTGACAGTAAATCTGGGAAGTTTACAGTGTCAACTTTAAAGGCATTTTTGAAGGCCTGGAGTCAGAACTTGTCTGGCAATAGCTTGTTTTAGCTGAAAAACAATGCAAAGACACGTTTTTTTCCCATCCTCTGTCAACTTTCCCCTGTAATTTTTGCAAACATGACAGAAGTGGCATTTGTACTACTTCACAATTCTTGGTTCAACTTCTGTTGTTATACACAGCGTGAACCAACGCCTACTCACAAATTCACCTGGGAATGGCAGCTGCGACCTTTCATGACTTGTTGCACGAAAGACTATGCAGGGCATTCAGTCATGCAAACCAGCTTCCCTGAACTGCCCAATAATTATAGCCTGTCAGAAAAGGGCGAGAGTTGGCCATTAACATTTTCAGACACTAAAACTTTTCATGCTGGCTTGTTTCTTAGACTATTTTAAGGGAGACCTTTTAAACGCTAGATGGGAACAACCTCCACCGAGTTTTACACTTCCATACTAGTTTCAGTGACCATGAATGAAGTTAAAGGTTGCAGCTGCAACAGAGATAAATAATTTAAAAAAAAAAGGTTTTTGTTTCATTTTTACAAGTTCTCATTGTTGAACTGAGATCAAACTTTATACAGTTGTTATTTGTGTGGACATTTTCATGAATATCATGTTTTCAGTTTAAGTAACTTTTCATTTTTTCATGATTTTGTTGTTTATTGTTTTTTTAAATATCACGTATATAATGCATGATACCATTTTTACATTTACTCAAGGGAGAGATTTAATCCATTTTCACCTTCAGTACATTAAAACAAGTTTTAGCCAACTTAAACCATTTCCAAGGTCACAAAAGAGTTGGATTAAAAAATATATAAAAATTATTAAGAGAGAGACTGTTACATTTCCCCATTTGAATTGAGTCAAATGAACAGTTGCTCTCCTTGCCTTGCATCGTTATTAGGAAATCAGAAAAATCAATGCTGGACCAGTACAGGTGCGAAGAGTAAGACATCACTCTCAACAACTAACCAACAACAAGGAGGAAATCCACAACCATCAACTGGAAAGGGACAAGTTATCAAGCTTGGCAGCAGCAGCATCAGGGATGTCCTTGGCAATACACTGAGTGGTTGAATCTCCTCCAGACCCTGCTGGTAACGGAGTGGCTGAAGGGTTGGTGGTGGTGGGCTCGGAGGCTGCAGCACTGGATTGACTAGGGGGGTACTGTCGTGCTCCAAAGATTGTGCTGCCCACACGCACATTGGTGCTACCAGCTTCAACCTGGGCAACAAAATATTTCAACACATCTGATCTTAGGACAGTTGGACTGACATCCATAAATAAGCCTGAAGTTCACCTGCCTCTTTATAGTCTTTCCCAAGGGAGACAGTAGTTCACACGTCTAGCCTTGAAAATGTCCACACAACAAGCAGTGGAACTGATCAGTAAAAAGAATTATGAATACACACACACACACATATGGTAAAGGCCACTGGAGACCTAAAAGAGACACAAGCTGTGGACATTTGGTTACATTATAATGTGTGGCAAAAGAGGAACAAAGTCACCTGGAAGATAACAAAGTAACAGGCAATTTTATCAATTTAATGTTTTTTGACACTGTGGATCTATTTTCTTTTCTTACTGCCACAATTTATTTGCACTTATTAAAAGGATCTTTAAATGCTTTCAGTTTACACAAGCCTATTTTGACACAGAGTAAATAGTTCCAGCTCCATTTTCTCAAACTGGCTACTCTACTACTACCTTACTGTACAAAGCAATAGCTTGACTTTGGTGCAGTTCAGTCTTGAAACTTCAAGTTACTGACTGCACTTTCTGTCGGTATTAGTCACTTGGAATGCCCAGTTTATCTCTCATTTGCCAGAGCCAGTCCCATCTGTTCAATAATTCTTGTGATATTACAAGATTACAAGAATATTTATTTGCCAGTGACATTACAACATGTACTGGAATTTGTCTTTGTGATGTTCACTTAATAATAATAATACAATAGCCATGCATAAAAGTTATAAATAAATAAAATTTACATTTAACAATGTAACAGTCTCATTCCTGCAATGAAAACTATTGCACACACGCATGCACTCACACGCATACACACACACACAGGCATGCCAACATACAGTACAGTTTCACAGTTTTACACAAGCACATGCAACTGATACTCACAGCCTTTTCAAAATCCTGGGACATGCCCATGCTGAGCTCCAAGTCGAGTTCAGCCACACCCAGAGCTTTGGCAACTGCTTTGCGACACTCGTTTAAACACTGCCATAACACAAAATTCAAATGAAAATTGTCTACAAACCACATTCAGTTTGGTTGATATATACTCAAACAATTTACACCCTTCAATCCATCACTGCCAAGATGCAGTCTTTACCATCACTCTGGTTGCTGTATTTGAACATCAGGCCCAGAATAGTTTTATACATATATATATGACAAAAATTACTGCTGGCAATAAAAGTCCTGGCAACACTGGTATTAACTGCCAAGCACAATAATTCCAGTGTCTGGTTATTCTGGACTGGAGAAAAAAGTTTACTTCTGCTCAGCGGTTTCATCTGAAGTCACTTGGCAGTAAAAAGCTTATTAAGTCCAACAACAATTTGAGCACTAATTAACTCATTTCTGTGTTGTTTCTGCACAAGTGCTCTGGGCCTTGTTCTGTTTCAGATTCATATTAAGTCCAGAATTCCCCCCCCCCCCCCCCCCCCCTTTGGGAGAGGGTGTTTCCCCAAGATCCTTCTATCAGAGCACAACTTCATAGCCTTGACACTAACACATTTCTTTTCCTTTTTGTTGTTGCTTTGGCCAGTTCCCATCCCAGGTTGTAACTTAATATTCTCATAAAAAGAAAAAAATCTGAAACAGAATGACTGCTACTAATGCATTCTACAATAAATAAGCGTTCGTTTGAACCTTTTTGTGTTTGGATCTTATTATCCTCATGCTTAATGTTTTGGATTGCATTAACAGAGCAGTTGCACTGTAACATCACTGCTCTTGTTTCTGGTCCTTTACCTTAAAGTCAGGGTTCTCTTCATCAGAAATGCTGCTCTCCACAGAGCCGATGGTCATCAGGCCAGCCAATCGCAGCTGAGGACACTTGTCACGAATGTAGAGAGCCAGTGTTTCCACTTCGGAAGGATCAGCCCCACTTTTGTCTGTGGGATGCATCACCAATTCTTACGTCAACAGTTACTCTTGCTATAAGACAGACTATTTTAGGTCTCAGTGATATAATGTATATATTGTGTGTGTGTGTGTGTGTGTGTGTGTGTGTGTGTGTGTGTGTGTGTGTGTGTGTGTGTGTGTGTGTGTGTGTTTTAATTCAACTAGACATAGGTTTTGTCAGGTAAGAAAGAACCCAAACAAAAAAATGATTTTTTTCTTCTTTTTTTAAATATTGATCCTTTAACAGAACAAAGCTATTATGGTCACAGTAATGTGTGAAGGTGGCTGTGCATGTTGGGTGGGGGGCTAGTTGCCAAATAACTCACTGCAGCTTTTAAGTCAAACTTGGATGTGTTTTGTAATTTTGTGAGACCCTTTGAATGGTTAAGTATTAATAAATTGGAGGAAAAAACTAGTTTTTAAATTCTTCTCACTCTGTCATTACAGAAGAGAAAATATCTAGTAGTATGAGTTGTTTTCTTTCTTTCTCCAACTCCTACTTCCAGTTGTACACTGCCCAAAATTGAATGAAAACAAATGTTTAGCTTTAAACAACGTTCCCCTCCCTGTGGACCCAGTTCTGTACACAAAAGAGGAAATCTTTGTCATTTGTTGTTTACAAAAGAACACCCCTTCCCCATTCTCAGAATGCAAAAATCTTAGTTATCCACTAGGTCCAAACTGTAGGACCTGCTCATAGTTCAGGAGCTGTGTGAGAGCTGAGGTGGACGTCCTGGGCTGTCCATCCTAACGAGCCTTCTGGTTTCCGTGGACGTAAAGATTTATTGAACTGTGCTTCGGCATTGGTCACAACTTGTCCCTAATATGTCAGCTGACATCTGAGGACATTAAGCATCACTTCACTGTAGGACCTGCACAAAAAAGTCCAGTGTGTCCACACACTCACTTTCCTCTTTGCTGGTGTTGACTTGTAGCATGACAGCCAGAGGCTCAGCAGAGGACTGCTTGCTCCACGAGTTGTTCAGTGCCTGAGCCAACTTCTCTGAGTCCACAGTCTCCACCATGTACAGTCCAGGTACACCTGTACACAGAGCACAAACATTGCCATGGAACTGCCCATAACTTCAGACTGAGAAGTCTACTACAAAACAGACAGAGCCATGAACTTTGCATTAAATTTAGAAGAAGAGAAGGGTACTTTGTTATGATAATAAAAGTCATGTGTATTGTCAGCATTTAAAGACTGGAAACGCTAATTTTTCTGACTTCATGGAATCTGCTTGAAGTGCTGTGACTGAACAGATCTACAGGGTCAGAGTCTAGTTATCAATGACTCAAAGAAGCAATGAATGTGTGTTAAGTCTTCCTGTCTGCTTTGTTTTGTTCATCATAAAATGATCATTACCAGAGCAACATCATTCAACATAAACCATCAAACTAACAACTAACACAAATAACAGCCACAATCTTGAAGCTGCAAAGGAAGATGCTAGATTTAGCAGCAGTCTTTGCTATGTAATGAGAGAAGTCACTGTGATCTCCATTTAGTTACAAATATTAAACATATTTCCAAATCTTCTCATCAACATCCACACTTTCCCCCCACTAATACATATATTTTGAGAACATAATTTTTTCTCTCCATTAAACAGTCCACTCTTTGACAAATCCAGTTTTTTCCTGCAATTTGTAATGAACTACATACTGACTCGTCACTTTGTTGACTTTGTTTCTTTGCAAATGACCAATGAAATGCCATTTTACATCCACACAGCACCGCAATATCTGAAATCAGACCAAAACATTTTCACATACATGTCTATATATATATATATGATATAACAAGAACACATTACAATAAAAAATAGTTATACATAACTCAAGTTTACTTGTGTGCATGACGCACAGTTGATTGTTGGGAGATATTAAGACTTTTATATATTTTATATCAGATATTAAGAATTTCACACCTCAGCTCGCAAAACTGGTTTCACTAGATCAAAGTGAGAGGTTTTCATTTTAAGAACATATTTGCATTGTCAAGCACATGTGTACTTTACGACCTGAGGCAATGGGCTGGAGATGATTTTGCCCAAGATCCTTTCAGTGGAGTACCAGCAGATGCTCTTCTACTCTGTGTGTGTGTGTGTGTGTGTGTGTGTGTGTGTGTGTGTGTGTGTGTGTGTGTGTGTGTGTGTGTGTGTGTGTGTATGTGTGTGTGTGTGTGTGTGTGTGTGTGTGTGTGTGTGTGTGTGTGTGTGTGTGTGTGTGCATGCATGTGACATGCCTGCATGTATGCATGTGTGCATGCAGGCAGGCATCTTACAGTGTTATACACATGCATGCATGCCTGTATGCATATGTGTAAGACAGAGAGAGGCTTAATACAAATCAAATATGCTGAAGAAGATTCAAAGCTGCCCAAATTGTACAGCATGGCAACAATGAATAAAGAAGTAACTCTTGACTCAAAGAAATTTAACCAATATACAGCCCTCTTTCAATTTACTCAAGAGTAAAAAATTTGATATTCCTCTCTTTGTCTTTATAAGCAAATAAATTTCAGACACTGCATTATAACAATAATAACAATAACAATATACTTTATTAATCCCAGTGGGAAATTAAAGCTTTCAATTATAGACCACTATTTCCCAGATTAGTTAAGCAAACCTAGAAGAGGAACTTGAAAGACAGCTCACATAAATCTTACCTCAGGATCATTCCCCTTGTCAACCAATTCTTGAACCTAAAATCAAACGATGCAACATTCTAAGTTCTGTAAACACAAAGACATGTACTGTAGTTGCAATATATATATATATATGCTACACTGAAATAATAACCATCAATTTCGAGCCAGCTCTCACATTCAAAATCACTGCTCATTGCTGTAAGTGTAATTCAAGACCCCCCCCCCCCCCCCCCCCTTTTTTTAAATTTAAATGTTGAACCAATTTTAACAAAACATTCAAATGAGAAGAAAAACGATGCAGAACACAATCACCACAATTATTTTTTGTAATCCAATGATGGCTCTTCACTCGTTCATCACCAAATACAAAAATAACAAGGGTGGGTGAGTAGAGGTCTGGCTTACAAAAGTATTAAAAAAAATACATGTATACAAGTATCATTATAGATAATATTATGAACATGTTACCAAAATGTTTTCATAGCTGTACCAATCACCATTTGACAAATCAAACTGTGTTAAAACACTGGTATTTATATTAAACAGGTGCATATCAAAACAGTTCAGTTGAGTTGTGTTACTTAATGTCCTCAGATGTCGGCTGACATATTAGGGACAAGCTGAGACCAATGCCGAAGCATGGTTCAATATGGTTTTACGTCCACGGAAACCAAAAGGCTCGTTAGGACGGACAGCCCAGGATGGCCACCTCGACTCTCACACAGCTCCTGAACTATGTATATAATTATATCAAAACCATGGCTTAGAAATTTTAAACACATTTGTCAATTTCCATTACACAAGGTGTCCAGTGCATGAACTTTCTCATGATTGTTCTTCACTATTGTTACTTTCACTGTATTTTCTCAGTATATTAAAACAAAAATTGCAGAACATCACCAACATACATGTATATGTTTAATACTTCAAAAGACCATTGGTTAACAATCCTACCAGAAGGCTGGACTCACATAGTTCTCCCCAAAGTGACGCTGCCCGCTGGAATATGCTTCAATGATCATGGCTATAGGCTTGGTCTTTGACACTGCCACTAGGCGTGGCTCCCGGCCCTGAAGATGCTGGAAACATCCATAGGGACTTGAAAAATATAAGTTTTGGTGTAACTTTCAATTTCATACATTATAGAACTTTCATACTGTATATGTAGACAGTATAATATAAATGTAGTTTAAAACTTCTTCTTTTATTATGCTTTTTTTTTTTTTTTTTATCATGACACACAACATACATGATACACAAAAATCAAAGAGGTGTTTCCTGACCAGCCACAAACAGGCAATATATATATCTAGAAAGGACTAAGGGCACAGGAGTGCTATGCCTTGCTGTGCTTCAGCTGTCCTCCATACGTGTCTTATTTCTTAATAACTAAAAGTAGCAATCTATCATAACACTAACACAGTAACAGGCACACAGCAACACTCTTAGAATAGGCACACAGCAACACTCTTAGAATAGAAGCACCTCATGTATGGGACAGTGGCTCAGCAATGTTGTTCTGAGGGTGTGCATGGAGTTTTGGGCCGGTCAGATCATCACTTTGAGTTTGACCATTTTACATGGATGCAAAAATGTTTGACCATTATGCAGTTCTTTCACAGTCACACACACACACACACATGAGTTATTATAGATGCTGTAGGTGGTTTTAAAAAACACAGTATGATCCATGAATGATTTGTTACATTATGAGCAATGTGGATGACCGCCAAAGTATGGTGCTTAACGTCCACAGAAACCATAAGGCTTATTAGGGATGGGAAAATACAACTGCCTCTATGAAGATCCTTAATATACGCCATCTGTGCTTATTGTTGCATCCATGTAAATCATGGTAAATCATGGTGTTTGACTTAATCATGCTAATTTGAGGATTCTAAAGACTCAGTATTTTACTTGTATGGCATAATATTAATTAAATCAAAACTAGTCACTTTTGCATGATACAGTGTACATGGTTTTCACCTCTTGTGTGGCATGTGTAAAACTGATAGCATAAAATTCAGTCTGATATGCCCAAGGTTTTATGGATGTGTCACTGTAAACATGTTAGGGAAGCCTGATAGGTGATATGATAATAATTTAATATACATTATTATCATCAATTTACAGCTTGTAAATGTAATTTACTAATTGTATGGTGTGTTTTTTAAGCCTTTTCCCAGCTAGTGCTAAATTGTATTTTGGTGTATATATTATGGTCAGCACTGTTCTTTTCAAGAGTGATGCATGTATTGACCTGGCTTGTTTTCATGAAACATTATTCACCTTGTGCTGAATATTTTCTGTTCCCAATGTTTACCTGGGTTTTTGAATCTTGTGTGTGTGTGTGTGTGTGTGTGTGTGTGTGTGTGTGTGTGTGTGTGTGTGTGTGTGTGATGTTTCATAAAAATTGCTTAATTTCTGAGCTTGAGATATTGACCAGATCAGCAGATGACATAAGTGCACTGCTGAACTACTGTATATTTTACTTTAGCAAACTCAGACCAGGTTGTGAACAAATCTAATATTGTCACTGCAACTTGCTGTTGGTAATCTTGCTATGAATTATAATTGTTATGAATTTGGTATGCAACCTCAATCCCCGTTTCCTAACTTACAAATCGCGGTATCAACACATATTTGACACCTGGGGCAAACCTCCGTTAACTACCACCATCACAGTATTTCTGCTGATAGTATTGTATACACAGCACGTTTTCCACAGGCCTACCTCTGGCTGTCTCTGCCTGGCAACATTGAGACGATCTAAAACATTTCTCAGCTGTCGTGCAATGTCTGGTCCTTTGGATGACATTGTGCGAATCATCCCATTTGATCGGATGTTTTCAATTTCTTCTTACAGCAGTTCAAGAACAGAGTGTTTCTTTCTCGGCCTTTGCAGCAGACGAGATCCATGTAAGAACAGTAGAGGAAAATTGTGCATCGAGAACAAAACGGAACAAGTTGGCGCACGCTCCATAACAGAGTATATTCATACTGATTCAAAGCGGTTGTACACCACCAACTAGACTGGCCCGCTTGTGCTGATGTCAGATGAGCCAAATGAACCGAGCGCCACCGTGTGCGTTACGATTTTCAGCTACTTGTAAAATTACGAAGATTTGCATACTGTGTGTCCGTGTCAGTCAAAATCAGTAAATAAGCGTTCGTTTGAACCTTTTGTGTTTGGATTTTCAGCTACGCACTGGGACTAAAACAGTTACATCAGTGAAAGAACAACTACACTGAATGATAACGAAAAGATTAACTGAGCAAGATCCAAGCACATAAATGATTAAAAAGAACGCTTATTAATATAGTGATACACAACGTGCGGATTTTGGGGGTAAGCCCCCTTTTCAAGCGACAAAACAGCACTTAAACGCTGAAACTGAAATGAAATGTAGGCTATCTACTTTTGGTCAGTTGTGGCTCCTTGGTGTCATACTTTTCGCTTAAAAACTAAATGGGATTACCCCCAAAATTTGCACGTCTTATTAAATATGTGTTCTCAGTTTTGGACCTTTCATGTGTTTAGGTCTTGTTTTAGACATTCAGTCCGGCATCGGCTGTTTCAGGTTAATCACGTTGTTTAGTCAACCACTCGATGTCAAGCGATGACTTAATTACGCACATGATCTCAAAGACTGAACAGGCTGTGGTCTAGAGAAGACAAAAATATGAAAAAGATGACTGCTAGCGTTCAGAAACAAGATTCAAACACATATATAACGGTTGAACTGAACAAACCACTCCGTTCATGTGTTCAAGCTGGTTTACATCCGAACCAGTACCAGTTAGAAAATCGCATTACCTAACGCCACTATGAGACTCGTACCGAAAATAAAATTGCTCTGCCATGATTTGTTTTCTTTATAAAACTATATGAATATTAGTTTATCAGAATAAAATAGAACATTACAAGAGGAATTGTTTGAATAAAGTTTTGTTTTATATCGTTTTTTTAAATGGTTATAGTTTTTAGAAATTCTCCCCATGACAAGGGAAGCAAATCTGTGGAAAGTTTGCGGCGTCACGCTTTGATCTATGCCCAGGGAACTTTGTTTCTCACAAGACTCTGCGAACTAAAAAAAAAAAAAATGTTAACAGTGCCGATAGAAGTATTCTCAAAATCTCGTCATCGGGACCGGACCGGCCTGATAGGTTGTACAGCTATATGCGGGACAGGTAAAGAGGCAATGTTTTCTAGACTTAGTGACTTCTCTAGTATGCATTTGTTTTTCACTCCGCCTCCGCTTGGTGCAGGGTGGTGTGACTGTCAGGAGGTGGTCAGGCGTCACCGACATCAGACCCAGCCCGTGGGCACTGTTCACGATAGCCGAACCCACTTTTGTTAGGTCTTGGTCAGTGAGTAACTGAGAAGTGGAGCCGAACGCAAGGTGGTACTGGTAACTGGTAGTAGTAGTACTACTGGGAGAGCCGATAACGACGATAACACGATGCCCCCCAGCCCGAGTCGCTCAAAGTCCGTCTTGAAGGCAATTGCATGACAGTGAGTCGTGTGACATAACACTGTTATTGTTACTATACTGTTGATGTCAGTGGCAAATAACTGGAAAACCAGAGAGGTTTTGACTCTTTGAGAACAGTGTAAACAGCCACAGCAGGCTGGGTGAGGTCCATGTTTTTTGTCATTGTTTTGTTGGACTAACTGTTACACTGACGTCGCGAGGAGACCTCAGAAGAAAAGAGAGGGCGGGAGTTGGGGGTGGAAGAAGAAGAAGATTGTTGTTGTTGAAATGCTATTGTTTAGTTGATCAGGGCCCTCTTTCTTGTGGGTAGCCTTGTAGACATCACATGAATCAGCAGAGGTTATTAAATAACTCAAAACAGGACAAGGTCATAATACACAGTATATATATCATCTATGAATAATAATACTTTAAAAAATATTAATAGGTGATATATACTGTGACAGTATCTGGTATTATTAATAATAGATGATATAGAAATATATACTGTGATCATGACAGTATTATGACCTTGTCCTGTTTCAGATGAAGCAGTTAAAAAAGAAAAGAAAAAAAGATTGACATGTCACATGAACACACTGAGTCTGAAACACAGTTAAATCCTGAAAAAGAATAGCAATGGCCCTCATTCATAATCCCAAAATCTGAAAATGCACAAAGTCATCAGAAGCTTTGTATTTTGTAATTTGTAAACTGAGGCTGCAAGCCTTTTTTTTCTTTTCTTTTCGCTTTTGGGGTGTGTGTTTTATTTAAAAAAATACTTAGTTTGTGAGTGCACTAATCTGATAAAAAAAGAAGCTATTTCTCCTTTTAATTTATTATTATTACCATAAGATCCTTGAGAATGAGAATTAATTCATTGATGAACTGTACCTGAATTGTTACATTTAAAAAGTATAAAAAAAATTAATATGATTTTTATTGCTGATTTAGTCACTCATGTAGTCAATTTTCAAGTCCAGAGCTTCAGAATTTGGCTCATCTGATAAAAATAACATTACCTTGTCACAGCAGTTTTTACACAAATCAGTAATTCTTGTTTCTTTGTCTTTAAAAACATTCCATGTCTGGTAATTAGAATTAATCAATTATTACTACTTTTAAAATTATAATATAAACCAATAATATCATCAGATACCATTTGGAACTGGGCTTACCAATATGACCTAACAAAACTTTTTCTTGACCAGCTATTTATTGAAGTTATGGTTGATTGTTTCAAAGAAAAAACACTGTTAATGTTATCAGTTTTGTTTTTATTTGTCTTTAATTTGCCTTGAACTTCCATTTTAAAACTATATAATAAAAGTGTAACTTTAACCTGTCAAGTTTCATATTGTTTGATCCACATGTCTGTGATCACTGCATCTGAATCACCGACTTCTATTTCATGACATTGTCAGTGCTCTTTGGAAAATTTGTGTTCTGTATGTAACTCATTGTGTCTAGTCATGTGCATTAATGCAGTAGTGAGTAGACACTTTATTAATGCAGTAGACGCAGTTTATTCTGATCAAGTCAGCTCATGCTATTTTTGCACGAAATGAACAAAAATGAAGATTTAATATCCTCTGCAAGTGATTAAAAACTGTGTTTTTATGCACACTTTCACAATCGACAGCAAATACCAACAACCACAATTTGCGTGTCTAGTTTGTTATATTAATACATAATATGAAATAAAGTTATGTGCAGAAGACAACCTGGGTTTAGGAATAAGCATAATCCTTCTCCACATTGCTATACATCCCATCATATTCTGTTCAAAACCTCAAGGAAAACTAAAAGAGCTTTAAGTTAAAGCTGTTAATTAATCATTTTTAATGTCTGTTTGAGTACTTTCTTCTTTTTTTGACCTTTTTTTTTTGGGGGGGGGGGGGGGGGTGTCAATGTCTGATATCTGTACCTATGATCAGAGCTGAACACATGTGAACACAGGAAGAAAGCTGATAATTAATCTAGAATGGATGTAAGGAGTCCTTAAGTTGCTTACTGTGTTAGTTAATATTATTAATAATAAGTTAAAATAATACCATAAAACTAAATGTTTAACTTTAATAGAGATGTGTGCACTCTTTGTACATGAATCGTTATGAGTAGCTCATACATAGTCATACTGCCTTAGTTGATTAGCCAATGCTGCCATAGTTATTTCAGAGCTCTGAACACACTTTCTTTTTAAGACTGTTTTATTTGAATTGCTTGTTATAATACTATAGATGATACTTAAACTATAGATCATGCAGATTTTGTATTATGCTTGGAATGGCTTTTGAAGATAATGATAACATTATTGAGTAAAGCCTACGACATTGATTATAGTACTGAAACTGTTAATTAATGTTCTGGAGGTTTCACTTTTAAGTTTTAGTTTAAGTAGTTTTTATATATTTTTTATCATCATTTCATCATTTTAAAATTGATAATATAATGTGCACAATACTTTTTGTAAATGTAAGTGTGTGTGTATGTTTTTGTTTTCAGTACAAGTACTCATGACCGTCTGTAATAAAGTATAACGCACCGGATAAATCACATCTGTCTGCCATTGTACCAAGACTTGTTCCCCCAGATCCTTTTTAAATGATGTATGATCCTTTTTAAATGATGTATACATGTACAACTATAACAGAATATAATCATGGGTATTTGCACCTTGGGTCCATGGGTTATTTATTATTTCACCTACAGTGTATGTAACTATATGTGTAGACTGTACTGATTTGAGCCTTAAAAATACATTTCTTTTGATGAATTAGTAATAATTATTATCAAGAAAGGTGCTGAACAAGAGTTGCCAAACAAGTACAAAGAGAGAAAAAAAAATCATGTGTACAGCAAAGCTAGCATACATGCTTGAATGAATTACATATTAGTTGTTTGACTGTTTTGCTACTTAGTAAATCCCCTGATCACTGTAACATCGCCACCCTCTCTGGCCTCATGTTGTTTCTCATAAGGTGCTTAGAGCTTTCAAGGATTGCTGAGCTGTAAAAATAACCATTGCTGTTGATGTATCATAGCTTATTATTTTGATAGCAGTGTTACTATGTGTGACTGCTTCGTAAATGGCATACAGGCTTGCATACACACACGCGTGCGCGCGCGCACACACACACGCGCACACACACATGCGCGTGCACCCCCCACTCCCCCCCCCCCCACACACACACACTGCACTGACTCACTGTATTTAAGCCTAAGTTCAAAGGAAGGCTGAAGTTGTAAGGCTATGTCACATTGTTAGCATTGCCCAAGTTGTTACTGGTAGCTTGACAAAGGTATTAACAGTGGACTCGTGCCCTAACCACATTTGCAAGGCTATGTCATTCACTTTTGTCAGGGCCAGTCATTATGCAAGGGATTACAAAACTGAGATACAAGTTACAACACTGACTCTAACAGAAATAGATTGGACTGCCAGTACCGCTGCCATGCCACCTGCTTGTGGTCACTAGATTATAGATAAATGCCCACTGGTTGGGATGTGATGTGTTCAAGTTGTTTTTTGCCTGCAACAGTGCAAGTGAACCCTTACCTGTGAGTTACTTTGTAACTGCATTAATGTGCTAACTTCTTTTGTCTACCAGCTGTGTCTTCATAACACTGTCTTTTAGAACAGTACATGGTTAGCAGAAGGAAATACATACAGAATAATAGTAGTACGTACAAAATTGTAGATTATTTAATTTTTATAATAGCTTGTGTAGATGCAGAGTTCTATATAATAATGTGTTTCCTCATGTTGACGTTCCTGCTATATTGTATGTCATCCAAGATGAGTCACACCTTGCTTGTCAATGAAACCCCACCCTGACTGGTATGACCACCATCCATGAAGACTGCAGCCTATACCATCTCAACCAGCAAGTTGACAATGGAGGTAGAAGTAGTCACCCTGGGTGGATGCTGGATTGCCTTAAGAGATGACAGTCAGACCTCACGTGCCATCGTCCTTATACTAGTTACAGATTCAGTGAGCTTGCTACAAAAAGTGGAATGGGAAGCCCATACTGGCATACAAGTATGAAGTATACATGTATCAATGTTTTGACATCCACCTTCAAATACTCTTGTGGAAGTGCTGCCATGGACATGCCAGAATTGAAGGGAAATGACTGAGCAGATAGGCTGGCAGGCAAAGCAACCATCACAGGTGGTTTGCATCTTGGAAGATCTGAAATGTTGAGGAGCTTGAGGCACATACTCTGGGCACAAAGCCAAGGACATCACAGTATTCACACCATCAATTGACTGGAGGAAAGAGGCTTGAACAGAGGAAGTGCTTGACGATCTTCCTTGAAAGGATTGTCAATCAGATGAACGTTGGAAGTTTCAAAGACAGCGTTGGGGAAACTTTTGAGAGACAGGGTGGACCATATTTTATCGGCTTTTTTTGAGTGCACCGGTACTATCTTGAAGTGAACTAACAATCTAAATTTTTGCTTTTGCCACTCATTTCATTCGAAAGAAAGCTTCTGGAAGGATGCCTTTCACATCGCAAAATTAGAGGTTTTGAGATGTCTGTTGGAAAGCAGAATGTGTGCAACAACACACAATTTGGAGTGTCAAGACAGACTGTATAGTTGTGGTTGCATCACTATTAGATGACTGGAACTGTTTCTGACCTACCCTACAGTTAGCACTCCCAAGTGATGAGCCAGCAGTTTATTGCCAGCAGGGAGAGCATCGTGCCAACAACTGCAGCCATTTCCCTTCTCTGTCACCAGCTGAACATGTCTGGGACAAGTTGAAACAGCTACAGCAACAACTGCATCCACCACAGACAGGATCTTCATCAAGTGGTTATCTAAGAGTGGCAGAACATCCCATGGGAGTCACTGAGGCATCTTATCCAATCCTTGAGGCACAAATATCAAGCTGTGATCAACGCATGTGGTGTCCACACATGTTTACTGAACTTGGTCATTTTCAAAATGACCCCATGCTGTCAGAAGTGGCGGAGTCAACCATTTTTGACAATGACATTATTTTAGACTTGTTTTGGTTTTCAAACAGTAGAATGATTTGATTTTTTTATTTATTTTTAAATTTTGTCACATGTGTTAAATATGAGAATGAAAACTGCACTTGGTGAGTAATTTTTTGTGGTTCAAAGAGTATATATTATATATATGTGAAGTCTGCAGCTGTGATAAGTTTTTTGCAAGTCTCAGGTGTGGTTCTGAACTGATGTAATTTTCATCAGGATTGTGATAGTGATACACACAAAGAAGTATATGAGTCATGACTAGTCTTTTAGCTGTACTGTACGTTTGCTTTACATAAATCATGTATGATGCAATGGGAAGAAGGGCTGTGTCATGTTTACTTAGTGTCCAAGGCCTCCTTTGGGCAGGTTGGGTGTTTGCAGTACAGTGGAACCTTGTGAAAGAGTGCCCCAAAAGTCCAGACAGAGGCTCAGAGCTTTCCATTTCAAGAGGGGTGTTCTCTTGTGAATGCAAGCGGCTAATTTACATGGAAAATGGATCAGAAGATTGATGAGTTTGAAAAGTTAAATGTGGTCTTTACTGTTTATTAAAAAATGCATTGGTTTGTTATGAAGGCAGGAATCCAGTGTTGTTTCTACTGTATTCATTTCTAATAATGTACAGTTAGCATTTTTTACTATGTTCAGTAGCTGTCATTAATATTAGTGGTGTCTGTAATAAGTGAGATTCAGCCAGAGGCACCACAGGTGTGTGTGTGTGTGTGTGTGTGTGTGTGTGTGTGTGTGTGTGTGTGTGTGTGTGTGTGTGTGTGTGTGTGTTATCCCCTTCAGGAACAAAGGGGAGAAGTGTCAATAAAGTGTGCAATGTCAGTAAAGTGTGCAATGTGTAAAACCAGTTGTAAGGCCATGTAAACTGGGGAATGCTATCCCATTGTTAGAGTTATTACTTTATATCATCATAGACAGTGTATAACACATGCAGTGTTAAGCTGCAATCCATTGTCCTCTCAGTGATACTTATACTTTTTTTAACAGCTGTTTTTTGCTGACTGTTTATAGATTAAAATTACGAGGCACATGCAGTGCTTTGTCATTCTCCTGATAAAGCAGAGGTCAGTGCCAAGGCTTAATTTTGTGGTTGTATTTAGGTCACTTCATGTCAGGTTGCCCAGTGCTGTTACACTGTTGCCTACCTCTCTTTACCAGCATTTTGACTCTCCTTTGCTGGATTGTGTACTTGAGGGGTGAAGACACTGAAGAGTAACCTATTTTTCATGAACACAGGAATACTAATGCTAAATATATAAACGGGTCCCACTTTGGATGAGCCCATGGTGATGAATGTATGAACTGGGTGTGTTTTTGTGTGAGTAATGCAGGTGATGTATTCATTCTTTCACAGGAACATTATATCAAGTTTTGATTAGACCAGCCATTCTGTTTAAGCTTACCTGATCCATGTTTGTGTATACAGAGAAACTGTCTTCTCAAACAGAGGTTCTCCCGCAACCAAGAAGGAAAATTGCCCAACTAAGTTGAAAAATAACTAAAAGTGTGAAGTCTCCGACTAGTCAGTTGTAATCTTCTAGTTGGACAGTGTTTAATGGCAGTTGTTATGGCTCTCAAATTCTGCCATGGATATATATATATGTATGTATAAAGAGAGAGAGAGTCGCATATATGTTATTATCATGCTCATGTTCTCCTTTAAAGTGATCCTCTGATGTAAATGACAGTCAGGAGTTTTGGTCAAGTTCTATAAGATTTTCTTGTTCTTTTGTCTCTTTTTTTGTGGGTACATGCTTGCATGTGTGTGTGTGTGTGTGTGTGTGTGTGTGTGTGTGTGTGTGTGTGTGTGTGTGTGTGTGTGTGTGTGTGTGTGTGTGTGACTGTTTGTATGTGCATGAAGACATGTGATTTGTAAACAGTTAAGTCAGAACAAGGTAATTTTTCTGCATGTTTTGTTGTTGTTGTTGTTGTTTGTTTTTAGATTGGTTATGAAATTTTGATGTGTTGCAGAAACTTTGCTGAGCCCAAGGACATGATGGAATGAAGAAATGGTCAACTGTGTCTAGAGCAAGGAAAGTTGTCAAGTAGTCTTCTGGGTGCATCTGGCACTGTTACCATGGCAGCCAGCACTGAGAGAGCCAGCAGTGAGAGCAACACAAGTCAGAACTCAGACTCTGATGTGGATGCTGAGTCATTGCCATGTAGGGCTTGAGAAATTTGCATTTTTGTTTTTGTCAGCAAGTTTGTTTCTGTGTGCAAGTTTGTGAAGAGGTGTGTGTCAGACTTTGGTTATAATTATGTGGGATGCTGCAGAAGTAACTGGATATGGAAAACCTTTTGAGGCTGCACCATCAAAAGTAACTGAATATGCTTATGACCTGAGTTTCACTGTCCTGAGGTGACCCTGTATGGTTGACAGCACATTAAAATCCAATGAAATGAAAATCGATAAATGATACAAGAAAGCATCATCAGATATGTAAACTTTCATTTCTGATGATTTGTTCTGAAGTAAACAGCTTTCAGAAACTACTATGCTCCCATATTTTGAGTTTGGAAGATGGATCTGTTAAGATGTGATTTTAGAGTCATGATGTTCTATGACCGTGCGAAGGGCTTACACCAAAAGAAATCCTTTGAAAATTTTAAGCGACATTTTGTCAGTAATACTCCACCAAGAACCCAGGTCTTTTTCTGGTTTGGTGAAGTTAGACAAGGCAGGCAGAGTTTTGCTGATGAGCACAGGTGTGGAACATCAGTGACTGCACTTATGTTACAAACATTGTGGCAGTGGAAGCATTAATTAGGGCAAGATGGTTACCACTCTCTACAGTTACCACTTTCTGCATTCAGATTGTCATGGTGCACAAGTGTGATGTGTTTGATTTCATCATTTTAGACCATCACTGTGCTTTTTTCGTTAAAGTACTCAGGGTAGGGGCCACAGAGATAAAGATATTTTTAACTCTGTGATATGGGTTGAGAAAAGGCTTTGCATTCTTTATAAAAATTAATTTTAGGTGGAAGTGTAGAAAAAAACAAGCAAGTAGTTAATTGTTGAGGCATTATATTTAGATCTGGAAGACCTTAAACAGAGTAAATCTGATGGAAGAAGAAAAAAATAGAGAGAAAGTCCTACTTCCTTCTTAAAGAACCTATTGGGTGCATCAGTTCCCCCGCTCCCCCCCCCCACCCACCCCCACCCCCAGCTGAATCCACTGTTTGGCCCACAATGTCAAGCAGAGGGGTTATCAAAAAGCTGATCCTGGTAGGGACCATTATTGTGTTGGTTGCCTAGGTCAGACATATGTTTCATTACCTGAGTAGCTCATCAGTGCTCACCAGCACATAATGATGAGAAGATATCCACCTGATACTGGCAAAAGAAAACTAGACTCCACTTGCATGGGAGAATGCTCTTAGCTGACACTTTATAAAAATTACTGATGTGGTAGAAGGGAGAGTTCTGTTAGTCTGCTGGTGCTTTTAGTGGTCATGGACCAGCGAACCAGCGGGAATTTGAGCTCTGCTAGGTGCCGTACTTTTACTGACCAGTTTGTGTTCTCTTTCACTTTTATACAGTAACAAAAACTGTAATTCTTAAAAGTGTGGAAAATAAATACAATAAAAGCTGACCTCAGAGAGTGCCGACTGTCTGGAAATGTGTTTTGCTTATATTCTCAGCGCTCTCAGTCTCACCCCCAGCCCTTATGAAAGGAAGGAACATTCAGTAGCCTCTTTTTGATGTTTACAGTCATTTGCAAAAGTTTAAGACCAGACATGATTTTGAGGCCTTTTTATGCTATGATGTCAGATTATTTAATTTCATGTTTTCATTGCATCATCCAATTTGGGTTCAAGAAGAATATAAGGAATGAAAGAGGACATTTTAGACAGCATGTGAGAGAAAAGACAACAATACAAAAGCACACAAAAACAGACAAACCTACAAACAGCAACAAAAACCACAAACAAACAAACAAAAAACAAACAAACTCTTAGATGTCACCACTTTTCAAATTGTGTTGTATTATGCTTTTGGTGAAATAAACTTACATAATTTGGTATGAATGCCAAAAAATCAGTTTTGTAAAAAAAAAAAATTAAAAATCAAGTCTGATCAGAAACTTTTGCAAATTACTGTATATTGCCACCAAAGTTTAGTGAAGAAACTGCTGAAGCAAACTGTGGGCCAAGAACACATGTTTGTCTTCACCTCACACGTGTATTGATTGAACAGCACTTTGTGTGACATCTCACAGGTGGCAGTGAGGGGAGGTTTTGAAGGGATTATTTTACAGACCTACACCAAGAAATTCATTTGATGGGGTGATGTTTGGGGGAAATGAAACATAATTTGTAATGCACGCTTTTGCAGTTAGTGTGATTCTTAGTTGCTGTTTTGTCGTTCAGCCATGCCGTGGTTTGGGATGGACATCGGGGGCACGCTGACCAAGCTGGTCTACTTTGAGCCCCAGGACGTGGAGGAGGTGGAGGGGAACGAGGAGAAGGAGACGCTGCGTACCATCAGGAAGTACCTCACTGGCAACGTGGCCTATGGGCAGACAGGTTAGTATATTCCCTCATGGGAATTAAACAGACAGGTTAGTAGATTCCCTTATGGGAATCAAACAGATGGGTTAATAGATTCCATAATGGGAATCAGGTTAATAGATTCCTCCATGGGAATCAAAGAGACAGGTTAGTAGATTCCCTCATGGGAATCAAACAGGTTAGTAGATTCCCTCATGGGAAGCAAGCTGACATGTTAGTAGATTCCCTTGTGGGAATCAGGTTAGTAGATTCCCTCATGGGCAGTGAACAGACAGTTTAGTAGATTCCCTCATGGGAATCAGACAGGTCAGTAGATTTCCTCATGGGAATTAAACAGACAAGTTAGTAGATTCCCTCATGGGAAGTGAACAGGAGTCAAGAGTGGGTAGACCCAGTCTGCACCAACATTAATTCTGAGTTTTCTGAGTTTGCACGTGTCAAATCGTTGAGACATATTGGTGAAAGAGATGTTACTCATAGTATAGGTGCATAAGACCCTCATAATAATAATAATAATGGAAATTTGTAAAGTGCCTACCCTGCGGCTCAAAGCGCTGAACAAGTATAGTATAACATATAATGTACATCGAGGTGGAAATGTTATCAGCAAATGCATAAAATGTATATAAGAAAAAAAGAAAACGCTAACACATAATGTCCCAGGGAATCTTACCTCAGTAGGGTTAGTGGGCCAAGTGCTGAATCATTCATGGCGTTGACACAGCAACTCAGCACTCTTCTGTAGTTATATACATACACACACGGTTTAGGCTGTTGCCACAGTGGCCATTAAGTCCAGGTGCACAGGCTTGTGGTTGCGGCTCTTCATGTGTGCACAAGGACAACCTTCCCAGAAACAGAACTATTTCTTTTTTACCATTACTCACAAGATTATTTGCCCCCCCCCCCCCCCCCCCCCATCCCCCACGCTCTCTTTGGGGTTGACTTTTTGTGCCTCAGTTGTGTTGAGTCAGGGCGGATACAACCGTGTTAAAAGCCCACTGAGAAAAGTGGGGGCTGTTAGGTAAGCCTTTCGGAGAAAATGAAAATGTTTACATCATGGAGTTTAGATACAATCCTTTTCAAAGCTGGGAGGGAACAGTATGGTAAACTGATTTTCCCCTGCAGAACTGGACTGGGAAAACTATGGATTTTTAAATTTTCTTATCAGCATTGCTCTCCTACTCCTAGTGAAGAGCTTAAAAATTTGTGGTGGTGGGGGGGGGGGGGGAATGGAATGGAAAAATGTTGAGTTGTACAGCATTATTGGTGGGAAGCTGAAGTCAGTGGTTATCCAGTGCCAGCTTTTACTTTAATAAGGATATAATAATGTTTAAAAAATGTGTTTAATAGCAAATGCAGTGGAAGAAGTCTTCGAAAAAGTCTGGAGTTTTAGTGTCGGACATGGACATGAACCCAGTTGACTGTATTGTTATGTTTCTGTGGGTGCAGGCATACGAGATGTTCACCTTGAGATGAGGAACCAGGTTCTTGGTGGGCGACGAGGGTCACTTCATTTTATACGTTTTCCCACCAGCGAAATGGCCGCCTTCATCGAACTAGCCCGTGCCAAAAACTTCTCTAGCCTTGCTTCGGCAATATGTGCCACTGGCGGGGGTGCCTTCAAGTTTGAGAGTGATTTTCAGCAGGTGAGGAGCCCTTCATTGGTAATAGTAATGTCTTAAAGTGTCATGCTGTGGAACTCATGGTAAAAGGCCTTCCCTGTCAGAAACCCAATCTCTTTTAAAGACTGCCATCTTGGAAACCTTACCTTTCACATTTTTGTGTCAGTAAATTACATGCTGAAGACAGTGTTCATCAGAGACCACCCATGTTTTAAGACTGCCTCTTGGAAACCTTACTCTTCACATTTCTGTGTTAATAAACCACTCACCAAAGACATTTGATCACAAACCACCTCTGTTTTAAGATTACCATTTTGGAAACCATACTCTTCACATTTTGTGTACATAAACCACTCACTAATTGTTAATAAATCACTCACCAAAGACATTTCCCCCAAAACCACCCCTGTTTTAAGACTACCTCTTGGAAACCTTGCTGTTCACATTTGTGTCAATAAACCACTCACTAGACATCTTTCCGCAGAGAGCACCCATGTTTGGAGTCTGCCATCTTGCAGAACTTACTGTTTATATTTCCATGTCAGTAATCCACTCAAAAAAAACAACTTACTGTTCACATTTCCATGTCAATAATCCACTCAACAAGGACAATGTTCATCATCAGACCACCCCTATTTTAAGACCACCATCTTCAAAACAGCACTCTTCAGATTTCTATGTATATATTTCCAACTACTTAGCAGCATTCCAGCCCAGAAATTTACACTGCTGCATCATGATCCTGAAAATAAAAAGTGTCACTCCATCTGCCACTTTCCCAAAGATATTAAGGTGAAACAAAATCAGCTGAAAATAAAACAGATGTCTGATTCCCTATTCATGACAATTATTAATTTGTATCTGAAGAGGAACTGGAAAAATGAAGTTGAACTTGCTAGGAAAGTAAACATTACAAAGGCTGTATTTACCACAGGGAGTGGAACACATAATGATATATTTTGACCTGCACTATAATTAAAGGAAGAAACTGTATGGCTTTAGGTTATAAGGACCTTAATTTCTGCATAGATACCCAACCAATTTTGAAAAGAGCATAAACCTGACAAGTAGACATGTGAGACAAAAACTACAACTGCTCTGGAAAAAATGCTGTAGTCAATAAGCTGGATGAGTTAGACATGAAGATGTGTGATTCACAATGTTATGATTATTGTTAATCAATATTAAATGTTGGTGTACAGTGCAGGGTTTTGTGGGCAGTTGAACAGCTTGGAAAGGATATTAATTGGCCTGTGTGCAACAGTTGTGCCTGTAAGGATTATGATTATTTGCATACCTGTGTTGGATTTTGTTTTATAAGACATGTGAACAAATCAGTGTTAATGCTCTACTTTGTCTGACGAGGCATGGTGAAGAAGTGAGTCTTCATGCCTTGGACGATACTCAAGTTCATTTTCATTAGGTATATAGGCAAAATAGCCTCTCTGCCTGATATTATATGGTTAATTTTTGCTTTTGTTATGTACAGTAAGCCTCAAAATTAAAAGAAGAAGAAAAGAAAAGGGGGAAAAAAACATTGGTGTGATGGTATTTAATGAGCTAGAGTATAATGACAAAAGTTTTGATGATTATCTTCAAGGTCAGTCACAGAGGGTTTAAATATGACTATTTGCTCCTGTATTTTCTGAACTGGTCTGAATCTTTTGCATTGGGACTTGCTATGCTTTGCACCATCATGAGCCAGAATGTTGTGCAAACTGTTTGGCGTGTTGTTCTGAGTGTCCAGTTCAGGGCGACTCGGTGAGGGTTTGACTCCTCAGTGAATTTTGTCCATCCTGCGTCTTCTGAACTACTGCTTTGGTGCATCATCAGTATGGACAGATTGTAATGCAGAACATTTACGTTGCTATCATCAAAGTCAGTGTCATGAGGTTCAGATCCACCATGACGATTTGCTCCATAGGCTAAAAGATAATGTTTGTCACAGACATGGTATGCTGGTGCATCACTGCCAGACTGACTTTTGAACAGTCTGAGTTACTTTCAGTTTGGCCAAAGCCACAGGATTTGAATCCCCGGAAAGTGTTGTCATGAACAGCCTGAGTTACTGTGTCAAGGTCACAGGCTTCAGTTTCTCAAACATGATGCTCCTTACAACAACTTGAACAAGCTTTGCTAATGTTGGTGTTGCATGGAGTTGTAGTCAAAAATGCCCATGGGAAAGGGTTGCCTTTGTGTTTGGGTGATGATAAGCTTGCAGTAATGGTTTCCTTGTGTTTCAATTTCAGCAAGTAAACCTACAGCTTCACAAGTATGATGAACTGGACTGTTTGATTCGGGGCATTCACTTCATTGATCGACACAACCACAACTCAGAGTGCTACTACTGGACCAGAGTGCCAGCCTCAGAAACCCTCCGGCATAATGGACACTCACAATCTGACCAACCACATCCTTCTTCTGATCTCACTTCATCACCAACGGACGAGTCGGTGAAGCACAGCAGCCATTCAGTGAATGGCGTATCTGATGCCAGTCAAGCAGGGAGCAGCACTGACGCATCTGATCAATCTGCACAGAATGGAATTGGCTCCAGTAGGGACAGTGGACATTACAGCAATAGTTTTGATAGCGACTGGGTGAAAAAGCCTTTTGATTTCCGCAACCCATACCCATACCTGGTGGTTAATGTGGGATCCGGGGTCAGCATTCTGGCAGTGTACTCCTCCACTGAGTACAAGCGTGTCAGCGGCACAAGGTATGCACAGCTGCTTAGCTCAGTTGTTTTTGTTGTGAATTCTTGGGCAGTTTAAGAGCTACTTTAACTGTCACTGCCCCCTGCCCTGTCCCTGCAGCCACCTGCTTGCCTGCGTGTGCACGTATGCTTTTGCAGAGTAAAGGTTGTTTTGTTTTCTCTCTGTGTGTGTGTGTGTGTGTGTGTGTGTGTGTGTGTGTGTGTGTGTGTGTGTGTGTGTGTGTGTGTGTTTTAACTGATTTGAGATGTTTCTGTCCTTTCTTTGTACCTGCCCTAAACTAGTTTGCTGTGGGGGTTTTTGTGCGCAGAATTTACTCTAGCAGCTTTATTCTGTTGTAGGTGTGGGTGCCTGGACCTGAGTGTGTATGTGGGTGTGGGTGTGCATACATGTGTGCATGTGTGTTTCTTGCTAGTGATCTCTCAAAAGCAGTGATCCAGTCCTTGAAACACAGGCCTGCCAAGTTCAAGGCTGTTATTAATCTGGACTAACGCCCTGGTTGGATTCAATTTAATTGCAGTGTGCTTCCTCTTTCTTTCTTTTTTCCTTAAAAAAGAGGGGTGCGTGGGGGGTGCAAACTGACATAGCCAGTAACTGATATTTCTGAGTTCAAACTGAGGGAGATGAACCATTTTACTCTTCCAATGGTGAGACAAACGTTCTGTGTCAGCAGCCTTGGCGGTGGAACGTTCCTAGGGTTGTGTTGCCTGCTGACAAATTGTGAAACCTTTGAGGAGGCCGTGGAGCTGGCATCAAAGGGAGACAATCACAAGGTGGATCGGCTGGTGCAGGACATATATGGTGGCGACTATGGACGATTCAACCTCAAAGGGGACCTGGTGGCAAGCAGGTAAATCTAGATTGTAGCACTATTTTCAATTGGGTGAAACATGTCAACAGAGATTGAAGAATGGAAATGCAGGCTTCACGTTAACTGGTAATTACTGGGGGTTTCACTGGTTAAGATCAGCATATACTGGAAAACAAATCAGCAGTCAGTCGGTCCTGCTGGCTAATATTTTGTTTGACTGGTTCTAACCTAAAAAAGTGAAATAAATGCAGCAGAGAGTGAGAGTGTTTGCAGGGGTGACTGTGTGTGGGTGTGCATAGGTCTGTATGGGAGGGTGCACATGTGTGTGTGTGTGTTTTGGACGGGGACAGGAACAGAGTGTTTGCTAGTAGAGCTCTGATAGTAGTATAGACTGCTATCTTACCAGTTACAGTGATTGGTTTCCGTGAACCACTTTTGCCATCTAAGTTATAGATGTCACACCAATTAGAAAAATGTCTAGCGCATTCACTGAAATGAGGTGTTATGCAGGACTAAGAACAGACAATCTCAGGCAGCTGATGTAATGAGAAGTGACTACTGTTGACACATTATGATGATACTCTTAATGATGCTCAGAACTCGGCAGCACATCTTTCAGGTGGGCCATAGGTGTGAAAGTTTAGGAGCTGGCTTCCATGGGGTGCTTCCTCATGTCCTGCTGTACAGAAGTGCTTTTATCATTCTGAACTTTCTGTATCATATTATAAGCGTTTTGGAACGGAACTGACTACAAAATGTGTCGGCAAACTAGAAGATGGGGGAGAAATCTTGGCAGCTGTTCAGTAGCTAGGTTGGTTACCAGTATCACATGTACTGTAGTTGGTGAACCTGGTGACTCATCCTTTGGTATGAAATACCTTTAATATGTTGTTTGATTCATTTGGCTATTTTACCTGGACACTTTTATGTTGCTTCCAGAATACAGTAAGTTTTAAGGCTTATGCAGTTGACTTTCAAGCTTCTGTCACCTCTTTACACACATGTTTTCATGTTTTAGAAGTGCCTGATTTGCTATACTGTTTATCTCAGTTTGTGTACACTACTGGAGCACTGTTGACTGAGGTTGTGTGTGCAGCTTTTTTCATATGATTTGCCACATACAATATGCTTTGTAAGCAGTGCACAAAGACCTGTTGACTGAGGTTGTGTTCAGCTTCTGGTCATATGATGTACCATATGTAATCTGTGTGCACAGTGCAGGCCCTTTTGACTTAAGTTGTGTGTGCAGCTTTGGTCACATGATGTGCAAGCAGCGACGTAAGGAGGTAACCAAGGAAGACCTGGCTAAAGCCACCCTTGTCACCATCACCAACAACATTGGCTCCATTGCTCGCATGTGTGCAGTCACTGAGGTACAAGCAAAATTACTGAGTTTACTGACTGTGTGAATGATGCACATATATTTGTATGTGTGGTTTACTTGCAGTGATAACACATTTTTTAGACAAAATGTGATCGTGTCATGTGTGCTGTCACTGAGGTACAAACAAAATTACTGAATTTGTGTGAATGGTGTACATGTGTTTGTATGTGTGGTTTACTTGCAGTAATAACACATTTTTCAGACAAACTGTAATGGTATCATGTGTGTTGAGGCTATTGTCAAGAGGATGAGCAAGAAGAATACAATGAAACCGAGTCAAAAGATATTGGCTGCTTCATTATTTTTGACTGTTGGTGTTTAATAATTATGTAATCCCTGTCCAGTCCCTTCTCTTCCCCCCCCCCACCCCAACTGCTTAGGCCTCCTACCCAGCAAGCCAAGTGATATTTCATCACTTGGACACAGTTCAGGTAAAACTTAATGGCAACAACCCTTTCCACACCACACAGACTTGCTGGTCACACTCAGTACTAGGGCCTGTGTCTGTTCTGACATCGTGCAAACCTTAGTATCATAAAAAGATCATGGTCTGTACCACACTCCGAGCATCGCTTTGCGGCACCTTCCTCCAAACTCTGCCAGATTTAGTTGCACCACTGAAGGGGCACTCTTTATCTCTGCACAGCTGTCTACTGATGCGGTCAGCACCCTCCGAAAGGTTCGGGTACTGATAAGACTGTGGAAGCAACCTAGTGCCCAAGCACGCACGTAAACAAGAGGTGCATCCACCCAGGGTAAAAAAAAGAAGAGAGTTCCGTCTCAATTGAAATGATTTTGGTTTTATTTGAGCTGGCGTAAGCACCATGGTCTGTTATAAAACAAATGTCTGATGTAATTTGAGTTGTTTGTAACCAACTTACTACTGTTTGAGCACCAACAAAAAAACTGCTCATTAGCTGACAGTTTTCTGGACCTGATGGCGTAACTAAATATGGCAGTGGTTGAAGGAAGGATGTCATAAACCAGTGCTTGGAGTTTGCTTAACTTTGGTTCACATGCAGCAGTAGCAAAGTAGTGACACTGTAATTGTAAAGTTGGTGCTTTGAGCCCGGTCAACCACAAGGGGTTATATCAGGGCTAATAATTGTAAGGTGTCAGTGACACAACAGTAAATATTTGTATAATAATGGTCCCCAGCAGGATCAGATTTTTGGGAACCCCTCTGCTCTCTGCTTAGCAGTGTGGGCTAAAAATCAGATTTGGCCCAGAGGTTGGGGGGCAGGGAACTGATGCACCCAGTGGGCTCCTTGTGCTATTTATGAAGGGAGTAGACTCTGTTCACCCCCACCCCCCACCCTCAGATGGATTTTTTCTTTGTTTAAGGTCTTCCAGATTTAAATATTATAACACCTCAACCATTAATTATTTGCTTGTTTCTTCTACACTTTGACCTAAAAAAAAACAAAAAACCCAGAGAATGTGGCTGATGTTTTCAGAAAATTGAGCGTGTGGTGTTCGTGGGGAACTTCCTGCGTGTGAACACCCTCTCCATGAAGCTGCTAGCCTACGCCATGGACTACTGGTCACGGGGGGCGTTGAAGGCACTCTTTCTGGAACATGAGGTGTGTAGCAGTCTGCATGCATATGTGTGTGTGCGTGTGTGTGTGGAAATGGCAGTGCCTGTGTGTGCTCACATATATATATGCTTGTGTGCAAGTGGCTTAGTTTTGTTGCTTTGTTATCCTTGTGTATCGAGAACTCTTCTTGTAAGATCATTTCTGAAAGCAAGGAAAAGGTGATCTTAAGCAAAACATGGTCTTCGATGAGGGGTTTCTTTGGTAAGGGATAGTCTCAAAACTGAAAACAGGGATGTCTTCATGTGAAGGTGACCTTTGTCACTTGTTCCATTGACTTTTGTTTTGCTTTCGTACTGTGATGGTTTCCTGCCAGGTGCAGCCTTCAGGTCTCATAGTGCCTCTTGGAGTGTGGTACACAAAACTTACAGACAAAAGTCCTGATTGTTGTATTGTCCAGTAAGCATTTCTTCGGAAGCATGACATCATCTTGTACTTGTGAAAACATTGTGTTGTTGGCTACAATTATCGGTTCAGTTCAAGATGGTATCTGTGCGCTCGGAAAAGCCCATATGTGGAGCACTCCATCCCATCTCTCAGAAGTTTCCTCAGCATTGCCTTTGTAATGGTTCAGCGTTTTTCAGATTTATGATGGCCCTCTCTTGTTCTTTCAAGGTAGATTGTCTAGCACGTCCTCTTTCCTTTGTGCATTTGGGGGATCTTGATTGATGTCTTGAGCCTGGTACATGATCCCCATTGCACTGGCAAGATCCTGTGTTTTTGTCTAGGTCCATTACATGTATGCTCAATACTGAGGGTCATAGTCGGTCACTGTGTTAGAACCTGTGTGCCAGAGAGGGCAATGGATGTCCTTTTGGCAGGAGTCCATCAGCCTGGGGCTGCCCTGCATACAGCCGGCTGAATTATGAAGTTTGTGTGTGTTTCCAGGGTTACTTTGGGGCTACAGGGTGTCTCATGGAGTACCTCAAGCTGGGACACCCTGTCTGAGATTGGAGGCACAGCAGCAGACTGAACCAGTTGATCGTCGTAAACTATTTATGTTGCTACTACATCCCACCACATCAACTCGTTGGGACGTTTCCTCATCAAGTGACACACCACTCCAGTACATGGTTGCTGGCAGAGAGCATCAACTGACACAATGATTGTTAGACGTAATTAGTGCTTTGGGTGAAAATGCTACATTTACGCGATTCCCAGGGTTAATTCATTTCTCTCTTTTTTTTCGCTTTGAATCAGTCAAGCAGTTGGAGATGCCTTGAATGGACTCTGAAATTCAGGGCATTGTTTATTCAGTACCTTGATCTCAGCTGATGACAGATTAAGAGCAGCTGCATATTTAGATATGTGCCAAGTATTGCTAATATGTCGGAATGATGGCCACAGGTGCTTATTAGAATTTTTCATTATTAGTAGAACCAGTACTACCAGATATTTAGATTTTGGATATCTTTCTGCTGCTTTTTTGTCATTGTTATGTCAAACTGTATGACACAGAGATGAAAAAGAGTCATTTTAATTTGCAGTATGAACCTGTACGCTGATGTATATTATGCTTGGTCTTAACCTTGGCCACATGTATAGTGATAGTGATAGGTATGCATGTTGCTATGTTGATAGTGATAGGTGATATAGGTTGAGACTGAGCTAAGGTCAATGAATCATTTTAGTCTTCAGCTGGTGATACAGAATGCTCTGCATCAGCAGCCTATGCAGTGGAGTGTTCCCACGATTGTGTTGCCTGCTGATGGAATGTGAAACCTTTGAGGTGGCTGTGTTGATGTTCATGTACAATGCAATTATACATGAGTGACTCCATGCTACATGTGTGGTGAATGTGCTGGGAATGGCAACTTTGAACTTCAGAAAGTATCCAGTTTTATGTTTGACAAATTAAGCAGTTTCAAGCATAGATGTTTCTGTCTCATGTTTCAGTGTTGCCCAAAGTGCTGTGATGATTTAAAGATTTTGGTGCATTGTGAGATTATTGATGCTAATACTACTAATTATAGTAACTGGATTGGTGTTGCATTTATTTAATTTCTAAGGAAGGTTTTTAATATGCAGGAGCTTAGTTTGGTGGCCTGTGATTTTTTTTTTAATGTATATCAGGGGGTAAAATTCAGGTTTAAAAATGCATCATTCCTATGTTAAAACTGGAATTTTTCTTTCTTCCTATTGGGCGGTTCAGTGAAGCTGGTTTGCACGAGTGAATGCCCTTTGTAATCTTCCATGCAAGAAGTTGCAAAAGGTCACAGCATCAATTCTGGGCCAATTTCTGAGTAGGCTTTGCTTCATGCTGTGTATAGCAATGGATGTTAAACCCAAAACTGAGAAGCAGTACAATTGCCATCACTGTTGCAGTTGCAAAAATTACTGGGAAAAGGGGATGGAGGGTGGAAAAAAAGTGTCTTTGTATCATTTTTTTTGGCTGACCAGAAGATCGCGAATTCGTGGAAAAAAATGCGTTTGGGGGCATCCTATTGCATGAGCAACTAGTTATTGCTTGTTGCCAGACACATTCTGACTACGGGCCTCCAAAAATGCCTTTAAAGTTGGCAGTGTAATATTTGCAAATTTACTGTCATCGCCTTCCATTGTGAAGAAAGTACACACCACAAGTAAAAGCAGCCAAGGGACTTAAGTGATGCTGGGCAAAAGTCAAGGGAGTTAACAACCCTGCCTGAACCGCCCAATAGTGACAGCTGTCTCAAAGGCAAAATTAAGTTGGGCTTGTTGTAATAGTAAAGGCAGTTGCAGTGGCAAATAAATGGGTTGGGGGGGGGGGGGTGTCATCAGTGTCAGTGTTATGAGCAAGTGGATTGTAGCAACTTGAATACAGCCTCATTTTCTTGCTCTACTCTGACAGGTAAAGAGGGTAATTCTGGAAGTATTATGGCCACAGCTCCAAATCAATAAATAGAAGTTTTTGGGCAGCTTGGGTGAAACTACTTCTTTTCTAGTTTATAGTAATTGTCCATTGTTGTTAATTTTTTCAGTTAAAGATTTAGTTTTCTCATCACTTAAGATATCTTTATGGAAGCAAAATTGCAACAAATGAAGACTGACTTGTATGTAGAAGTAGGGTTACAATGCTGAATTCCAACAGATGAAGACTGACTTGAATGTAGAACTGGGGCTACAGTGCTGAATTCTAACAGAAGAAGACTGTCTTTGGATGGAGAACTGTGGCATCAGTGATGAATTCCAGCAGAAGAAGACTGTCTTTGGATGTAAAACTGTGGTTACAATGCCAAATTCCAACAGAAGAAGACTGTCTTGGATGTAGAACTGTGGCTACAATGTGTCTTGGATGTAGAACTGTGGCTGCTGTGTGTCTTGGATGTAGAACTGTGGCTACAGTGTGTCTTGGATGTAGAACTGTGGCTACAATGTGTCTTGGAAGTAGAACTGTGGCTACAGTGTTGAATTCAAGCAGAAAAAGACTGTCTTTGGACATAAACCTAGAGTTACAATGCTGAATTCCAACAGAAGAAGACTCTTTGGATGTAGAACTGGGGTTACAATGATGAATTCCAGCAGAAGAAGACTGGATGTAGAACTGGGGTTACAGTTCTGAATTCCAACAGAAGAAGACTGTCTTTGGATGCACTTCATTGTAATTGTTGAAGTCAGCCATACAAGTGTTGATAACCTCACTCGCACTCACCTGGCACCTCCAGGAGTAAGGACCTCACTCACACTCACCTGGCACCTCCAGGAGTAAGGACCTCACTCACACTCACCTGGCACCTCCAGGAGTAAGGACCTCACTCACACTCACCTGGCACCTCCAGGAGTAATGACCTCGCTCACACTCACCTGGCACCTCCAGGAGTAATGACCTCGCTCACACTCACAGTCACCTCCAGGAGCCTCACTCACACTCACCAGGCACCTCCAGGAGTAATGACCTCCCACTCACCTGGCACCTCCAGGATATTGACCTCACTCACTCACCTGGCACCTCCAGAATAATGACCTCCCTCACACTCACCTGGCACTTTCAGGATAATGACCTCCCTCACACTCACCTGGCACCACCAGGATAATGACCTCACTCACACTCACCTGGCACCTCCAGGATAATGACCTCACTCACACTCACCTGGCACCTCCAGGAGTACCTTTCAAGAAATCCAATCAGCCATGTCCCATTTCCAATGCAATCAAACTGGATATTCATGGAGTGTGGTGAGCTACCCTTTTGTCATTTTTTTATTTATTTTGTGTTGCTGAAGGCCTAACACCTTAAGCTCAGCTTTCCTTGAATGAAGGCACTGTGATGTCACTAGTGTGTAGGACTGCACATCAGTAATTTTGTCTTCTTCTCTGTTATGTCTTCAAACTTTTGTTTCTGTACATTGTTCATCTTTGCACAGATTTCTGTTGATTTTTGTTTTTTCCCTGTTTTTGTCATGTGTCATACTCCTAGAAAATTGTTTTATGACTAAGCACAGATTAGTGGTGTGCTGAAGTTCACAGACATGCTTTGTTGTTCTATGAGGTCATTACATGTTACACTTGACCATGATGATGCACATGAAGTGCATGCAGTTTCTTAATGATCATATTGCCTCTGTGAACATGAAGAAGTTAATTAGTACCATTGTTTTGTGTGATTTTTGTTAAAAGGATCTAACAAAATTCATTATCGCACAAATTTGGTGGTAGCAAGTAAATACATGTACAAAAATGTGTTTTTGTCCCTAAAAGTTTTTTGTTCCATTTGTGAGCTAGTATTCACTGTACATGTATTCTGCTTGTACATATTACAATGGCAAGTCTTTTTTTCTCCAAAAAAGAGACTGGGTTTTCATTGTTGATTCATGCACTCAAAAAAATGTCTTCTTGGGAAAATTGACAAGCAGTAGAGGCTGCTGTTTGCTATTGAATTGTTTAAAGATGATTCACAACCCCATGTGTATGACACATAATGTATCTGTTTTGTTCAGGCTGGCAGTAGCTAGCAACATAATCAATAGGAGCACTGCAAGTGTCAGTAGAAGTGTGTGGGGTGTTGTTTTGTATTGAACACACACAAACTGCTGACAAGGGAGCAATGTGGAATGACCAAAAAAAGGTGAAACTAACTCAACATGTCTCTCCTTTTTTTTCTTTTTTTTTCTGTCTTCTTTTATTTAAAGTAACACACATATATATGTTAGTTTGATCAGTTTGAGTGCAAATCATGGCCTAAATAGTGTGAAAGTGAGGTGTATTGTTATACAAATGCATTTTAATGGCATTTTGGACTATTAGGAGCAGAAAAGCAAGAGGCACACACTCCAAGACTTTGCGTGGTCTGGCAAAGTATGATGCTGTTCAGACTCTGGAGCCTCTGTTGTTGTTTTAGTTTTGTTATTGGTTGTTGTTGTTGTTGTTGTTGTTTTTTGGGGGGTGGGGGTGGCAGGGGTGTTCGAATAATGCTCTTGTTCACAATCATGATCAATTGCTCCAATACTCTTAGTCTTATGTACAGATTTTCTCAACAGTGGAATTAAAATTGTGAACTAATATACTGACATTGTCATTATTGGCATCTTACTGTATGGTCAGAACATTTTGGCTTGAGAATAATGTATCAAAGATAAGGTTCCTGTGCGAGCATTGCTTTAGGCGCTGATGCACAAGCCATTTTGGCCCTATGGTTGAGTAAGACTGTTTTAACCTCATGTGGTCAAATGGTCCATCTTAAACATACCGGCTGCCACACGATACAACCCAAAGCTGATGGGTCAGCAAGTGGAAGCTTACTTCAGTCCAAATGGCAGCTGTGTATTGTGTAGCTGATGCAGTGCATCATTTATTCATATGTTGCATTAGGAACACACAGGTTGAAACTGACTCTGAGTCATTTCAACTGCACAGCTGTGCTGATGCAAAATCCGTTTGATGTTAGGTTCTCCTCAACCATACGGCCTCAGGCATCAGCACCTTCACAGCACACAGTGATCTTCCTGACGTGACAAACTCCATCACTGAGACATACTCCATGACTGAAATCCCTAAAGTTGGGGTGTTGCTGCCAGAGTAGAGGGCAGCGCTGCACTTTTTTTGTAGATGTGGCAGTGTGGACACATGTGGGGAAAACACTTAAGCATGTGCTTCCTTTTGCCCAGCGTCGGGGTCAACCTCAGGGCTTTACTTTCAGCCTAAGAAGGCAATGAACAACAAGCTGTCTGGATCAGGGATCAAACATGCCGCTAACACGTATTAAAATGCAAATCACTAATGAGTTGCACGGCATTAGCCTGCGTTTTGCCATTGGTTCAGAAAACATGCCATAATCTACCATTTTGAAGTGTTGATTTATGCAGCACTTCTGCAGTGTGAAAAGTAAATGTTTTCCCAACAGCTCAGCAACTGCTTCAGTTTACAATGAAAGGTCAAAGAGTGAAATGGCAATGGGAGAGGGTATCATTGATGGAAGGTATGTGCATTTCTACAGCACGTATATAATATATAGATATGAAGGCAATATGATTCAGGGTTTCCTGCAAATGAATCTATTGGTTCTTTATTTTGATTTGATGATTGGATTTAATTTTCATTCACTGTGCAAACAGCACAGGCGGGTGAAACATTATGATGTGTGACTGTGTTTATCTTGTATTTTGCTAGGATGTTACTGTGCTAGCTGACAGCATGTCAAAATGTGTGCACTTGACATCAGGTGATGTCAAACTTGATGTTTGACTGTGTTTATTTTGTATTTTGCTAGGTTGTTATTGCATTAGCTAACAGCATGTCAAAATGTGTGCACTTGACATCAGGTGATGTCAAACATGATGATGTGTGACTGTGTTTATCTTGTAGTTTGCTAGGATATTATTATGTTAACTGACAGCATGTCAAACATGATGATGTGTGACTGTATTTGTCTTGCATTTTGCTAGGATGTTATGTCAGAATGTGTGCACTTGACATGAGGTGATGTCAAACATGATGGTGTGTGACTGTGTTTATCTTGTATTTTGCTAGAATGTTATTGTGAAAATGTGTGCACTTGAATTTTGAGAACCAATGTATAAGTTTGTAATTGCCACATGTATATATATGTTAATTGTGTACTTTGATGACTATGTAAGATTAGAGAGGCTGTTTTCCAGATTCCAGGTGAGAAAAAAAATTCAGTTATACAGAAATGGTATACAATTCATTTAAACTGTGTACAAATAAACAGAATGATCATGCTTTTACCGTAACCAGAGCTATAAAAAGTAGAAAGAAAAAGAAAAAAGTGAAATATGCAGGAGGGCCTTACTTAGTCATATAACATCAAAATCTGTGGAGGCATAATCCATTTTTTTCAGTGAATGTTTCAGATTCTCTGAAAAGGACCCTTCCATATCTTCTGAACAGATGAACTTCTCACTGTCAAACTTGGCATGATGGTACATCATCATGGGCCTTAGTATCATGTAATATGGTTGGATTGCTAAGGTCAAGGTTATTCTGGCAGTTCAGATCCCCCCCACCCACCCCCAAGAGACCTTTACTGTCAGAACTGCTGAATGTCTTTCAGTTCCTCTTGCTATGGTGGTGTGAACCACTGGAGTCTTGCCACCAGACATGTTTCACACAAGGAAGAAAAGAAGGAGAAGAAAGAAAGAAAAAGAAAAAAGAGGGGAGAAAGGGAGAGAAGTTTCAAAGGTGAGCAGTCTGTCATCAAAGAGATGGTAGTAGGGTTCTGAGCATTTGCGGAACCCAGATACTCTGACAAACATTTTCTAACAGTCAGCTTTTGTTTTCAACAGGAGCTTCCAAAGGACATAATTATGTTGTGAATATTTATTTGATATTTTTTCTGTCTCCAAAAGTACATAATCCAAATGAGATCAAAATGTGTGTGGTAATTACATATGTAAGTAAGATTACATTCATGGTATTTTATTTTTAGCTTTTGTTTGATTTAAGAGAAATAATGGTGACGTTATAGTTTTGGCAAGAACTAGTGTTTTCGTATTTTTGTTCCCATTTTGAGATCTTTCACACTGTGTGTGATTGATGATGCAATGAGTTCTACTGCATTTCCCACTGGGATTAATAAAGTATATTGTTATTGTTATTATTACTTTCCATTGTAGTTTATAAATGAGCATGACCAATTTTCACAGTCATGCCAAAATGTCTCCCTTGTGTCTGATTGCTGTTTATTTGGAATATTTTATTACGGAATATCTACTTATCCATTTTGAATGTAACTGACTGAACACTTTTCTTTTGTTGTATTGTCTGTCAACATCACTTAAAAAACTGATATGTCTATGTCCAGTTTGTTTTTATGCAAGAACAATGACACTACACAGGCATTTACTGCATGCTCTGCTCATTTTGCATTTGGACATATTGCAGTGGATTCCATGCTGCATCCATTTCAGGGAGAGAGAAAAATGGAGAGAGAGAGAGAGAGAAAAAAAGAGGAAAAAACAAGCCAACACTATGTATTATATGTATAATTTATATCTGATGCATTTGAATTCATGTGCTGAGTATGAAACTGAAATTGTAATGGGTAGTAATTAATTGTTGTGGAGATTTTGGTGTACACTTACAATTGAACACAACTGTAGTGTTGCAAATGGCAAGGCAACATGGTCTTGCTCGTTGTGCTGTCATAACTTGCCCTCCATCCTTTCTGTTGCAACATGTGAATTACACTGTTGGTCAGTGATATTTCCTTAGAGTAGACTCTTCTGTCTAGTTTTACCAGCCATGGTATAATTGAAGTTCATTTCAACCTTGTGCAAGGCTGTTTGTGGAACATGGAGCTTCTACATTCACTGCCATTGGTTTCCGTTTTCTTTCTTCTGCTTTTTTCTATGTGTTTAAACACCATTGTGAAATGGGGGAAGTGTCCGGGGATCTGATCAGTTGTCTTCTGAACTGCATTTTTGAGTCTGGAATCAAAATTGTGCCATTTGTGAGCAAGTTGTCCCGGTGTTAGGATGTCTTCATTCCGATGCCACCCATCTGGTTGTGTGCGATTGTTTAGGCTGCAGCATATACTCAGTTGGAAGAGAAAAGGGAGAGGAAGTCGTGTGCACTCAGTTGGAGAAGGAAAGGAAGAGGTGGTCATGTGCACCCAGCTGGAGAAGGAAAGGGAGAGGGAGTTGTGTGTGCTCACTCAGTTGGAGGAGGAAAGGGAGAGGGGGTCATGTGCTCTCAGCTGGAGAAGGAAAGGGAGAGGGAGTCATGTGCACTCACTCAGTTGGAGGAGGAAAGGGAGAGGGGGTCATGTGCTCTCAGCTGGAGAAGGAAAGAGAGAGGGGGTCACGTGCTGAAGCTGCAGCAAAGACTCAGTTGAAGGAAGAAAGGGAGTTGGGTGCACTCAGTTGAAGTAGAAAAAGGAGAGGGAGTTGTGTAAATGTTGAGGCTGCAGCATGCACTCAGTTGGAAGAGGAAAGGGAGAGGGAATCTGGTGCACTCAGCTGAAAGAGGAAAAGGAGAGGGAGTCTTGTAAATGTTGAGGCTGCAGCATGCACTCTATCAGAGGAGGAAAGGGAGAGGCAGTCATTGCTTGTGACTGGCTGCTCCAGCCATTTATCAGTCACAGTAATGGGCTTCGCAGTGCCCAGCTGCCCCCTTGGACTTTGTGTCTGGGACTGGGTCTTCAAAGCCACCTTCAAGTCCACAGGTGCAGTGTCATCATCATTGCTGATGGCTGACAATTCCAGGCATGTTGCAATGAAACTCTGTCATGAAGAGTCGGACCACAGAGGATGCTAGCCTCTGAGGGGTGTTATGTGATGAAGATTGACAGTGGCGCTGCATGTATTTCATAAAATGAGTTGTATACTCTACCAGCGGACCCCCTGAAGGGTGGCTGGGGATATCTGATGTCACACTCCTGGCTGGAATCTCTGGACTGTCGTTTGATTCCCTTTTCCTATTTCCTCTGATGTTCTGCTGCCTAGTCCTGTTGCTCTTTCTGGCTTGTCAGTTTTCCATTAACGGTCCTTTCTCCTGACTTTTTCAAGAAAATTGATAATAAAAATGTACACTTATCCTGCGCTCATCAATGCCCTGAGCACTTATGCAACACATATTAACCTAAATATGATGTTCAGTACACATGTAGAGCACAGTCCTACCAAAACAGTTTACATAAAGTATTATACAGAAACATGCCCACATGCATGCACGCACACATGCATGCACACACGCACACACACACACACACTGCAATAAATTCAAATGTGTATGACACTTATTAGTATCATACATCATACATGAGCGCATGTGCACACACACACATACACACGCCTGTAGCAGAAACTGGGTATTGATATTAGTTGGGGCAAAAATACTGTGAGAAGAGGAAGGTTTTCACTTTGGCTTTGAAAGATGACAGGGCTGAGCAGTCTAATTTTCCGTTATTTTCTGTTAAGAGTTAGGCTTTTTCCCATGACTTGCTGAAGAGCTAGGAGATGGAAGGTGGTATGTGCAGCTTGCTACCATATGGCACTAGTATTTGCCATTATGCATTTATTTAATATTATTACTTTATTGTTTTTGCCCCATTCCTTTAAAAAAACAGCAACAAACTTTTCTTTAGTCTGGTATCAATAAATCAGATAGAATGGTCAATGATACCAGCATGTCTTAGCCTTATATGCTTTTTATTTAATGAGGTAATATTGAGGGGTGAACTCTACAAAAGTATGTATTTGATGTTTGTGTGTGTATGTTTTATTTGTGTATGGATTGATTTGGTAGATTTGACTTGAGAAAGGGTTATTGAGAAGAGTTGTGAAATGTGCAGTTGCTTATTACAGAGTTTGATGGTCCTGAGGTGACCCTGTTGGCTTGATGACAGGACATTTAAAATTCATTTACTAACGAATTGCCAGTGGACAAGAGGATAGATAGGGAGGGAGGGAAGGGTGCAGCATGAATGAACAGGCCTACCATTTTATGGTGGAACTTGTATATCCTTTAATATCTTTACATAGTCAGCACATTGTCAGTATATCTGAAATGATCTGATTAGTTGCAAGTTGACATTTTGTAAAAGTATGCACATGTATATGTATGATTTACAACCACTAAATCAGTGTGTATGATTATTTTCATGGATCGTTTTCTTTACAAAATAATATTTCAATTTTTATTTGTACATGAACATACTTTTTGAAGTGGGTGTAAAGAGAGTATTATGGGATACAGTTTCCATTTGAATTTGTTTGCTACAAACTGGATGTAAAGGGACTACTATAATAATTATGAGTGAAATGTTTTAAAAAGCATTTGAATTTGTTTGCTACTAAGTGGATGTGAAAGGACTAGTATATGAGTAAAAAAAACAACAACAAAAAACCACTTGAATTTGTTTGTTACAAACTGGATGTGAAGGGACTGCTATATGAGTAAGAGTGAAAAAATAGCACGTGAATTTGTTTGCTATAACGTGGATGTGAAGGGACAACGTGAAAATGTACGTACCACCACCACAGTAACACAGCTGGTAATGTCAGCTCTGACTGCTCGTGTGTGTGTGTGTGTGTGAGTTGTACATTGATCTACATCAATGGCAGGTGGATTGCATCTATGGCTTATTGCTTTATAATTATACTACTTCATTTGCTGTGAGGAACATAGCTTACATAGTTTTGTCTTTTTTTTTTGTCAAGACTTGAATGCAATCTTTTTTTCTTTTTCTTTTAATTAACAAGATGAGCTGCATAAAAAGTGCTTATCTGAATGCTGTGCAAAATGTGTGCAGCAATTAGCCATTGGACATTAATGACAAGCTAGTTGAACACAACTTAAACAGAGTGAATCTGCCTCTATTTCAACCAGCAGATTAACTTTTATCATCTTACACCACAGTACCTCTGACAACAGACCCACTGTTCTAGGCTAAAGACCAGGTAATATTAGAAAAGAGCATTGCTCCTCCATGGCAGCACAGTGGATCCATTGTTGATAAATTTATAATTTGTTTGGAGGAATTTACTCAGCAGACTCTTTGACACACATGTAAACCAAAATCATATATATATGCATAAAAAAATGTGATTCTTGTGCTGTCTTAAGCAGCTTTAAGTTTAACATAGACATGAACAGGGTCAACCTCTTCTGTATGTTATGCAGCTGCTATACACTAAGCAGAGTCTGCTTGGAGACTATGCTGCGTAACAAGATAGAGAGGATCACAACACTGCTGTCTGAGATTGGAAGAGTGTGCTTTACAAGATATTGGCATAACCTTGATGCTGATAGGAGAGAGAGAATGAGAGACTTGACTGATAAACACAATATAGCTGTTTGGGATTCAAAGTGTAAGGTTTATGAACGAGAACAAGTTATCAGTAGCAGACAGCTAACTGGAGGGATAAGAAACCTGAGGCTGTCTGATTTAGCTTTCTCAGAGAGAGAGAGAGGAAGAGAGAGAGAGAGAGAGATATTATGTGAGACATGCACTTACTTTTGTTTGTTACAAAAGCAAAATATCAAAGTGTATGGTGTTAATTAAAAATAAAGATGTACTGTGAGTGTGATGGTGCCATGTAATGGTCAAGAAAAGAACAGTTGACTGTTACTCATGCATAGATCAATTTTTGGTGATGGGAAACCAATTTAAGCAGAGGACCACATAATTATGACAATAAAGGAATTTGTTTTATATTTGTATATATGTCAGTTGTTTATAATTTGTGTGTGCATTGGGATATTTTAAAAAAAAGTGGATGAATTAAATTTGATTCCAAACTACTTTATTATTTGGTGTTTTGTTGTGCAAATATTTTCTCCTTGATTTCCCCTCAGTTGCAAGCACCCCTGGTTCAAATGCATTGATTTATGCAAATTTTATTTTTCACAATGCTAGTTATTGCCTGTAACTATAGTTACCCCATAATAAAATACACATGGAAAATTCTAAAATGTGTTCATAATTATGTGACACAGATGTGATTACATTTATGAGCACATGCAAGTTTCATTGACAGGATCCAAAAGGTCAGTTTACTAACTCAAGTCTAATCTGGTACAAAATTAAATCATAATTGCCAAAATTAATCATTGTGCTTTCACACCCAAAACTAACCCAGTCTGAACTACTTTTAAACATTTTCATTTTACCATAGCCTTTTTCATTTGGAACTGAGTTTAACATAATCAGAAGCAGTCATAGTGTGTTTACTTTGTCATTATCTTTTTAAGACAATTTTGGTGTTTATTCAGATTCAGATTCTTTATTCACTAAGTTTTACAACAAGGAAAGTATCTCAAAAGCGGTAATCATACAAACATAAGCAGACAACAACACTGACATACATCAACTAGCAACCCATTTGCACCAACAAAACAACACCCAAACACACATACACACACCTGCGCATATATGCACATGACACGCACCTGTATGCACGCACACACAACACCATAAGTATGAGTAATGTTCCAGTGTAAAATGTAGTCCTACGTCTAAGACTAAGATAGGCAAAGTAAAAGTTCAACACATACATTTATAAGTAACATTTCATTTCATAATATAAAATCACACTTGTAAGACAGAGCCGAGTAAGTTCAATAATGGCAAGAAACGCGTGCGCACACACACACACACACACACTCACTCATGCACCTGCACGCATGCCCCACCCCTCCACCCTCCACATATACACACTTGTAGATAATGTTAAAATTACACAATAATAAATAAGGCAACACCCCCAGTGCACACACACACACACACACACACACAAAGAAGACTTTCAGCCTGCTTGCATTCAAAATTTTGAAAGATTCAACACAGAGAAAAATGTTCAGAAAACACAGTTTGAAATTTTGCATTCCCAATGCCCTTGAAATAAGGTCAATGTAATTAATCAAAACTTATGAAGAGGCAAGTTCAACAATGAGGCTGCAACCATGCAATATACTTCTTACCCAGTGTCCAATAAATCAAAACAAAACAAGAAAAAAGGTCAAATTGCTTGTGTATCTTGAGTCCAAGCCAAAGTAAAACTCACAAATTTCTGCATTATCTAGTTCCTGTATTCAACAACTATACAAAGTATGCACTTGATAGAATTAGAACTTAAACATTATATATATTTTCAAATGGGTCTGCATGAAAGAAAGAAAAAAGAGCCAGTGTTTCTTCAGCATGCTTGACACAAAGGTCAAGACTGAACATCTAGGAAAATGTACTCACCAGTGTACACTGATGGTGTCAAGATTGTCAGCTGCTGTTGCCTCTACATGTGGTGGGAGCTCCTTCCATTCTGGGAGGAATGAAAACTGTCTATACTGTGTGTGGCACTGTGATTTTTTTGAGTTGCTGGTTGTGGCCTTGATGCTGATGATCTGGGAGTGGCTGTAGTTTGCTGACAGGTACTTCAGTCTGGACTAGGTTATTCTTTATCCTCCAAAGTATGGCGAGTCTCACTGTCCTTGGTCTCTGTTGGAGGATGGGCCAGTTCAACAAGTTCATCACTGAGCTGACAAAAGAGGTGGTAGCAATTTAGAATGGATTGCACAGCCCCTTCTATATATGGATGCAGTATTATCAATGTGCTTCTTGGTGTGAGGGCCCCATACAGAGCTATACTTGAGTATATTCACTAATATTGTGGGTCTTATGAAGACAATGCATGTACACTTCCCCCAGCTTTGTAAATCTGCTCTTGAGGTTTCATCAGAGGAACACCTATGTCTTGTTTGCTGTTGCTGTGATGGTGTCACTATGGCTGTCACTGCTGCCTTCCTTGTGGTTGGTGATGCTGAGGTACTTTTAACTGCTGATGTCACCATGATGAGCGTTTGTTTATGGAGATTGTACTCAAAGTAGAGAACTTTCTTGTTTCTTGTGTAGGGCAGTGTTTGGATGTTACTTGCCAAGTGTAGTGAAAGTATTTCACACAATCATACAGCACCCATCAAGAAATGTCCAGACTCCATAGTGGGGAAATGGCAAAGGCCTCAAGCCTTCTTAATTTATTCATACATCATCAGCACGGCCATAGGCACATGGCATTCAGCATTACAATCTCAACACATCTCCCCCTTTTTGCAGTTAACGATCTAGTTAACTAACATGCATACTAAAACGATTATAATCTACATGATTCACCAGTTTCAATGTATGCTTTAGCTGGCCACACTTATGTTTACATTCATCTCAGTAGATAGCACAGTTCTGCATAGCGTCTTTGATAATAACAAAATGTTGGTTGGTCAGTATGGCACATGATGGTAATGAACACAAATCAGGACTGTATCTTTCCATTAGTACAGTATATACCATGTTGATGCAATTTCACTTCAGGATGGAGTTTCTTCTTGGTCATAAACCCAGATTTAAATGTACTCACCAAACTGGCAATGAATTTAATCCAGAATTTGTCACACTCACCAACACAAGATGATAAGCCAGGCATTGGTATACTCCAAAGAAAATCTTGATGTGAAATCCAGAGTGGTATGAGTCACGTAGGAAACTACTACTGTACTAGACACACAAAACACTAGTGCACTCATGGCACTCAGTAAACACTGGTGTGCTCAGGGCACAATCGACTCTACACAAAATAATGATATATAGACACATTCTAAGACGCACTTGACACACTCGAAACTACACACACATAAAACTGTGCTCAAAGCACAATCTAATCTACACGTGTGCTCTCATGGCACAGCTAAACTACACAAATGTGCTCTCTGAGCACAGTGGAATACTACACACTGATGCTCTCATGGCACAACACTGCACACAAAATCACCGATATCTGGCAGGCTTATTGATGATGCGGCCATATCTGGTGCGAACGGGTGTGGCTGTATACACTGACTGAAGACTGTGCCGGCACTGGAGTAGACTTGTGTGTAGGCTGCGTGGATGAAAATGAAGTGTTCCCTGGAGACGGCGGTGGTGATGGTGGTCGGCCTGTCACTGGTGTCCCGGGCTGCCCAGCCAGGTATACACCGGGCTGCTGGTCTGAAGACGCAGTTGGGTAAGGCTCCTGTCTCACCGTGTGGTCTGGAGAGAAGACTGCTCCTGACTTCTGGTGACGGAGGTCATCTGGATTGCACGCAGATGGAGGGATCTGTTTCAGATGTCGGCGGTTCCGACGCAGGTGACGTCTTGGTGTCTGTACCAAGAATGAACGTGGAGCGCATTTCCTCACCACCTCTCCCGGTAACTTCCAGCCCTTCTCTCCATCCGTTTTGATGAGAACTGGGTCGCCTGGACTTAGTTCCGGGAGAGGCTGCACTCCGTGGCGACGATCGTAGTCTTCAGTCCTTCTGACGCCGCCTCATGACTGCGTCACGCTCTCGCACTTCCTTGTGACTAATGAATCGTGGCTGGAGCGTCGATGGCAGTGATGGCATGGTGGTTCGGAGCTTTCTTCCCATAGCCAGCTCAGCAGGGCTAGCTCCGAGGTCGGGAATGGGGGTTGAGCGGTAGGACAAAAGGGCAAGGAAGATGTCGTCCTGCCTGAGGATCTCTTTGACGGTCTTCACCGCTCGCTCCGCAGCACCGTTGCTTTGCGGATAGTGGGGACTGCTGGTGACATGGCTGAAGTTCCACCGATCCGCAAAACGGTACGGAACTCTGCCGAGCAGAACTGGGTACCGTTGTCTGAAACAACTGTCTCTGGAACGCCATGATGGGAGAAAAAGTTCTTTAATTTCCCGATCACCGTTGCTGATGTCAAGCTGGGCAGGTATGTGACGTCAATATACCTTGAGTAATAGTCCACGGGCTGCACCAGGTAATGCTTATTGTTTCGGAAGCTCACAAATGTCAATGCCTACCTTCTGAAAGGGTCTATCTGGGAGTGCTGATGGTAGGAGGGGTTCACTAGCCTGGGGTGGCTGCTTCTCCAGCCAGTGTCGGCAGCTGGCGACCCGTAATTTTATGTCTTTTCCAATCCGTGGCCACCACACTGATTGTGCAGCACGTTCCCTGCCTGACTTTGCCACGCCCATGTGGCCCTCGTGGATCCTTTCCAGAATTTGTTTTCTCAAGCTGAAAGGAACGACTATTCTGTCTCCCCTCACTACATCAACTGAGGAATGTGCCAGACCCCTTTGTTCCCTTATCTGAATCTTCACCAGCTCACTTTGTCTGGCGAGCTGGGTTGCCTTGGTAAGAGTCAGCTCACTTTCTAACTGAAGTTTTTCAGACAGTTCTTGATCAAGCAGGCCTAAGACAAGTCTGTCACGAATTGTACTTTAAATTCTCTGTCCGCAAAGTCTGCATGTTCTGACAGCTCATATAAATGTCTTATGTATTCTTCAACACTTTCTCCTTCTTTCTGATTTCTTTTGTGGAACTTAATTAGCTCTTTCATGAATAATATTTCTTTTCGGTTCAAAGTAAGCATTGAACCTCCCTATCACTGTATGAAAGTCATTTGCGTCTGCATCAGCTAATCCAAACTGAGTGAAAATCTTTTCTGCTTCAGGGCCCATGCTGTAGATCAAGCTGCTGACCTGCACCTCTCCACTTTTGTCAGTTAGTTCACTAGCCATCCGGAAACGCTGGAACTGTGATCTCCATTCGGGCCAGCCCTGGGGCTCCCGAAAGTTAAACTGCTGTGGAGGCTTGAATGACGGCATGATTGGAGAAGAAAGCAGTACTTACAAACAGCTGACAGACACTTTTACTTCTGACACCATGTTTGGATGTTACTCGCCGAGTGTAGTGAAAGTATTTCACACAGTCATACAGCACCCATCAAGAAATGTCCAGACTCCATAGTGGGGAAACGGCAAAGGCCTCAAGCCTTCTTAATTTATTCATACGTCATCAGCACGGCCATAGGCACATGGCACTCAGTATTACAATCTCAACACAGGCAGCCTGGTACATTCTTTGCTGGATGGAGGTAGGACCATGTCCCAGCTCTTCTCCCTTTCTGTAAGTCAGAGGAGGTTTTGCTGTAATTGGGTCTGCTTCAGGTGGGAGAGGATTGTCCTGTATGTTGCAGTGCCGTCTGTAAGGTGTTAACATTGCCAGTGAAGTCAGGTCCTCTGTGAGGTTAATCTTGCGGACCAGGAACAGGCATGGTCTAAGCACAGAGCCCTGAAGTACCTCTGATTCAACAATGACAGTCTGAACAGGTACCCTCCACAACAATGTTTGTTGTCTATTTATCAGGAAACTGCCAATCCACCTGTTGACGGCCTCGTCTCTGATTCCATAGAAATGGAGTCTGCAGTAGCAGGCTGTGAACTTTGTTGGATGCCTTCACTAAGTCGATGATGAGGATGTTTGTCACCTGCCATGTTTTCTGTTGGTTCTTCAGTCCAGGAGCTCCATGCTGGGGCTGCATCTCACAGGACCTGTTCTTCTTGAAACCATTCTGCTGGATGCAGAGCTCTGTATGTCCTTTCAATCGATTTTTTTTAACTGTAGAGCTGAGGATGATATGCTCCAGCACTTTGCATGCGATACAGGTCAGGGAGACAGGCTTAATTATAGTTTGATGGATTGTAGTGCTCTCCTTTCTAGCAGATTGGTGAGAAAAGTGCATCCCACCACTGAGTCAGCTGGTGCATTCCCAACGTATTTTGAGTGTTTTTTTAAACATTGATCAGACCTTGAAAAAAGCCCACGGTTATTGAAAGTGTCATGAACGGGTAAAGCTCAGCAAGATATGCCATCATGGAAAGCTTTACATTTATTAAATATATATATCAATTGTGGCTTGCGAGACCGACCTCTCTCACACACACACACGCACACGGACACGCGCAACCATGAGACCAGTTCGCGGAAACGCCTGATCGTATAAGGAAGAACAAAAACAGATTTATTGGTGAAAAGTCACCGGAAACGACTGCTGGTATAACATTTCTTATCATGCAAATGAGTGGTAACGATGCTGCTCGCTTGACAGCAAACTGCTGGGGATCGTGTGCTGTACTTGCGTTTTCCACCGAGCCATCGCGGTAACAGATGAAAATGCAGGGAGGGTATGTGGAACGACGATTATCAGTCGAGTACAGTCATAACATCCGTGCTTGAAAAGGAAACTGCACCTCATGTTTTCGAAGCTGTGGATATTTAAAGGGTGATTTTCATGACAATCAACTTTATTTTGCACACAGAGCCTAGAAAACGGACAATGCAATGCCGAGGACTGCCTCCCTTTCTCATCCGGGCGGTTTTCTTACGCAGACGTATTTTGGTTCAGCTACACATTTTGGTGAGCATCGCAATCTGGAACGCAAAATGTATGTTTTGGTGCGTATTTTGATAGTTTAATGATGTGTAATTTTCCACATACTGTTTTCTGCCACTCATTCTGTAAATTGGCATCTTTTGATGGTATATCGTGTGCCGTGATTTTTACAGAAAATATTGACATCAGTGTTTTGGCCTGAACTAATGTTTCGGTCTGAAACTGGAAACATTTGATCTTGATCTTGATAGTTACGTCGACTTGGGCCATGTCCTGGCATAAATGTCGACGGAAAAACGGGGAGAGCACTTAATATTGAGTCGAGATGACGGATCGAAATTCCTCCATCGACTTTGCAGACGCCTCTTCTTCTGTGAGGTTGTTTGACTTCGACAGTTTGAGCCATTTCCCCATCTTCCAAAACTGAAATCTCCATTTGGTAGGTTGCAGGATATTCTCCTCCGAAGTCTTTGCACCTTTTGGTGTTTACATGTTATGGCTGTGCCGTACTACGGCGTAGTGCTACTTTAGTTTCAGTTTCACTAGTTTCAGCGCATGGCAAATACCAATTAGTGAATTACCCTCTTCTTTTTTTTGCGTCGGCTCCTACACTGCTAGTGCTACAGTGTAACCCATAATGGGGTACTGTGTGTGCAGAAATTAAGGTCCCCTCCGTTGTTGTGAACCCAGAACTATCTGAGGTTCTCCATTTAAAGCTTGGGGTAGGTAAGAACATGAATGCTCTGCTGACTGCCAGGATTTTTTCCTTTCAGATTTCTACATTTCCAGGTACATTGAACCTCATTTGTTCCAAATCCACGCTCTCCTTTCTTCTTCAAATTCCCAGATGTTAGTTGTGGCTAACCCAGGTTTCAGATTAGGCTTGTGGAATGAAATAGGTCACCCAGGTTGGCAAAGTACACATCAAACTACAACTGATCTCATTCAATGTCACCCACTCTGGCCTGGCAGCAAGTAGTCAAAGTTGGTACAATGGTAGGTTTTGACAGCCGACCTTGTGCCTTGACATCAGTGACAGAGACTGAGCAAGAGAGAAACTGCTTAAACTTAAAGCCCTTAATTTAAATGCATTCTGTCATACAGATCTGGACTTTTTTTTGTGCATAATTGTGTGTTTGAGCAGTTGCGTGAGGGGTTTATTTTTTTGCATTAAAAACGCATTTTTTTCTACATATTTATGACCCCCAATATAGAAGAATTTTTGAGTGTGCAGTTAATTCTGAAGTGACTGGATAGTAATAATAGTATTGACTATGCATTTGATGGGATGTTAAATGCAAGAAGTGAGAACTCTAATGTGTTTTGGTACAGCAGCCTAGTCTGTAGTACTAGTAGTTTATAAATGGGGGTGGGGTGCTGATTTCACTTGCATTTTTAGACCTCATTCAACAATGAGTATGGTATTAGAAAAGTAGTGCTTAGAAGTAAGCCATAACAGGTGGGTTTCTTTTATTTTTTTAATAAAAAGAAAAAGAAAAACAGTTGTATTTAAAAACATGAAAATCTAAACCAATCTGAATTTTTTCAGCATTGTTCAGGAGTGCTAATTTTTATTTTTTACAGAGGAAACGAAATAACAGAAGTACATGCCCTGTTGGCATGCCCATATGGGTCCTGTATGGGTTCTCCCACCTTGTGAGATATGGGAAATGCAAATGAGCACCACACTGGTCATCCCACATGGGACTGGGAGACATGGGTACCCATATGGGGCCCAGATTAAGCCCACATAGTACACAGATTGAGTCTACACGGTACCGGGGAATAAATTCCTTCTTTTTTCTTCTTCCTTTTTTGTTTGTGTTTTGTTTTGCTAAACAAAAAAAACAAAAAAAAAAAAAAAAAAATGCCTCTAAAACTGAACTAGAATTGTTCAAATAAAAGTGCTGGGCTACCACACATCAGTTTTTAGGTCTTGTCATTGACTGCTCATACCAGGCAAGCACTGTGCTGGACTTCACTGTATTTGTGATAATAATAAAAAGTTGAAAAACAGATCACTTGATACATGCTGCACATGTAACTATACATTTTTAGTAATTTTGGTTAATTTTTGTTTTTCAGGACATGGACATACTGCAAGCTACAGCTACTTTGCATTTAACTCCTAAGTTACCTAACATTCAAAGAAAAATGCTGGACTTTACGATAGTTGTCTTCTCTTAGTCTCTGTGAAACAGAACACCTAACACACTGCTAGAAAGTCATCTCAGAATCAGATCATCAGCTATATTGGGTCTGCAGAAAATAGAAAGAAATGTACACTTGAAGGGTGGATGCTGATTACATTAAAAACACTTGTCAACTTGAAGATAGTGAAGAAGAAAAAAAGAAAGTACATTGTATCTTCCATCAACTCTAACTGAAACCGTGAACTCCCAGGTTTTAACTTGCTGGTTCAGCCAAAGACTGGTAGAAGCCTTGTAAGCAAACTTGTACTTTGTGTATTTTTAGTTTTGTTCTGTGTTTGCTTCAAAGCAGCAAACACAAATAACATCCTCCTGGAATCTAGGGATTGTTTGGTGAGGTCCAACCACAATCGCTTGGATGAGCCTAGTTTGCAAGTGCGTGAGGATGGGCAATGCGCGCTCCAGTCGCTGTGAGCTGGTCTCCCTCGGAATGCCACAGCGTGAGCGTGACCTTCATCTTGCGGTGATGGGCAATGACAAGAGCACTGTGCATCAGATTGTGGCTCAGGGTGTAGACCTGGACTACCCATGGAGCAACCCAGCCATCCCCAGCATCAAAGACAGCACTACTCCATTGCTGGCTGCTGTGTCACTCAACCATGTTGACATCAGTATGGTAGGTTTGCCCAGTTGTAGTTTACCTAAACTCTTCTGTTTCACCTCATTGAGTGACTGCTCTTAATGTAGCCTTGCATGCTGAGTCTTTGTTTTTGCTGTAAGTCTATAGGACCTGGGGGGGGGGGGGGGGGGGGGTCCACTGCTCATGGTTGATTTAATTCCATTGACTGAGTCTTTTGAGTGTTTGTTACAGTAATGTTAATAGTAATAGGATGATTATGTTTAGGTACAGTAGACAGTTTTGTCAAAGCAGTCAAAAGTAACAGAAATCACATCAAAGTACACATGACTTGTAAACTAAAGGCATAAATGACAGGGGTGACAATGTGATTGACAGTGACAGATGATTGTATTACCCACATTGACAGTTTCAAAAATACATTTGAACGACCACTTCTGTCTTTGCATGTTGCTTTTGAAGTTTGATCTTCACAAAAGTCCTCATTGATATGTAGAGAATGAATGTGTCCCCAGATGTTGGTGCAGTATGGCGCAGCAGTCAATCGCACAGATCGAAATGGTTGCACTCCTTTGTACAAAGCTGCCTATCATGGCCGCCCTGTCCTGGTAGATATGCTGGTAAAAGCAGGTATGTCAGCATTACAGTGCTGTTGTTTATATACCATAGATAAGGATGTAGTTCAGACCCACTAATACTAAAACAGTAATTGATAGGCATAAAGGATTTTGAGTAGTCTAGTGTTAATTAAAACATTTTGTGTAATTGTTACTTTTTCCCAGTATAAAAATAAATAGGGTAGATAGGATTAGATAGGATGTTTGTTTTTTAATGCCCAGTCAACCATGTAGCTTGGAAGATTATCAGGGCAAATATAAGTTTAAAATTACATGAAGTTTCCACTTGAGACCTAGGTTTTTAATTTTTGTTTTTATTGGTGATTATAATTATACTATTTATACAAAAAGGTTTTATAATAAGTTGGCACAGACTGGTCAGTGTACCTACACCTGGGGGTGTACCTACACTTTTAAGACCTGAAAAACTGAAGCAAAAGGAGTTTTATAAGAGGGAGGGTCCTTGGTCAGGGGTTCATTTACATGTATGCAAATTATGGGCCACAGAGATGCCCAGACATTTTAATCTCTGTGCTGTGTGCTGAAAAAAGGTTTGACATTTCTCTTAAAAATTGTTGGTCCAGAAGACCAGTGGAAAGAAGAGTTGTACTGGTTCACTGGCAGTTTCAGTGGTCATGGACCACCAGACCAGTGGTGATTTTCAGACCAGGATCAGAATGTTGTTTCAGTTTTATTATAATTTGTACAGGTGCTGAGGTGGACAAGCCTGACAAGGAAGAACAGACAGCGTTGCACATCTGTGTCCAGAATGCCATTGTTCACTCCAGCTATGCTGCTGTTGAGCGCCTTCTTGCTGCTGGGGCATGTGTCAATGTGTAAGTAGTTTCATTGTTTAGCACTACAAATAGCAGAAGCAGTTCAGGGTGAAGTACAATGTAGTCTTAAAAAATATATTTGTATCTGCATATAATGTGTTTCTGGGCATCTGTAAGGTTGTTTTTCGCCAGTATTTCAAGGCTTTAATGTTTAGCTTGATGTTAAGTAGCAAGAAATATGATTTAGGTTTAAATGTTTGATTTTGACTAGACCGTAACAGGAAAATGTAGTTTAGTTTTTAACCCACTTGGCCCCAGACCAGCCATGGCCTTTTCGTTATGAAATCCCATACGAAGGGAAGTAACTGTGTCAAATGATCCTGGTATACAACTTTAAAAATCAGTAATAAATACCAAACAAACGTTTCAGCTCACTTTATATTTTTCCCAGTTTGCGAATACAGTGTTCTTGTGTATCCAACAGGTTTATATATTTTTTTGCTAAAAAATAAAAGCCTAAAAAAATAAGTAAATCCAAAGTCAGAAATGTCTTTATCTGAATGTCGGGTTTTTGGGTGCCAGTGGGGAACTGACTGCAAAATTTCCAGTTTAAATCTCCAACAATAAAGCTCTCTGAGTTTGTTAGGGTGCCCACAGTAAGTGACCAAGCCATATTTGCAGTTCAAATCTCAAAGGATGAAGCTCCAACGCCATTGCAAACAGTAGGGCTTTTGTTTACTTTTGTGCATCTATCATTGAAAATTCACAGTGACTCTCAAACTCCACCGAACTTTGAACAAAAGACATTGCCGGAAGTAGTAAACAATAGCAGAAATGAGGCTACAAGTCTCACGAGAATCCCATTCCTATTTGCATAAGCCGAGATGCTAGTATAGAGCGTCTACTAGCTGGCCGCTACCAGGCGGTCTGGGGTTGCGCGGTAAGGCAAAAGAGCGGGTGGTGACAGGCGGTCTGGGGCCAAGTGGGTTAAGTAAAGAGTAAAGAGTAAAATATGGTTTAGCTTTAATGTTTAAATAGTAGGTAAACCATAAGAGGAAAATATGGTTTAGCTTTAATATTTAAATGTTTGACTTTATGTAAACCATAAGAGGAAAATGTGGTGTAGCTTTAATGTTTAAATGTTTGATTTTTAGTAAATCATACCAGGGCAGTGTGATTTAGCTTTAATGTTGTGCTGTTTCATGAATGCTTTTTTAGGTGATCCAGATTTGTGTACTTATAATTTATATATATGTTAATACTAATGGTTAAATATACTAGCAGCATGTTCAACTTATTGTAGTCAGACCACTGTAAACTAATATAAAAGACCCTACTCTGGAAAAACACAGTCAAGTGCAGATGAACCTCAATGTTGTTTAACTAAAGCACTTGTTCAACAATTGGATTAGCTGTCAAAAAGTGTCATAAGATGTAGTTTTATGGGAGTTGCGATGCTTTGTTGCACATACAAAGAAGTGGTATTTGTCATGCATGCGCAGATGTGGTGTTTGTCACACATATAAAGAAGTGGTAGAGAGTTAGCTCTGAATCTAATCATGTTACAAGCAATACTAGGTTGGATCAAGGGGTGTTTGTTTAAATCAGCATCTGCAGGTACTGGTATAATTTTACATTTAACAGCCGAGACCTGTATGGGCGAGCACCCATCCACATCGCAGCCCACTGGAAGATCCGTGAGATGCTGCGGCTGCTGATCGCTGCTGGCAGTGAGGTGGACATGGTGGACAGGCGGGGAAGGACTCCGCTCTATGTTGTGGTCAGCTCTCTCTCCACAGGCCTCTACAAGGAAGACTTGCGCTATCAGGTATGTCCTTGTTCAGTGGTCTTGGTTGTTAAAAGTAGTGTTTGTTGCACTGTGTCAGTTAGTTAAGGACTGTGCTTGTTTGGGTTTTCTCTGGCACTCACAAACATGCATGCGCCCACACATACAGTCTCCTACCCCCAATTATTTTTTAAAACAGCATTACTGTTTTTTGTTTTAGGGTTTGCTGCTGCTTTATTCTGCTCTTCTTTTTTCTTTTTTTGTTGTCTTTTTTCCTTGCTTCCTATTTTGGTCAAGCACTACTGCAATGTCTTTTACATGCAGAGTTAAAAACATAAGTGACACAGGCAGTGACACTGTTCATTTCATTGAGCCATTGTGGGATATAGCTCATGCTGCCACTGTTCATTCATTGAGCCATTGTGGAACATAGCTCATGCTGCCAGTTCTTGGACAGGCACAGATGGATCACTGTTGGGACAAATGTCCAGGATCGTTTTTTTTGTTTTTGTTTTGCATCTTTGCTTGTTTTTCATTTGATGTCGGTCAGTAAGTTGACAACCCTCCTCGTCACTTTTTCTTGAAATGAAAACAGAACTTACTGCATAAAGTAAACATAATGTGATTTTTGTGTGCGTGCGTGTGAATGAATGGCAGGTGCCATGCATCAAGCTGTTGTTCTCACATGGCTGTGATATGCTCAACCTGGTGGACTGGCTGAAGTGGAAAGGGCCGGGCATCCCTGAGGAACTGCTGGCTGATGATGAACACTTCTTTAGATGGTACAGTTACATTTGCGTGGTGATTTGCTTACTGAAGTTGGATGCCTTATTGACTTGTAGTAACTAAGTAATATGAATATTCATTTTCACTTCTATTTCAAATTACCTTTGCATATATGTTGTGAATTTGTTCGTATGTAAATGTGTCACAAGTCAACCCTGGTTTATTACAGTAACACTGGATCAGAGTGTTATGTACTGGTAGTTGTTATATGAGTACATAGTCTGTAATAATAGTATTAATAATACTTAATATTTTTAACACATTCATCTCTTTGAGCTCTAGGCACCATATGACAGGAAGCTGATTGAAGCCCACAGCTAATGTGTGATTGCAGCCCTGCTAGTTCTGTTAACTGACAGAAGTACCTCCATCCTGTAGAAATCATTTAATGAGCCTTTTGAAGTTTGTGAAAGTAGAGGTGTATAGACCTAAGGTGAAAACCCTGCCAGCCAGCCCCAAAAATCCATGTCACATGATGAAGGTGTAAACTGACCATGCCTTATGAGGATTGAACCCCCTCCCTCAAACATTGGTGATAAGTCTGTGTGGTCAGAGTTTACAGGCTGTAACCAAGTTGGCTACTAGCTGCTGCTACTTCAGTGTTTCTGACTGTTTAAGTGGACAAACCACCCTGATGAGTGTTTCTGACTTTGACTGGACAAACCACCCTGATGAGTGTTTTTGACTGTTTAACTGGAGAAACCACCCTGGTGAGTGTTTCTGACTGTTTGACTGGACAAACCACCTTGGTGAGTGTTTCTGACTGACTGGACAAACCACCCTGGTGAGTGTTTCTGTTTGACTGGACAAACCACCCTATTGAGTGTTTCTGTTTGACTGAACAAACCACTCTGGTGAGTGTTTCTGACTGTTTGACTAGACAAACCACCCTGATGAGTGTTTCTGACTGACTGGACAAACCACCCTGATGAGTGTTTCTGACTGTGACTGGACAAACCACCCTGGTGAGTGTTTGACTGGACAAACCACCCTGGCCAGTGTTTTTGACTGTGACTGGACAAACCACCCTGGTGAGTTTATCTGTAAAGTGTCATTTTGTGGCTTGATAAGGAGATTTCCCTGAAAATTTGCATGCTGTGTGTCTGTGTTAAATAAATAAGCATTCGTTTGAACCTTTTTGTGTTTGCACCCTGGTGAGTGTTTCTGACTGTTTCACTGGACAAACCACCCTGGTGAGTGTTTCTGACTGTGACTGGACAAACCACCCTGGCCATTGTTTCTGACTGTGACTGGACAAACCACCCTGGTGAGTGTTTCTGACTGTTTGACTGGACAAACCACCCTCCAGTTTGCCTTACAGCCAGTTGCTTCAAATGAAATCATATCTTTTTGCATTACTTTTGAAGTCGATTTATGAATAAATGCACTGGTTCACAGAACTTTATGTATTCTTCTGCTCTTTAATTTTTTGTTGTTGTTTGTACTTTTTAGTTTTGTTTTGGCATTTGCAAAGATCACGTTATGATTTCTGTGTGTCAGGTACAAGGAGAATTCAACATCACCATTGTCACTTCGCAACTTGAGCCGCAAGATCATCCAGCACCAGTTGTGTCGTCACGACAACACACGTCTGTTGGAGCTGATTCCTTCCCTTCCTCTGCCACCGTCACTTCACCTCTTCTTGTCGCGCAAAATGTTCCACCAGGACATCTCCTAGTCCATTCCAGCCACTGTCTTTCCAGTGCAGCCCGTAGACTTTATAGGTATGCCCCCCCCCCTCCCCCCCCCCCCCAGTTCTGCTTTACTGGGTAAGTTGAACACCTGTTTCAGCCGCCCACCAGTGTATTCTGGGTTCCCTGCCACCACTTCCTCCTCATCTACTCATTCTTCCTTCACTTCTAGGTACGTTTCCTAACCCAGCCTGAATCTCTGAGGGGTATGTCCTTGTGTCCTCCTCCTCCTTATCTCTTACTGCTATGCCCACAGGGCTTCCAGAGAGTTTTCAAATCTCTAGTGTATCACCCACCACCTTTCCCCCTGGTACACAGCCACCCATTCCCATCTGCTGGGCTTGCCCCTCTGCTGTTGTCCTATCACCAATGGTGTGTACTCCAGAGTCTGGCTTTGAAGTACTCCAGTAGTTTGTAAGAGTGCCCGGGGGGTAAAATCAGTAGTCCAAGACTCAATCCCAGTATCTTCCAATAGGACTAAGGAGGTTCTCACTGGCATTGTGGCCTCAGCTGTAAATGTGTACTGGTTTTGTTGCAGTGAGATAATGTACAGTGCTGTGGTCACAGAATGGTGTAATTTTCTTGTGGTAGAATAGCTCCCATCTGATGGAACTAAAGGAATGTGCTACAGGTGGCAACTAGCCTTCTGGCTTGATTAACAAGTGATTGCTCTCCTTTTTCCTTCACATCAACTGCTACCTTAACGTAGCAGTCACCAGCCTGTCTTTGATTATGCATATATTTATGTCCACAAGTCTGTCATAACAGATTTGTTCTCTCTCTCTTTTGTGACCTGCTGAATCATTGATGTTCACATTGGATATTCATCAGTCAGCTGCACTTGAAAAAAAAAAATGTTTCAGGGGATGGAGGGTGGACACTGTGTGATTGTTTTTGAAAGTTCTGTGGCACTATATACAAAAACAGTCAACTTGTGATTTGAGGACATGGTGCATACCTGTGGTTAAGCATGGTGCATACCTATGGTTAAACATGGTGCATACCTATGGTTAAGTGGAAAGACAAATTTTGGGATCATTGGCTGACTGCAGCCAGGACGTTTCCTTCATCAGACTTTCATTTGTTTTGTGCAACTGATTGTTTCACAGGTGATTGTTTCACAGTTGCAGTTTCCTGAATTTGTCCCCTCCAACAAAGTAAACCTCCCTGCTTCCCTTGCTCAGCATCATTCCCTTTTTGATGGCCTCTCCACCTCCATTTGCCAGTTCCACTCCATCTCAGATTACTGCATCATCTCTGTTAATTTTGCAATCTGTGTTCTGTTGATTACCTATCCACCTCTGTTTACCAGCTCTGCTCCATCATTCACTAGCTCAACGTCTCCATTTCCATCTCTGTTCCCTGTTTAGTTGCCACTTCACCTCCATAAATTGTCAACTCAGCACCCTCATTACCTCTCCACCTGCATTTACCATTTTTCTCTCATTACTTCTCCACCTGCATTTGCCAACTACTCCCTCTTTCATAACATTTCCACACTTGTTTGCCAACTCCATTCTCTCGTTCATCACGTTGTCACTTCCATTTGCAAACTTTGATCCCTCTTCAGTTATTATTCTGTTCTGAAAGCAAACAATAAACAAAAAATGAAACAAGAAAACCAACAAACTCTTAAGCTTTATGCTTTTTAATGCAAATGTGTTGATGGTTTTAACTTGTTTGAATTTCACAATGTACATCTTACTCCTGTGTGGATAGTATGTTAAAACTGGTCCAGCACCGTGATCATTACAGCCGAGGGTTTTTTTCCTTATTTTTTAACCCTTTCCCTTTTTTCCCACCTGTAAAAACTGTATTTGTGTTCATTTTTAAAACTAGGCTTCAGTTAAAAAAATTATGCAACCAGGTAAGTCAGAAAAAGTGTTCTTTGGATGCATGCAGTCACACAGACACACCAAATATTTACTTGTCAGATGAACATTTTTGGGTTGTAGTGGGTAGGTGGCAAAGACAGTACCATTGTCTTGCTCACTGAAGTCCCCTTTGGCAGGTTAACAGTTAAATGTTAACATGGCATCACTGCATTTGTTTATGTGCCATTGTTTCAGACTGGGCCAGACTGCAAAAATCAGGTGTTGAAGGACCGTAGGAATGGTTGTGGCTGAGTATCAGTATGTGTATCAGTGTGTTCACTTGTTGGCTAGTGTACCCAGTCAGTGCATTTCACAGTGTTCATTCATATTGTGTTCATGTAAAATTGTGTTCATCACACTATAGTCTATATTATGTCTACTTGCCAAGGATGCCAAGGGGAGTGGGGATAGCTCAGTGGCAGAATGCCACACTTGTGATTGAAAAGATGTGGGTTTGAGTCCCACCAGGAGTGGCAGGAGAACTTCTCCATGGTCCACTTTCTGTGCTGACTTATTTAAGTATCCATTCCACCCCTGTGTTACCACAGTAGCACATAAAAGATCCAGGTCATTCTGCCAAGAGTGCGGGTGGCAGGTTGCACCTCAACACACATGCATCACACATTTGTGGCTTCAAATAAAGTGACCCTGTAAACTAGTGCATGGTTGTATGGTGTACACAGAATATGCACCGAGACAGCAGCAGTTTCATGTGGCACCAGTCATGTAACAACTAAACAGCATGGTAACCACTTGGGTGGACATTCAAAACATGCTGTGTAAAGCTACAGTCAATCATTTAGAGTTGCATACAACTAGAGCACAGTGGGTCTGCTCAGAAGTAGAGAACAGCACTGTATACTTTCCATTATGAAGCATTTAAGCCTCATCTGAAGATGAGGTTTCACAAATATGCATATAAAAAATAGGGTAAAATGCTTGTTATCAGTTAGTTGGATGACAACTTCTTGAAATCAGCTGATATGTACATATATATATATGTCTGAAAACCTTAAAGAAAGCATCATCCATTGACATTGCACCCAGAGCTGTAAGCCTGTTGTTCACTAATCTGTATTGTACTTTCAGGCAACATTGAATGTAGTTGACTTCCCCATGTGAGGTTTACTTTTAGTGATAGTATGTTATGTAATCCTGCATTTGATTTGGCAGTGCCAAACCTCTAGAATCGGTATAAAGCTGCTGGAGCAGCAGGGAGATGCTGCTTGTGCATGGAATGCAGTTTCATAAGCAAAATCTCAACAGACTTAAGTGACTGCCACATTTCTACTTTTAGCAGAGGAAGGAACACTTTTACATTTGACTCTGACCTCCCAACATTGAGGGTTACCTTGTGTGTGATGAAACTGTTTTGTTTTCTAACACTATTTTTCTGTCCTCTTGCATGTTATGGAATAATTGCTTATGTATGGTCAGTGCTTTTGATTTGGTTAGTGCAGTGGTGATAAATGGTTTTTTGTTGTTGTTGTTTTAGTTGAAGAGATGCAGAAATTTGGAAAAAGGTTTTTAGCCTCTTTATCCAGGATTGTATGGACAGACTTTGGTCTAGCTTTATCATCAGCACACTGAGTTAAGACTTCTGTAATTTCACAGTGAACGTAAAAACAAAACAGAAAACTGGATGTAATGGCAGGTAATTATATATGCACTTATAACTTACTTGATGTAATTTGCAGCAGGCTTTTTGAGCCTGTTTTATGGATTGTTTTTCTTGACAGTTGTCCGAATCTCAGATTGTGATCTGTGCCTGTACATTGCAAAGTTGTGAGTTGGAATTTACATGGACATGAAATGAGAAAATGTTAGTCATTGCATTGATCAGTGTCTTGTTCAGCCAGCTGCCTGGGGCAGAAACCTCAATATTGGCAACTTATCAGACAACTTAAATTGTCTGTCTACAACCTGCAGTCCATTAGGCCTTACTTGTTCTTATCATTTTAAGTAAAACATGACCTCATTGCAGGGTTATGTTGGTGACCAAAAGGTGAAACTGAAAAGTGTAATTCTTTGTTAAGCATGTATGGAGGTGGACAGGCTGAAACTGAGAATCAGGTAAATTGGCTTGGGCTCAAGTTTCCAGATCAAAAATAAACAAGGATCTTGGGACATCTCGATGGAGAACAGAAAGACAGAAAGGCAACAGTATGTATAGCCAAAGAGTGTGACTAATCTTCAGGGACAAGTCTTACACTTTCACACACCCATGCATTTAGTGCTGTTCATATGAGGGAAACTGGATGTTTGTGATTGTTATATGTCCAAACACATGCATATAGTTAAGAGGCAAACATTATTTTGTACTTTTCCTGCCACAGTAAAAACCTCAGGAGTTGGTGTTATGTTAGTTCCATTCAGCTTCAGTAATCCATCCACCTACAGTGACCTTCACTAAACTTTCAAGGTCAGATGGTGTAGTTCAATAGAGCTAAAAGTCCTGGTTTGTAGGTACTTACCAGAAAAAGTTTAAACATATGATCATGACGTGATGTACATAACTCTAGTTTTATTGAGTTGCATGGATAAGGGCAGCAACTGTTGCATTTCTTGTCACCTTGTCAAAACCTCAAGACTGGAATTGTCTGGGACACTAATGTTTTCAGATGGTACACGATGGTAACCTGTGTTGTTGAGCTGTACTTTTTTTTCTTTTTTTTTTTTACTTGATAGAGAGTCAGAGCTATTTCTCCACTTTAAATGTGAGTTGTCTGAGCATTTGCTCTTTTTGTTTTTGCCAGTGTTGTCACATTTTGTTGTTATTGTTGCTGGAGATATAATACTGCTTAGTGTGTGTGTGGCCAGAAATTACTTGTATTTGTTTTTAGAAATATGAGTGCACAATGTATTGCATATTTGTGAAATGGCATTATTACATGCCTGTGACAGTGCTAAGGGCATAGGTCTGAGAATCCCACCATTTTAATGTTGGGATGGTACTCTCCTTTGTTTTAAATCAAGGGAATGATCAAGACAAAGGGTCTGGTGTTTTCTTGATCTTGAAAGCCTTAAGCCCATTCTTTAATTGGGCGAATGTTTCTTCGCGAACCTAGTTGGAAGTATTCAGTGAAGCTAGCTGGTTCTTAATTGGGCCAACTTTTCTTCGCGAACCTAGTTGGAAGTATTCGTTGAAACTATATTTGGGGTCCAAAAAGCTTTACTCAACATGTTCTGGGAACATTCGCCCTATTCGACGATCATTGCCTCTGATTGGCTGAGAGCAGAGCTCTCCGGTGGATGAAGAAAAAATAAAAATAAAAATGGATGACAGTGTCGGTAGGTTCTTCACTCGCTTCGGAGGGAATTTGTTTATTTGTTGACTTGTGGGAGGCACATCCTTGTCTCGGAGACCCAGAATGAGATAGTAGTTAGTTGAAGTACCCTGTGAGGGATGATGAAAGTATATTGACTTGACTTTAGCCTACATTTTCAATCATGCTGTCTGTTGCGCGTCTACCACAAGTTCGGGCCGAAGCTTGCATCTCATTACAAGCCATTTGAGAACAAAGTAAAGTTTGGACTGTCCGAACCATGTTCGGCGAACTAAAAGTTCAATTAAGAAACGAATCATAGTGCGTCAAACTGTCCAAAGTATGTTTGGCGAACAAACATTTGCCCAGTTAAGAACGGGCTTTAGGCAGTCTTTGTCACAAAAACATTCTTGTCTTCTGTCAGTGAGTAATGGATATGCGTGACAAATAGTTCACCACCAACTGGGCTTGTATTTCGTTATGGCAGTCCTCCATTTTCTTTTAATTGATCTGTTCATTTGTATGCTTTTTGTTTAGAATGTGAGCATGTTACCTTGTTGAATGGGGTGCCCACTCAGCTGTTAAATGAATGGGTTGTGTCAGTAACAGTGAAAAGTTGTTGCCCCCCCATCCCCCTTTCAATTTTAAACTTTGTGACAGAAAGTTCTGGAACACTTGTTTTCTCCCCAAAAGCTTGGATTAGACCTGTACTGCAGCAGCTCATCTTCCCAAAGGAAAAAGAAGGTGAAGTTTGTGAGACTGTGGACGGATGAGAGATACATGAAAGCATTACGTGCATGTGCAGGGCAGGCTGCGCACAGTGGGCGGGCTCACTGTTGGGTGCACAGGAAGAGATGCCAAACAACTGGCTGTTAATTGTTGTTGAGGAAGGACTGCTGCATCTGTGTGATGGCTTCAGAGTAACTACTAACAGTAAATAGGAAGTAAAAGTGGATGTGGCCATTGAAAATGTGCACAGCTGAACTTTTAAAGGGCTTTCTTTGTGCATACACGCTACATGCAAGCCCAAGCAATGGGGTTCAAAAATGCGTGAAAAGTGAAGGCAAGCCCATTTTACTTCCAGTTGTGCGCTTTAAATTTTTTTTTTAATATGGTCATGTCTACCCATACAGGTTTTACTTGTGTGTTCCAGAAGCCAAATGTAAGAGACTTCCTTCCTTCCTAAATAGCCATTAGCAAGTCAACTCATACCTTGATACCTGGACCCGTGGTTGGGTGGATACAGAAAACCAACCAAGAACTGTCAGTGATGTAATGGAATAGTTATGTCACCAGTATCATGTAGGTACAGTGTACCTCTCCCACAAGTATACTAACTGTACTTTCAAGTTATTCTTTGGAACAGGGATTTGTACTGCACTTTGGGTCTTATGTGTGATTTATTTATTTACTGCTGCAACCTGTACACAAAATGTTACAAAAATCATGTGCTTTTAGGCATCTTCTAACACATTGTTCCTAACAGTTTGCATTATTTGAGAGAAAAAAAGAGTTTTTGTCAAAGCTTCCAGTTTGTTTGTGAACTTAAAAACAATGTGTGGCCTTTTTGTTTTGGGTCACTTCTTGTAGAATTCTGTACATATGAACTTTGTTATAGAACTTTGAGACAGGAACACACTGAGACTTTTTTCCTGGAGCGTGGATTGTAATGCTGTAACATCACTGAAGTCACGGTGGTGCGCTGTATTCCATCTCGTACAGTTCACCACAGTAGGCATTTCCCATGCACTGTGTTCTTTGCACTTTGATGTGGTGTATATTTGGATGTTCATTGAAAACGTAAAGGTTATGACATGTACCTGATGCAGAAACAAGTTATGTGTTTTTATGAAATGTTTGACATGTATGAAAGAGTGTTAGTCTTGTAATGATCAATATTCATCTGCCTTTTGTTAGTGTGAAGTTGTCTTTAACAGGGGTGATTTTTTAGCCACTGACATTTTGTAGCTGTGTGAAATAATGATAGCCTGTATAGAGTTCTGCCTCATCATTGTATTCTTTACAGTGTTCTTGACCTAATTTAAGATATAATTTGTCAAATATAGCAACAAGGTTTACAGACCACTTGTGGTTCATTCTTTCTACATTCATATTAGGTCATTTCCAAGGCATTTTAGCTGCCTGTTTAAAAGTAATAATAATTTTACTGATTTGTTATTGTTGTGGTGACTGTTTATGGTATCTGAAATAATGAAACCAATACATTATAAGCTAATTGAGCCTGGCTTACTGATTAATGACCATGACATGTTTTGAAAATCACAGGATTGAAAAGTATAGGTCACATATATATTCACATTTTGAATGTGAGTTTACTGAGCGTTTGCTCTTCTATAATTATTACCATCACATTCACTGAAAGAAAGTGATGCATTTGAAGCTACAGCAAAACAATGTCAGTGCTTTCTTGGGCATCTTGTAAGCAGTCTTCAAACCTTGTGGGGTAGTCTTTCTGGACTTATCCATTGAGTCTAGTTGCAGTACATGTCTGCAAAATAAATCAGCATCTGCAGATTTAGCAATTATTTCCTTTGAATGTCAGTTTTGAATATGGGTCACTTGAGCATGTCTTTATTTGATTTTTCAGCCTGTTGTCTTGTGCTATTTAACATGCATTGGAAAAATAGGACAATTGAATCTCAACACTGTAGACTGGGAACAAGCATGTTTTGAGAGTGACCCTTGTAAGCTGTGGATGCTGGTTTACCATAAGCTAAGGGATGATGGGCTGGTTTGAGTTGCATCTAGTCTGAAACCTCCATCAAGGGTAGATTTGCCACTAGGTTTTCTGACCCACAGCTTTTGGTTTATTGGTCTTATTCAAAATATGTATCTTAATGCTCTACTTAGAAAATACAGAGATATATTGGTAACTTGCCCTATCTTCATGGAGACAGCTGGAAAATTCCATTGGCCTGTGTGAACCACAGCTTTTTCATCAACCAGCCTTGGTATGTGGAGGAGTGTGTCATACTGAGGTCCATGTTTTGCGTTTGCTAGATTCAGGCAAAGAGTACATGGTGTTGAACACATGACGTTTCTGATAAATTCATGTCATTGTTACAGACTTTAAACAGTTTTTCTTTGTTGTTACAGTTTTTGTCCGTCAGTCTTTTTACACACATTTTATTCATGTTAATATTTAACGTACACATTTTCCTCCTTTGCACTTGTTTGCGCGATTGTGGTTTTCTTGGTGCAATGGCTGGTCCTTTGAACATTTTGTTTGCACTCTCACAGTTACACATTTTGTTTTGTAAATGATGTGATTTTGTTTTGTACAGTACACATACATGTGGTGATGTTTTGTCATTGTGATCCATTTTATTCATGACATTTTTAGGCTGTTGCAGATTATTGTTTCTTGACATGGTTAAATAAAGTTCACATTTTTAAATGTGTGTACACTTCATTTGGAAATGTGCATGTGTGTGTAAAACATTTTTTCAAGCACAGCATTTGCTGCTTGTTGGTTTTTATGCAAATGAACAGACAAAAGACACAGTGTTGAGCAAACATCAGTTCCACTTTTGTTACTTTTATTCCCTGTACATTTTCTACATAATCCCAAAACAGGGTACAGATAAAGGAACACCAAGATGAACTCTGCAGTGATTTCTGTGTTCCTCTGCAGTGATTTCTATTTCTACTTTAGGTACCCTTTTTCAGTTCCGACTATTACATTCAGTGGATGAATATCATAGATGAAATACAAACAGTAACTGCCATAACAACTTGCTGTACATTTGACAGCACCACCCACAATCACAGTACTCTTCTTTCTGGCATTCCAAGCAACACGCAGTCTTTTCCCCACAGCAAATCCAAAGAGCACCACTGCAGTCTCGCAGTGGCATGTGCTGAGAGTTTGACAGAATGACAATGACGCACACAAACTGCCTACACAATGTACACTTTTACGCTATTCAACAACAACCATTAAACGGGATGCTTTATCTGAACAGTCATTCACACTAGAAATAGACAGGAACCATAGTCCCAATCACAAAGTATGGCAAGTAGAAAAACAAAAACAACTGGTATCAAAATGACCAACTAATCCACACTCCCAGCTTAGCTTCCCGGCACCTTCCTCCAAACTGCCAGAACTGGTTACCCCACTGATGGGGCACTCCTCCATGCAGTTGTCCACTGAAGCTGTCGGTGCCCTCTGACTAGTTTGGGTACTGTAAAAAGACTGTGAAAGCAACATGATGTCCAAGCACACGCACAACATGAGGTATGCCATCCAAGATATATAATAAAAAGGGAGTCCATCTTGAAAAGATTTTGGTTTTGTGATGGCGAAAGCCATGTGGATGATTATAAAAGAAATGCCCAATGCAGTTTGAGTTGTCTGTTAGTTGACAGTTTTTTTGAGACCTAAGGCTTAACCAATTACGGCAGCGGTTGGAGGAAGGATGTCATAAACCAGTGCTTGGAGTTTGCAACTATTCCTGAAGCACCCTGACTTTCAGCTATGTCTTCTCATGGACCCTGTGCCATGGAAAAATGCAGCATAACCTCCAAGCAGCTCCCACTTAATGGTTGGTGGTTGCCTACATCAAGGAAAGAGGAAGTGCTCTGTATTATTAACAGAGGCATGCCACAGAGCAGCATAACTGGACACGGAAATTCAGGCTCTGCTGAGAAATTCAGCCTCTGCCTACCTGCTAGTGTAAAGTATTCTCATGCACCTTGCTTAGTAAATGGTCAACAGTGTTTTCAGAACTCTACTACTACTGAATCATCTGACCAGCCATGAGAGACAATGCTCGATTCTGCGGCGACACTACTGTACATGTCGATCACACTGATCAAAGACCAACTGGTCATTTTAAACTGTAATATAGAATGTCGGCTCACACTTCTGATGGCAAAAAAACTTAAATACTATTATACACACACAAGGCAGTTGTTAAAATGCTAAAGTATCAACTAAGAGTAAGACATTGAAACAAGGTACTGGTACTCAGAGAAACCCTAACAACTTGCTAGCACAGGCTGACATTGTCTACAGACCAGTGCTACACACACAAATGTCTGCCAACATACTAGTTGCAATTAATGTGCAACCAAGTACTATCCACCATTAAAAAGAAAAGTTTGCATCCATTGTAAGCATTGAAAAAAAAAAAAGGAGAAGTAAAAAGTGGCATTTATTCAGCTACACACCAACATCACAGTAAATTTTGAATTTAGTTCACCTACAGACATGAAACTGGCTACTTTGGTATCAAAACTACCACGTAAACAATCCAAGACTCCCAGCAATGTTTTCATAATCAACACTCCACAAATTGTCAGTCTGCTGGAACCTTACAGTGTTTGGAATGTAATATTGGGCAGGGAAATAAAGAAGCAGATACAGTGACAACATTTGATCAATAACTTGTTTTGTGCCTCTCTCAGTTCGTCTCATGCTGCTGTAAGCTTTAGCACTCAAGAGCTGATGCAGCCACTACCTTATAAACAATTACATAACAACCACTCTGGTGTTTAACATTTACTTCTGTTCTTAAAATGTTTCATCTTTCTGTCATCAAGTAGGTTGTAAATTTTGACAATGCAGATGCAGTGGCCTACTCCACAAGAGATGTAACACAGAAACAAAACAGGTCCAAAGAACAAGCTGATGGAGCAATGAGTCCATGTGATATGCACACTGATTATGCATCAACAGATTCTGTATGCTCACACCATTTTCATACACACATACCAATCTTGACATAAACCCTTTTGGTTTACATACTTCAAAACCAAGCTAAGGAGAGCTGAGAAATGTGAAACGGCAGACAGTCAAGGTGAGATTTGCACAGGGTACTGGCAATGGTGGTACGAGAGCTGTGGTCACGAGACTCAGAGGGCGGTGGTTTCTTTGGCAGAAGCTCCTGCAGCTGCCGCCATCTGCGCTCGGTGGGCGTCACGTGGGTAGTACTTGGCCAGGGTGGTCTGGGGGATACGCTTCAACATCTCCTTGGGGAAGATTCGCAACAGCTGCCAGCCAATGTCCAGCGACTCGAAGATGGTTCTATTCTCATAGTGACCTGGAGATCATTTTTTTCATTCTTGTTAATAATGCTCATCACACCTCTTCTGTAACATTATCCCAGTTTCTGTCATGAAGATAAATTCCCATTGTCACTGCACAATGGTCAATGTTAATGATAATGAACATGATTAAAGACTTCACTTAAATGCATAAAGATACAGCAAACACTGTGCTTTATTCTGCATCCCTAATGGATACACATTAACTATTTCCAGTAAAACCATTTCTAGGCATATGGGAAATGCACAGCTTCCACAAACAAAGGGTATTAACCCATTTGCTGCCATCTGGATGTCATAATTATGACATCACTGCACTTTCCATCTACTTTTAAGACAGCGTATCTTTTCCAGCCTGAATTCTAACTTTTTATGTATTCTCACCCGAAAGAAAGTTCTCAAAAAGCAGCAATTTTGGGTCAGCTGATCTTCTTTTCCAGATTGGTTGTGAGAAGAAAAAACTGCACCGGCAACAGTTGGCAGCCAAAGGGTTAATAGTGCTCAACAGACAGCATACATACAACAAGGGACACCACAACAGAGACCCCAAATCACTTGCAGTAACTCTCACCTGGCGGACGAGTAAACTCTACCAAAAGTACCTCCTTGATTATACCACAGGCTAAATGCTACCAAAAGTACATCCTTGATTGTACCACAGGCTATTCCATTCTTTGTTGCTGTGTGCATAAAGCCTACATGTGTGATGTCCGTTGAGCCCAACTGATTCCCACTGTTGATTCTACTTTGGCACTCTAGGGCAAACTTGTATCTGATTTTTACAGATTCACATTTTTCTTCCCAGCCACTGGGCCAAAAATACCCCTTCCAACTCATCCTACATCTGCAGTCACCCACCTACGGCTTCAGCTCCATGGCTGACTGACAGCTGTATATGTTGTCTTGCTTACAGTCAGGCTGACGGCTGACAATTCCGGCCACCCCTACCTCTCCCACTGTTTATTCCCGGACACCACAACAAAGACGAGTTACCTTGAGAGATGAAGTTCCTCTCAAACTTGGTGAGGAACTCCAGGTAGAGCAGATCTTCGGGCGTGAGGGCCTCCTCTCCCACCACAGCCTTCATGGCCTGCACGTCTTTACCAATGGCGTAGCAAGCATACTGAAGAGCAAAACAGCATTGTGGCTGGTAACTTGGTGAACATTACACCACAGCAAGCATCATGGACTCCCATGCATAAAGACAATACAATAAACAGGAACACGGACTGCGCAGCATTTACCCTTCATTTGAACACAAAACCTGTGTCGATCTCAGTTGTGTGCACTGAACAGCAGCTGGCTGCAGACAGATGAGGAAGATGCAATGATTTATGTTGAAACCCACATATAAGCAGCTACTTGTGAAGTGTTAGTTGCACTGGATGAAAGCAGCAACAACAACAAAAGAAACCTTTCTAGTGCAAAAGAATCTGTTCGATTTCCTTCTGACAATAGTCTCAAAGAGAGATTACACCAACCAGGAACATAAATTTTGTTCCGAGAACTTGGCTCTACACACAGGAGAAGGCATGAAATGTCAGAATTTCAGCTAGGTGTTACAGGATGTTCCACTGGGAATTAGGAAGCAGTTTGCCAAAGACTCCACAAACCGTCCTTAGAAACATTTGTTCTGAGAGGAGAAGGCCTGAAATGTCAGAATTTCAGCTAGGTGTTACAGGATGTTCCACTGGGAATTAGGAAGCAGTTTGCCAAAGACTCCACACACCGTCCTCAGAAACATTTGTTCTGAGAACTCTGCTCTACACACATGAGAAGGCATAAAAACTGAGAATTTCAGCTAGGTGTTACAGCATGTTCCTGAGGCAATCAGGAAGCAGTCTGCCAAAGACTCCACACATCATCCTCAGAAACATCTGTTCTGAGAACTCTGCTCTAAACACAAGGCATAAAAATTAAGAATTTCAGCTAGGTGTTACAGGATGTTCTACAGACAATCAGGAAACAGTTTGCCACAGACTCTACATACCATCCTAAGGTCAGAAGCACAGGTTAATGTCATGCAGACACAGTGTAGAGATGGGAGGCAGAGCGGAACAATACAAGATCATACTAACCAGCTGATTGGAGACATCTGAATGATCCTCACGGGTCATTCCGTCACCGATGGCAGATTTCATCAGACGCGACAGAGAGGGCAGCACGTTGATTGGAGGATAGATCTGAAAATTAAGTGGCCATTTTATGGAGTGTGCAGACTCTTGATAAGCTCAAGCTGCTTTGCAATTTCCAACTCCTAAAAAACAAGGGTCACCGTTGCTAATGCCAAGAGTTTTTTTTTGCTGTCCCATCATCTGTGCCGACCTCGGAGGCACTGCTCCCGCGCCACTTGTCCCGGCATCCCTCACCTTCGGCCACACCCAGGGCTCATTCCGCATCGCGGCCCCGCCCCCAGAGGTCCACAGGAAGTGATGTCAGATCGTTGGTAGGCTGCCATCCAAAGGAAACTCTGCACTGCTGCTGAGTCACTTCGGTGGTGTTCAGTAGTGCCTGTTCTGATTCAACATACGCAGGACACCACCTACTGTGCCCCCTACTGACGACAATGTTAGCTAAGTTGCGGAGTCAGACTGAGTGAGTGTCCCCCCAGAGAGCAGACCGCCGCTACGTTCCCTCCACCAATCCTCCTATGTGGACTCTCTGACGTTGAGGGCTTTGATCAGAACTGCCCCAGGCAAGGGAGGAAGTAGGAACACCGAGACTGAGGCCACCACGAGAGTGTGGCATGAAGGGCTACAGAAGCTGAGACTTTTTATTTATTTTTTATTTATGCAGTGATGAGAATGAGGATGATAACTGATGATGCTATGAAAGTCCATTTCGGTTTGAGACTACTTGACAGGGCCGCAGCCCACGCTTACTGTCATAATTATCCCGGTGTTAACCAGGCCCGGGAACTGCGGCACCTGCAGTGTTGGTCAAGTAATTAGAGCAACACCCTCAAAGACGCATCCGTGAAGTGGATGAAGCTCAGCTGTGTGGTTCCAGCCTTCCCACTGGGCCCATAGCACTCCCAGCTCTGGGTAGGAGCTGGCCAGGGCTGAAAAATCCCACATGATTTTGATGGGATTCGAACCCCAGACCTTCCATCCCACAGTCCGATGCGCTAACCACTGCGCTACGGGGGCCGGTCTAATGCCAAGAGTTCTTCATGCCACCGTTTTTACTCTTTAGACAAATGGACCCATGGTGAAAACTTTGCGAAACATTACAAACCCAGCTTGTAAACAAATCACACAGAAGGGTTGATGCACTTTCTAGCACAGCGGTAATGCTTTTTACCTGTCTGTTGTGAAGCTGACGATCTACATAGATCTGACCCTCAGTGATGTAACCAGTCAGATCAGGAATGGGATGGGTGATGTCTGCAAGGTAAACAAATGCCAGCCAACTGTCAGCAACAAAACCAATGCTGTGTTAACCTAATAGCTATAGAAAATTCAGCAAGATGATCCAAATTTTCCCCTGCTGTAAAAGAATTATAATTCATGTTTTGGGCAGTCTACGTAGGGTGTTATATAAAAAAAATAACACACACACACAGGCTGGTATGGTTGCGTTAATCAATGTTAGTGAAGCATTGATGTATTTCCTTGATAAAACATACAGTGGAGCCCTCTCACGAACTCCCTTCAGACCAAATTATTTTTTGTATAATCCCTGCTCTACCTTTTCTTCATATTATGTTAGTTCTCTTAACAAGAAAAACTTATTTTGACATTCTTAGCCACACCATTTTCAGGGGGCTTCCCTGTCCAAACCCCCCCCAACAATCAGCACTTCTCAGGACTACAGCCTCAAGAAAACTGAAAATGCCAAACTGAGTCTGCCCATTTGACTGACCATCGTTGGGCATGGTGAGGATGGGGATTTGTGTGATGGATCCGTTACGGCCCTCCACACGCCCTGCACGCTCGTAGATGGTGGCCAAGTCAGTGTACATGTAACCAGGGAAACCACGGCGACCAGGCACCTCCTCTCTGGCAGCTGACACCTGCACACAGAAGGATGGATTAGAAGTCCAGCAACAAGCCCAACACACAAAACATAACACTTTCATACCCCATGTCCATCAACAAGCCCAATGTACAAAACTTAACACTTTGATACCCCACTTTTCAAAGTGCTCCAAAGCAACACCGGTAATACAAAATGCATACAAAATGACACAAACGTGTAGCTGCATATTATAACAGTTTTAGTGCTCATCCAATGCCCCTTCCCATTTTAAAGGCCATCACGCATGTCCATATATATATATATGCATGTACAGTACGCCAGTGATACACAGGAACATGCAGGGATGCAGACACATATACATCATCATCATCGTAATGCGGTAAATAAACACTAAACCTGCACCTTTGCTTTCTCATTTGTTGACATTCAATTCAGTTACAGTTCACAAATGCTGAAGTTGTTAGACCACACAAAAACAATTCAACATCACCCTCCTACCTACAAGCTAACTTCAATGAGGACACGGACTGGACAGCATACTGCATTTGCTTTTCCAGTAAATATGCAACAGCTCTTGCTAACATGTCACCTCCTCCACCCACCCCCCAAAAAACTAACTAACTTCAATGCATACACTTTGACTGGACAGCGTACTACATTTCCCAGTAAATATGCAAGAGTGCCTGCTATCAAGGCAGCTGTGTTTACTTTTGCATGAAAACTAAAATTCCAAACAAGAGGAAACCCTGTTACCTCTCTCAAGGCCTCAGCATAGGAGCTCATGTCTGTCAAGATAACCAGCACGTGTTTCTCACACTGGTATGCCATGTACTCAGCTGCTGTCAGTGCAATACGTGGTGTGATGATACGCTCAATGCTGAAAAAGAAAATATCAGGAAGATTTTGACCATTACAAAAAGAAAGACACCAACAACAAAAAAGGCACAAGGCCAAAAGAACCACAAGACTTTAAAGCCAAGCCAAGAACTGAAGAAGGGCTACAAATAAGCTCCTTTGGGCCATCCACAAAGTGGACACACAGGACAGTTTTTCACAGGGGACTTAGTCCTAGGAAGTAGTTGTATACGATGGGGACTTTGCAGATGACCCAAACAGAAAACTCATTAAAAACAGTACTCCTTCATGGATGACTTTTCAAAGGAAAAGGTAATGGAAAAAGGGTTTCAGCGAATAATTGCAACAGAGAATTTCAGGGCACCTAAGCATGTACACACCCATGAAAAACAAGCTTACAAGGCATACAAGAAAGACCGCTACACAGCAAACACAAACAATACAATATACCAGCACAATTAACTCAGTTCACATCAACAACATATTACAACAAAAGCTTTTCTCTCAAAAATATCAATTTCTATACATGTAAGCAAATGCATTTGTGTTTTTCTTTGTATACCTGACTGAATAGTCAAGTTACCTTTGGCACTGCGTTGGAAACAAGGCAACAGATCTCATATACAACAAAAAATCCACCTTGGTCTTGTGGCTGAGGAGGGACACCTGACTGTTCTTTTTCTTACAAACAAGGCTAGGACACCTGGGACTATGGAGCTGATCCATTTTTTCAAGATCAGAACAAGAAGCAAGCCAACAACTTACGTTGGATCATTGGCCAAGTTCAGGAAAAGACACACGTTCTCCATAGAGCCATTCTCCTCAAAGTCTTGTTTGAAGAAGCGGGCAATTTCCATGTTCACCTGGAGCACAAGAATACCAGTATGAAAAACTGTCACCATCTCATACACACGCAAAGGATGAGGGTACCGTTATAAACATAACAAAAGACTGGCAAGCACATCAAGAGGCAACATGAAAGGCTCTGGATCCATTTCAATCCCTCCAGATGCTGCACTTTTGTTACAAATGATCATCAGAATCACAGAAAGAGGTGCATTTGTTTTTACTAGAAAGTGATGTTCATCACAGCAGTGACTTATCTTTTTTACTTGTGATATAATGAATCATGTTTCATCAACACTTTTGCAATCTGATGACATGTGTTTTGCCTCAACACAACTTTTGTCACTGACTGGGCATTAAATATATCACTTACCAATCAGTAAGGTTCCCTGTTCTAAAGACTTTGAAAATTTATGCAACTTCTGACACATTTACTGAATAGCATGCGCACCTGAATCACAAACATAAGCTACAGATCGTATAAAAATATATAAAAAAAGCAACCACAAAAGAATATCTTACCCCCATAGCAGCAAAGACGATGGCAAAGTTGTCATCATGGTCATCCAGAACACTCTTCCCTGGTACCTTGACCAGTCCACCCTGGCGACAAATCTGAGCGGCAATCTGAAAACAACAAGGTCATCATGCTATTTATTGCCCTGCTGAATTACGGAACAGCATGACTAGACAACATATATTTTAAAGAGTTTTTAGTTGATTCTTTTCTTCTTTTAGCACTTTCACCATGAAGCCAAAAAAAAAAAAAAAAAAAAGAAAGAAAAAAGATTGCTTCAAACTAATGATAACAACAAAAATATTTTTTTAAAGTTCAGAATGCACAGTTCTACAAGTGACAATGTGAAACAGAATGAGGCCCAGAGCACTCATGAAGAATCAACCCACAAGGGACACAATCAGTGCTTGATCACACAAAGAAAGACAGCTCTTTAATGCTAATTAACTCCCTTGTGTGTTGATTCTACAAGTGCAAATCAAATGAACACGGCCACAAAGAAAACAAATGACAGACTGGCAGCTAGAGGCTAGAGAGTCAGGCAGATGGAAAGCAGATGAACAGAGGGAGATGGCCAGGAGATGGGCCAGCAGACAGAGGGAGATGGGCCAGCAGACAGACCAGCAGGTGGACAGAGGGAGATGGGCAAGCAGATAGAGGGAGACAGGCCAGCAGATGGACAGAGGGAGATGGGCCAGCAGACAGAAGGAGATGGGCCAGCAGATGGACAGAGAGAGACGGGCCAGCAGACAGAGGGAGACGCGCCAGCAGATGGACAGTGGGAGACAGGCCAGCAGCAGACAGAGGGAGATGGGCCAGCAGATGGACAGTGGGAGACAGGCCAGCAGATGGACAAAGGGAGTTAGGTTGCAGACGAAGAGATACGGGCCAGCAGATGGAGAGAGGGAGATGGGCCAGCACACAGACAGAAGGAGATGGGCTCTGTCAATGAACAAGCCAATGGTCTAACAAAGGCAAACCTCATTGTGGGGCAGACCAGCAGCAGAGAAGATTGGGATTTTCTGACCGCGGGCAATGCTGTTCATTGTGTCGATGGCAGAAATACCCGTCTGAATCATCTCCTCAGGGTAGATACGCGACCATGGGTTGATAGGCTGGCCTGAGCACAAAACACCTCATCTGATTAATATTAAAGATAATCAAACAGTTAGTTACTTGATCATCAAAAGTACTCACAACAAGCATGATCTTGGTATGATAACTTTCAAAAGTCTTGAGCTTATCTACTGTTCTGCAATGATGCACGTCTCACTGGATAAAGGCAAAATCAATCATGAGAAACTGACAGGGCAAAGATGAACAAGTCAACTTGCTTAGTTAGAGTGGCATATTCATTTTGTTATATTGTACTGCCAAACTGCTAATTCAAGATAGCTTTGCAAACAAGCAAGCAACTGATGAAACTTTCTACATGCAAGGTCAGTTTTAAAAAAAAACAGTTATCAGAAATGAATCACAAAATCAAGTTTTAACGACAAATACAACATTAGCAAAAATTCAACAACAAAAATATCCGTTAAAACTTTTGTACACTTCACACAACCTTCTTACCTTGAATATCTAAGTAATCCTCAGCTAACACTGGAGGCCCTTTGTCAATGGGTTTGCCAGAGCCATTGAAAACACGACCTGCACAAACATTATCAACAAGCAACTATCAATAATAAAAATAATGAAAGATTTCTAAAGTGCAAACCTCTAACATAAAAACAGAGCTTGGCAAGTTGAACAAAATTCAAATGTGAACTACGTCTGCACTCATTCAACTCAAGTGGAAAACAACAACAACAACGGCTACAAGCAATTTAAAAAACAAGAAACTAAACATGGACAACCTATATTACACACACATACACATGCGCATATGAATGTATGCACATAGACACATGCACTGCATGTAGCCATTGAATAGTCACTAGCAGCAACAGTTCAGCACCAAAGCAGCTGTACCAATGACTACATGTGGCAAGCATAGGGCATGCATCAGACCTGTGTGCACCAAATCCCAAGGACCCCCCCTAGCCAAAATGTACAATTCCATGAAATTCAAATATATACAGAAACATACGCCAGGAGACAGCAGCAACTGAAGACTTTGGCTTGCTGAGACACGTTCACTGAAGTACATTTATGTTTGAGGATTAACTTAAAAAAGTTCAAACAAGCTTGATTTTTACCTGAACACAGGCAGCTTTCTAGCAAAATTTAGCTCTTATTAGCTGAAGATTTCCCACCTATATATATACTAATGGACTTGTACACTTGGTTTTAATGACAAAATTACTTAAAACATGTACTGATGTAAATTATAATGCATTTTTTCTGACTCTGAATTAGTACAATACACAAGTCACATATGTGCAGAATGCACAGGTAACTAATAGGAGCCCACAGAAAATTTCATGCACATTTATAGCTGTTTACTACTTTAGTCCTATTCCTGTATAATTTGTTGCCATTGTTGCAGCTACAAAATGAAGCAAATAACTGCAACACAGCTGGGTTCTAAGTATGGCAATGTTCAAAGCTCTGCTCTTCTTCACTTATCTTCACCAGGGTTTACACCTGGTGCCAGATTTCAAAATGAAACGGTTGCATTCTAAAATACTGATCTGCACAATGAAAATGTATTCTGACTTTCAACTGTTAAAACTTGAAAAAAAGAAGTAATAATTATTATTCTATATTGAAATTTGAACCTTAACAAAAATATAAAAAAATCCTCTCATGTACAATTGATGTGACACATTCTGGGCACTTACCCAACATGTCTTCTGATGTGGGCATTCGCAAAATGTCACCTGTGAACTCGCATGTTGTGTGTTTGGCATCAATACCCGATGTTCCTTCGAACACCTGCCAAGACAAAAGTTGGTTTCAAAAACAGGTGCAGCTACTGATCTTCTAGTGAGATACACTTGATGCAGTAGGTCTATATGGTATATATATTTATGTCATTTTTCAAAAAGGTGGACAAGCCCAATTGTAATTTAAAAAAATTAAACTAGGCTTGCAACAGGAAGTTGCAGTTTAATTAGAATTATTATGAGCCTACTGACAGGAAGGGAGAACATCAGGGTCTGTCTGATGAATATCACTGTAGGCTGAGGCTACATTATCAGACCACCAGCTCAGCTCACACTTAGCAGAGGGGGACAGTGTCATGCATGAGTCATTTGACTTCGTATTGACCCAGTCAATTGGCAAGTGATAAAATTTCACTCCTGGGAATCAGTCACCAAGTCAGGATGACATGCAATTTTTATTTTTTTTATTGTGGCAAGGGCAAAGTGAAGGGTGGGCTCTAGCACAGCAGTGGGCAGTGTAATTAAAGGGGCTTTCAATTTTAATCTCATCAAAAATTTAAACATACAAATTACCAAAAGGAAATCCTTTCAAAATTATGCATACACAGATGCATGAAGCAGACAGACAGACAGGCAGACCAACTTTACCTGTACGACAGCCTTGGCTCCGCTGACTTCCAGCACCTGTCCACTGCGTTGGCTGCCATCAGCCAATGTCAGGTTGACAATCTCCGCAAACTTGGGGAACTACAATGACATGTCAGTGTGCACAAGTAAATCTCAGTATAAACTACAATGATGTTTCAGTATGCACAGGTAAATCTCAGTGTAAACTATCAAATTAATATACCTCTCAATTTTGGAATTAGTGACCCTTCATATTTTTACAAACCCTCTTCAAACATTAAATGATTAGTAACGAACACTGAATCAAAACTTTACCTGTGATCTGATTTAGTCTGTTCCATTTTCAAAGAGTGAAACTGTTTAGGGTGGCTAGGGCTGATTTGTTATTAATGTTAAACTGGCATACTGTGAAGAGTGAATCAAGCTTGTCCGTGTGACATAATGAACTCTCTTTCACCATGACATGACTTTTATGGTTGAATGGATATTAAAAGGTTAAATAATAACTATTAACTAACTTCCTTGCACCATGAAGATCAGTGGGTAGTGTTACTGACAGGCTTACTTTGCTGTTCACAGGTTGTTCAAAGTAACCATAGCTCTGCATAATAAAAATGTTCAAGCACTTTTAAGTTTTATTAATGTTCACTTGCAGTGCACCTTGGTCATAATAATAATAATGTAATGTACATTTATCATGCTCTCATTAACACCCAGAGTGCTCACATGTGACATGATACATTATTATCCTAAACACAATATTCTCTGCAAATGTAGAGCAAAGTCCTACTATTGTACTAATGCAATTTGCATAAAGTATTATATAAAGCACCACACACACACACACACACACACACACACACACACACACACACAAGTAAACCCAATAAATTCAAACCATCTGTACATGTATACATGACACTGATCTGCATACACACACACACACACACACACACACACACACACACACACACACACACACACACACACACACACATAACTGTAGCAAAAACTGGGTACTGATATTAGTTGAGGTGAAAGTACTGTGAGAAGAAGAAAGTTTTCAGTCTGGTTGTAAAAGATGATATGGCAGGAATTTTGTTGGAATTAATTCCAAATGTAGGGTCCAAAGCACGAGAAAGTGAGAAAGCCACTCAAGTCTTTTTTGTTGTATTTTCAAGATGTGGGTGTCAGAAGAAGAGCACAGTGTACAAGATGATGTGTAAACATGTAGCAGTTCAGAGAGGTAAGCAGGACAAGAACTGTTTAAACTGAAGATTTAAAACACATACAATTACAAGCAGCTTAATACTCATTACGTTCTGAAACGGGAATTAGCCAGTGCAGTTTTTCCAGATGAGGTGCAGAGTGGTGGTGAAAAGGTGCCAAGAGAACATGTCTTGCAGCAGTTTTGAATTATCTGGACAGACTGGATGACAGAAGTAGGTGTACCCATAACAAGACAACCGCAGTAATCAAGCTGTGAGAGAATATATATATTTATAATAGAAGTAACAAATCTTTGCTTCATCTTTACTGAGAAACCTGCAGAATGAACTAATGCATCTGAGCTCAAAATAAACAGGTTGACAGATTGTTATGATGTACTTCTTCATGTACAGTTTAGAGTCAAGAATGAATCAAAAATGTGACAGCCAAGAGTAATCAAGTCTGGGAGGGAAATGGTGGAAAGTTTCAAGGACAAAGAAGAGAGAAACAGACAAGCTTCTGTTTTGTTGCCATTAAGTCTAAGCTGATTTTTGGTTGTCCATGTTTTTATAATATTGTCTGTGCATGCACTGAGTTCTTTGGTGAGGATGGTCACTTAACTAAGAGGAGTGGATTTTTGGAGCTGTGCATCATCCACAAAAAGCTGATGGTTTACACAGTGGTTAGCAATGGTATCAGAGAGAGGTGTAGTATATATGATGAGGAGAACAGGCCCAGCATTGTGATGTCATGAAATATCTCTCTGACTTACAAGTTCCTGCAACAAGTTCTAGTTGAGTACTCTACACAAACACACACAGACTGACAAAACTAACAACAACAAAAACAACAGGGGATTAGTCAAAGTACAAATTACAATATCAATCCATGATGAGATTTTGAGGCACAAAATCCTTGATTAAAATTTTGTTTTAAAACTTTTAACTTTGACTTAAAGATTGTCTAATTCTTATTAACTGCCACTTTCCAAATCCATAATCAAAATTTACTGTGTGTAATACTATTAATGACAAACTTTTCAGAAGGGGCTATATGTATTCATAAATAATTAAAAATACAAACTAAAAATAAATGTTACCTTGACATCATCCAGAATAACCAATGGTCCATTCACACCAGATACTGTCTTAAAAGCTGAAACATTCAATGTGAAAACAGTCAACTATTGTTACTGTACTAATATTATAATCAGACAAAACAGTTAATTCATAATGAGGCTCTCATTGCCATATCACCAACAATGACACTGTAATTAGTGTAAATGCCACAGGTGTCTGCAGTGAATAAGAGTAACTAGTAAATGACTTGCACAAAAAACAAAACAAACAGAAAAAGCAAGTTCCTTATGACTGTCTTATACACATAGTGAAAAGCTACAGTGCAGATTGACTCAGTGAAGCAACTATCTACAGCTCTGCATAATCAAGTTGTTTGTTACTTCAATAACTGTGTTATAAAAAAATTAAACTAGATTTGCACAGCATAAATTACAAAAGTAGCAGTACTACTACTAGTACAGTAGTAGTACTGGCAGTAGGATTAGCAGTCATAACAGTTGCCTATAGGATTCATATAATCAGTAGTGTCCTCTGATGATTCTCAGAGTCTAAGCAGTGAGTGACACTGCCAGTATCACTTGTGTCACTGGGGTTTGCAGTGAATAAAACTAGATGACCTGCAAAGAACAATGTCACCAAGTTCCTTATAAATATGTGTTGTTGAAGTACAGTGCAGATTCACAGTGCAGATTTACAGTGCAGTAACTATGTACATAGCTGTGCATTTTCAAATCGTTTGTTCGTGTCCTAGAGTTAGAAAAATATAAATTCATAACTACTTACCTAGTCAGCAAGTAGTATTCTAGTAATTAACTTTATTAAGACATAATTAACACTAAGACAGTAAGACTAAGAGCAAGACTGGCAGTAAAAGTCATTTGTGTCCTCGGCTGGTAAAATTTTAACAGTAATAACACTAATAGCAACACTTTCAGCACCGCATCATTCATTCACTGTGAATTTAACTAAGAAGTCTATCATAACAAGTCTAACACGGTTAGCCAGTAACCGTTTTAGGTCAGAAGTGCTGAAATAAGAAACAGTCACCTAGATTCTGTTACATGGACTCTTCCCCCACGAACAAGCAATGCTCAAATTTTACATAAAATGATCGCTGTATGACATACAGAAATGGTTCTCTGGGCGTTCTGCATTCGACACCATAATGTTTACTATCACCGCCTGCCAAGCAATTTAGTCACTTATGACACGTTGATGTCGCAGCGTAAGTATAACAGAGACGCTATCAGGTGTAATTTCCTTTTCAGTTAAGAGCTTATTTTTAAGATCTACGCCACTGCATCAACGACGATATTTTTCAATGCAACTATATCATTTATATTTCGATTTTTACTGAACAGCCCGTCTGTCAAAAGTCGGCCATCGCGGCATCTTTGATAACAGACGACAAAACATGATGTGCAAATTACATGTCGCTTATACAACATTACACAAAACATAAAAAAATACAAAATGCATACTTATTCTGGGCTGTGAAATATAGTCTCTGGTAACTGCTAGTTTGTGTGTTTGTCTTGCGGCAGCGTCGTTGAGCGGCCCATTTAGGGATCGCATATTCATCGCTCCTCCTTTACTCGCCATGTTGATTATGCTACTGATCATGTGACTGTCACGCGCAATGACTGCTGCATAGCCTTCCGGATTCGTGATATGCCTTACCTCCCCTGTCTGCGGTGGCGTCTGCTGTCGGTGTTTGTCAGGTATGATTGTACATTAGGGGTGTAACTTGTCAACCTTAAGAGAAAATCAGGACTGCAGACATTGTGTGTTATTAAGGCTGTTCAGTTTCTTTTAAAATTTTACTGTCAAACCAGTGTTTACACAGAATTAATGGTTGCTTTCGAGGATCTAGTCATGTCTTCTCAGTCCTGTCTGTGGTGCAATCCCAATGCGTCTATCGTACAGGCACTTGACATTGTTTTCAGTCATGTTACTTTGCATTTCTGCCATATTTTAGACCTGGCAGTTTTCTCAGACCAAACTTTGACCAAAGTATCAGTCTAATTGTTTTCAGTCATGTTACTTTGCGTTTCTACCGTATTTCAGACCTGACAGTTTACTCGGACCAAACTTTGAGTTTGACCAAAGTATTAGTTCCCCAAAACCCACGTTAATAATAATAATAATAATAATAATAATGTACATTTATCATGCGCTCATCAAGGCCCTGAGCGCTCATGTTGACCAAAATATAATAGTCTATACACATGCAGAGTACAGTCCTACCAAAACAATTTACATAAAGTACTATACTGAAAAACACAAACTACACTGCACACACACACACACACACACACACACACACACACACACACACACACACACACACACACACACACAGAGTTACACACACACACACACACACACACACACACACACACACACACATACAGTTACACACACACACACACACACACACACACACACACACACACACACACACACACACACACACACACACACACACAAACTGCAATGAATTCAAATGTGTATGATGCTGATCTGTATCATAACCATACATGCTCATGCACGCTCACACACATGCGCATACACACAAACACACACACACACACACACACACACACACACACACACACACACACACACACACACACACACACACACACACACACACACATACACTGACTGTAGCAGAAACTGGGTATTGACATTAGTTTTTATTTTGATCTGTATACAGTCACATCAGAGTTTGGTGATGTATGTCCAGCAATTTGTGCATATTACTATGAGGACCACCAGTTTTCTTGGACTCCACTTTGCTCACCTCTTGATCTTGCTATCTTTGCATACATGTTTTGTACACACACGGGTATTATTTCATTCTTATTGTTTGCTGAGCATGTTTCTGTTTCATGTTCAGAAGGTTCTTCCAAAGCTGATGACAGCAATGCCTCGTGGGAGGGATGCATCAACATTGAAACAAATCTGCATCAATGTCATAGCTCGTAATTTTGAACGACTGTGGGCGCAGCACTTTGACATCCAGTTTGGGGATATTCCACGACTGCTTCATGTCATTGGTCCATTTGATGATCTGCGTAAGTGAAATTATAAATTACCATCAGATGTTTTAAAGTATAAAGGCCCTTTTTCAGCTGTGAAGGCAGTTTTACTGAAATTGAAATAATTATTTGTTTTACATAAAATATGTGAGAGAAATTGGTCCATGATAAATACCTGCTCTTGAAAGGACCAGTGTTTATTGGTCTTACAATGCTGAAACTCAGTTCTTGTTTTACTGTTCTTTTGTACATTAGATGTGAGAAAAAATCAGCTTTCCTTAGTAAAAATGGGTAAGATAACAGCTGCTGCAAGAGCAGCACTATGCAGTTCTACTATATGTGCAGAAGCTCTGTGTCTTTACATACTGTAATATGATGGAAAATGTTCTGTTACTTTTGTCTGGTTATCCAATGCTCTTCCTGTAATCTTCTTTGACTTTGAGCTATATAGGTATCTTAGTGTACTTGTACAGAAGTGCCTGGATTCTGAGGCATTTTTGTAGCTATCCAAGGGACTACATTTTTATGCTTGATTCCAGAACTGTTGATTAATGCAGCTGAGCATTGGCTGACCATAACTTTGTTAAAGGCGATGTTTTTGCCATGTCATCATTAAAAGATGTATTTTAAACTATTTTGGGATAATCAAATGCTGACAATATGGGCAACCATATGTAATTCCAGTGTTACCCTGTCTTAACTCTGTGTAGTTATTCATAAAAAGTTCAGTCTGAAAGTGCACACACAAAACAATATGTAAACAAAAACAAAATCTGGAAAAATCTGAAATACTTTTGAAGTGTTTACACTGTGTGTGTGTGTGTGTGTGTGTGTGTGTGTGTGTGTGTGTGTGTGTGTGTGTGTGTGTGTGTGTGTGTGTGTGTGTGTGTGTGTGTGTGTGTGCGTGCGCATATGTATACTGTGTGTATGTTGTTGTTACAGCTGGTCAGCTTTGTCAAGACATTCTTCACAAATTGTTAAATTTGCGACTGCTGCGGAAGTCCCATCTTCAGCTGCTGTTAGTGCCTCAGATCACAGAGATCAACTTTGCTGCTACCTATGCTAATACTATTTCTGCTCAAGCCTTGGACATTTTGACACTGAGATGCAAGGTATTTCATCACTTCATGTGCATTTTAACATTTATTCATAGTTCTGTCTTTGCTTTCATGTGGTAGTGCCAGTTTTACTAGTTATTGTCATATTTTGCAGCCAGTCGCTGTTCAAGCTTGTCCTGTATATCATTGTCCAGCCCCGAAAGTCCATATGGGCAGCAGATAAATGAATATGTATTACCTGGAGAGAACTGTGTGCTTCTGCTGGTTTTTGCACTGATCAGGTGGTATCACCTGAAGAGAACATTTTGTTTCTGCCAGTTTTTGCACTGGTCCAGTGGCATCACCGCACTTGTTAGGTGGTATCACCTGAAGAGAACTGTGCGTTTCTGCCAGTTTTTGCACTGGTCAGGTGGTATCACCAGAAGAGAACTGTTTCTGCTAGTTTTTGCACCAAGTCAGATGGTATTACCTGAAGAGAACAGTGTGTTTCTGCCAGATTTTGCACCAGGTCAGGTGGTATCACCTGAAGAGAACTGGGTGTTCCTGCCAGTTTTTGCACTGCATGGTCATGTGGTTTGAGACCAGGGCAGACTCCAAGCCTTATTTTCCAGCAGCCCTGGAGGAAGGATGCAAAAACTGAGGCTTGGAGTGTGGCGTGGTGTCTGTATGTGCAAGGTATCATCTGCTGTTCTGCTATTCTGTTGTAGTGCATTTTTGTTGTTGTTGTTGCTACAATGAGCAGGTAGTAGGATGAGGGTTCAATTCCAGTCAGAAGTTCTGGATTTTTACCTTTAAATAGGGGACAGTTTGGGAGACAGTTTGAAGTGTCAGTTGATATTTGTTAATTTATTTTTAATGAGTCTCATTGTGTTTGCAGAGGGGTAAATGTGCTTCTGTATAATGAATGTGAAGAGTGGGATGGTGCACTGCACAGTAGGTAGCACTCACGGCCTGCACACATTTTAGCTTCCATCCCTTTGGCATTTTAAAGGGATTCGAAAAAGCAAGAATAATCAAATTACTATTCCTGTTGGTATTATGATTATGATGACTGTTACTATTGGATAAAAGGGCTAGGGTATGCAAAATTGTATTGAACCATGACAGTCATACTTTATAGTACTGATGTGAGAGTGTCAAAGTACAGCTTGTTGTCTTTGCAACCAAACCACCGGTTGTAATTGTATACTCAATGCTGGGCATTCACATAACACAAACAACATGTATCATACACAGTGACAATAAAGCTGTGTGTGTGTGTGTGTGTGTGTGTGTGTGTGTGTGTGTGTGTGTGTGTGTGTGTGTGTGTGTGTGTGGTCAACACATGTGTATTGTGTGTGTGTGTTTGAGAGAGAGAGAGAGAGAGATAGAGTTCGAACTGTTCAGACCCCCCATCCCTCCCCTACCCATCCCCTCCCCTTTCATTAAAGTAATTTTTTCATTTCCCTTGTTTCAGAAACTTGTGTCTCTTAACTTGACCAACTGTGTGTCCTTGTCACCAAGGGCCATAACCCAGTGCCTGAGTGGACTGCCTCTTCTCCGCACCCTTATCCTAAAGCAAACCAAGATTAACGACCAAGTCATGCGTATCATTGCGACTTGTCTTCCTCGTCTCACACACCTGGACCTTCATGCATGCCCAGTCACTGACAAAGGCGCCGTCTGGTTCTGCGGTGACCATGGCGATTTTGATCCAGTGTGTAGAGACCTAACTCTGCTAGACATCAGTGCCACAAAGATCAACCTGCCAGGCTGCAGTGCTATTGTGCAGTGTTACCCTAAACTTCGCTACCTCAGTTATCCAGACTCCATTGAGGCTGTAGCCCGTCTGCACAAAGGGGGGACTGACAAAGTGAACGACGTGAGCAACAGACCAGGAACCTCCAGCAACGAGGGAGCAGGGCCTTCCAACAGTGACATTGCCAGTGAGAGGGAAGGGCCACACCCACTTCAACCAGACCAGCACAGACTAGAGATCCTGCACGCTACTGCTCTCCGGTGTCGCAGGATCGACCCTGACAGCGTGTGGCTGGCGTGCTGCCATTGCCCCAACGTGCGAGAGGTGTACTGGTACCAGGACGCCACAGACGAGGCCCTGGGACACCTGGCAATGCTTCAGCACCTCTCTGTGTTGGAAGTGACCAGCGACAAGCCTCGGGCTGTCACCTTCCATGGCGGTGTGCTGCCGTTGCTGCGGGCACAGGGTGAGGAGATGCAGTCACTGGGTTTGTACGACGTCCAGGACACAGACCTGGGGCTCCTGGGGTCACTGTGTCCAAAGCTTCGCCGCCTCAAGGTGGTGTCCATGTATGAAGAAGCAGACTTTTGCCATTCCTACCTCACTGCCCAGCAGCGGGCATCCAGCTTCACGGTGCTACAGCAGCTGACGATCGTGTTCGGGACGGTCACCACGCGGCTGGACTCTCATGACGTGGAACATCTTCTGGTCAATGCCCACAACCTGCAGAAGCTGCACCTGATTGATGTCCACTGCTTGACCGATGACGTCCTCCTCACAGCACTCTCTACCCATGGGTTTTTGTACCTTGAACAGGTGTGGGTTGGTCTGCTGGTCATTTTCATCCGTCTTTTTGTTATTTGGGATGAGTTGGGGTCTTTCTTTCTTTTGATGCATTTTAGTTTTTTGGTTAATGGTAACTACAACATAGATTCATGTACACATGTACCATTCATAACATAACATTGCTTGAATGGCATCATGATTAATATTCAGGATGAATATACTGTGAGTGATGGTAAATTTTATGTTTTAGTCTCAAAAAGAGAGACACTTTAAAAAACACACATTTATATGACAGCAGAAGGATAAACATACTTCTGCCAGTTCATGTAAGTAGAAGGGCAGAGATTGCACATTTGGCTTTGGCATGCAACAGCTACAGCTGTCAGTGAGTGGAGGGTACGCGTGCGCAATGATGATGATCATTTCCGGTTCGCGCGGGGGGTTCTGGGGTGGGGGTTGGGGATGGGATCACGAACAGCAAGAAATCAGAATGTTGAACCAAAGGAGGTAAGAGATTTCTGTGACAGCGTACCTTGTACACTAGAAGAATTATAAAAATAGTCAGAGGGTTTCAGAGCAGTTGTATGCTGAAGCTAAATTACTACTGACATGCAAGGCAGCTTACGTCGTAAGGTGTAACCTTGTCCAGGATTTGCCTGAGACAGAAAACAGCTGCGGCTTGGTACAGTCCCACCCACTCCATCCTTTGTCTTGATTTAAAGGGCTGCTCTTTTGAGCAGGTATGAAAATACTCATTCAGGGATATGACAGTGTACATCCTATGGTTCTAAAGGAGTGACCATGGTGCATGCGTACCCTCTCACTTGCTGGACTCAGCCGCAGCTGTTTCCTGCCTCAGCCAATCCCGGACAAAGCTGCACCATGCGAGGTAAGTCCTGCATATCCGTAGCAATTAAATAAGCCCATGGGCAGCAGGCTTGAGTCAGCTCCCTGCGCTAGGGGCTGATTCAAAGATGTGCTTAAAAACTGTTGTTGTTCTTGTCATTGTTAATATTATTATTACTATAATTTTGGCATTACCTGCAATTTCACCCATGTTTTCTTGCTCCCCAGGTGCAGCTGGAGTCATGTGACCAGGTGACGGTCAACAGTCTGACTCAGCTGGTGGCCTCGTCCAGCCCGCTGTCCCAGCTGACCCTCAAGCGCTGTCAGCTGGTCACTTACCACGACTTCCAACAGCTCAAGGCTCTTACCAGAGCTGAGGGTCTAGACCTCATCATTGAGTGGGACTGAGGTTGTTCGTCGTTAGCTGATTTTTGTTGTTGCCATGATTTGCAACTGCCAAATGCTTTCCCCTAAAGCTGGGTGTCTAGCCCTCACCATTTCATTAAGACTGGGGTTGTTGGGCACTGCCAGCTGATGGTCTCTGACCACGACTTCCAAAAGTGCCAGGTTCTCACCGAAGCTAAGGGTCTAGTCCTCACCACCGAGGAAGACAAATTGTTGGGGGTTGCCAGCTGATAGTCTCTGACTATAACTTCCAACAGCGTATGATCTTCATCTAACCATTGCGTGGGGCTGAGCTTGCTGGGCACTGCCAGCAGATTACCTCTGACCATGACTTCCATCAGTGTCAGGTTCTCACCGAAGAAGAGGATCTAGACCTCACCATTGAGTAAGACTGAAGTTGTTAAGGACTGCCAACTGATAGCCTCTGGCTATGGCTTCCAACAGCGTAGCACTCTTGCTGAAGCTTAGGTTCTTGATGTAATCATTGGGTGGGACTGAAGTTGTTCGACTTTGCCAGCTGATGCTTTTCTGAACACAAGTTCCAGCAGTTCAACACTCTCGCCAAAGGCAAGGGTCTAGACCTCACCAGTGAATGGGACTGAGGTTGTCGGTGGCGGATAGCTGATGGTGTTTGACCACAACTTCCAGCGTCTCAAGGTTCCTGCTGATGTTTAAGATCTAAACCTAACCATTTAATGGAACTTAGGTTGTTCGATGTTGCTGGCTGATGGTCTCTGACCATGACTTCCGACAGCTCAACACTGGACAAAGCTGAGGGCCTGGAACTCACTACTGAATGGGACCCAAGTTGGTGGCTGTTGCCTGGTGGTCAGTTAGCTGTTAGGACCTTTACCAACAGGTCAACGGTCTTTGGAGTACCTTTTGACAGTGTTTGGGAGTGTGATATTTAAGTTTCAAGGTTTCTCTCAGCTGGGCATTAGCATAGTGCTTTTATTTTGGGACCTTAAGCTTGTGAGAAATGTTCGGATTTCAGAGTTTCTTACAGCAGACCTTTAGCCTAGTGTCTTGACCACAGCTATAGGACAGTGAGGACATTTAGGCATCAGGGTTTCTTCCAGGGGGCCTTTGCTTTGTCCAGGTGTCTGGACCTCAGGGTTGTGAGGAATTGTTCAGATATTTGGGTTTCTTCCAGCAAGTCTTTATCATAGTGTCTTATTGGCCTCATTATTGCAACGAAAGTTTAGCTGTCGGGGTTTGTGCCTACATTAGCCAGGCATTTGGACCTCAGGATTCTATACAGTGTTTAAATATTTGAGTTTCTTCCAGCAAGCGCTGCCTTTAGTGTGTTGCATAAACCTTATGATTGTGATGAACATTTAGAGACCATAGTTTCTTCCAAAAGGATTTTAGCCAGGTAAAAATACCACAGGATGTAGCATAAAGCTCCTCTTCTTAACAACTGACGTTGTTTACCAGAGCTGAAGAGAAAAAGGTTTTCCTCTCAGATTATAATTATTTATTTTTATATCTATAACAGAATATATATATTTTGATCTGTGTAATCGGGTGTTGCGTGTTGCACATTCTTTGCGATTCTGATATTGAATGAATTAATCTCTCTCTGTGTGACCCTCTCTCTCCTCCCCCCACCCCCCTTGAGCTGTTGGGGGTACTGCATGTGTGTGTGTGTGTGTGTGTGTGTGTGTGTGTGTGTGTGTGTGTGTGTGTGTGTGTGTGTGTGTGTGTGTGTATTGTGTGTGTGTGTGTGTGTGTGTGTGTGAGAGAGAGAGAGAGAGTGTTGTCCAAAACGCAGCATTGTTTAATTCATGAAATAGGCGGTTGATTAGCCAACTATTTTAAAGTAGGCAAGACGCTACAGTCTGTCATGAAACGGGAACCACGTGCCTGAAGTGTGAAATGGTCTCCAAAAGTCACCTGATTCATAAACTAGGCTGCTTAATTCATGAAATAGTCAATTTACCAGGTTCAAAAATTAGAAAAAATTAAGTTAGTAACTGGCTTTGACTGTCCTGTCAACCGCACAGGGTCACCTTATGACGAGGCAAAGCTACGAAGCAGGCTCTCGTGCAAGTGGTATGTTGGTGTGTGTGTGTGTGTGTGTGTGTGTGTGTGTGTGTGTGTGTGTGTGTGTGTGTGAGTGCGTACGTGCGTGCGATGTGGGTTTGTGTGTCTGTGTATATGTGCGCACGCACGCACGCACGCACGCACGCACGCACGCACGCACGCACACACACACACACACACACAGAGAAATGTAACAAAATTTGCGTTAATTTTTTTCTTTTTATGTAATACAGATGAACGTAGGAAGAAAACAAGCAAAATGCTGATATAAAGCAAACGTTGCTACCAGAATTAAAGATAAAAAAATTCAGTTCCCACAATCTCTCTTCAGAAATCGGAGAGAAAAATAAATATATATATATATAAAAAATCAGACCATGCTTTTACGGATTGTCTGACTTAACTGCCGTTCTGCTATGTCATCAAATTACCATTCGTTTTTACAGGAGCTTCAGGCACATTTGACTATTTTTTTGTTTCTTTTTTCCCCCAACAAGAGCATCTCTTTGTGGAACTGTTGGAGTCGCACGAGCATTTAGAGAACCCCTGGCCACCTGTTCTACAATGAAACACTGCGATGTTTCGAAACGGCAGTGTAACATCCTGGTTTACATCGTCATGCTTGCGCGCGCACACACACACACGCACGCACGCACGCACACACGCATTATAATGATTATCATTATCATGATGGTGATGCTTGAGCAGCGTACAGTCAGCTTTCAGTAACTGGTTTTGGGAATATTAATTATGGTGTTTATACACACAGACAGACAAACGAGAAAGTCGTTTATCTAGTCGGAGACGTGAAAAGCTGATGGAACACTCAAAACTCTCTCTCTCTCTCTCTCTCTCTCTCTCTCTCTCTCTCTTCTCTCTCTCTCTCTCTCTCTCTGTGTGTGTGTGTGTGTGTGTGTGTGTGTGTGTGTGTGTGTGTGTGTGTGTGTGTGTGTGTGTTTCTGCTGCGCAACCACTAACGGTGACATAATGTTCCATATGATGGAGGTCACTGTACGGAAGAAGAAGAAGAAGCCAACACCGAACCGTGGCACCAGCAGTAAGTAAACATTTTGCTTTACGTCCACAGAAGTGAGGTGACATATCAGGGACGTGGACGGGGTGGAGAGTGTGCAAGAGTGAAAGCTCGACCACGCGCTCCGACCTGGCAGACCGAGGAGGCCGTGGACCGCTGCCAGAACAACCAAAATGTTAAGGCAGTGTCCCCTCGCCGTTGTGCAGTGACTAGTATATACTACGCAATTGCTGTTTCAACTGCTGTGTGAAGAAGAGTCACAAGGACAATGTCCGTAGCACTGCTGTTGAGTACCAGCGTGAGTCTCAAAGTGTCACAATTAGCCTGTAGCCAGGAGAAGCCCTGCTATGGCGCTCGGCGTAAACAGCCCTACCAACGCTACTCAGTCAATGGGGACAAGTTGAGGCTCGCAAATGGACGAAGGTCCTTTCAGACGATCGAGTCATCCTCTGGACGTTTCTTGGCCAGGGTTGTAAAAGTAACGGGTTGGTAGGTTGCTGAGTTCAGCCGTGAGTTTGGGTTTCTTTGGGAAAGGGTCAGTGAACGTCTTCCAGAATTTGGGCACAGTGATAGGGCCCGAGTGGACGGAGTCGTCAGGGAAAGATGTGTAGGGAAACAAGAGAAAACGAGTCTTGGTGGAGTTGTCAGCGGAAGATGTGTAGGGAAACA
>OY757542.1:15571158-15623658 GCA_963584105.1 Alviniconcha strummeri
AAAATCGCGTATCTGAAATCAATCAGTACAGTGCACTAAAACGTGTCCCGAGGCAAGTAACTCTATACAGGGAATACACAGTGGAGTCCTCTCCTTTCAACAAGGAGTGGCTCAAGTATACACGGCCAATAAAACTGTAGTCAAAAGGCTATCATTAGTTCAAGCTGGCAGTAGTGGTGCAGAAATAGCCCCTAGTCCGTGTTACCCTCAATTGATGGGTTAATATTATCATGCATGGCTCACTCCATCACCTTAATTACATCTATGTTCGCTGCAGCTTTTGTGCAAGCGTTCTGCTTCAGTGCAAAAGAATATGTACTACAGGACCTGAGGATGTCTGAAAATGGAAATCTATGCAACGCATCGCTCGGTTAGAATAAACTCTCCCGGACAGTTATATGGATTTTGTGTGTGTGTGTGTGTGTGTGTGTGTGTGTGTGTGTGTGTGTGTGTGTGAGTCACTGTAGGTGTGTGTTTGTGTGAGTCACTGTATGTATGTGTGTGTGTGTGTGTGTGTGTGTGTGTGTGTTTGTGTGAGTCACTGTAGGTGTGTGTTTGTGTGAGTCACTGTATGTATGTGTGTGTGTGAGTGTGTGTGTGTGTGTGTGTGTGTGTGTGTGTGTGTGTGTGTGTGTGTGTGTGTGTGTGTTTGTGTGAGTCACTGTAGGTGTGTGTTTGTGTGAGTCACTGTATGTGTGTGTGTGTGTGTGTGTGTGTGTGTGTGTGTGTGTGTGTGACTCTGTGTGTGTGACTCTGTGTGTGTGGGGGGGGGGGGGGGGGCGGGGGGGGGTATTTGCGTGTTCCATGGTTTTCTTTAATTAAGTTGTAAAGCGCTTTGGGTCTCTCAGAACGCTCTATAAATTCTATATTATTATTATATATAAGTAAACTGACCTCGGTCGCCTAAGGCTAGGTAACTGTCATTAGCAAAAGTATGCTGGTCACGACAAAACGTTTTTGATAAGAACGAAGTACTGCCAGTACAAGTTTATATTTTGACTTTTTGGCTGATACTTTTCAGTGTCTTGAACAGTTCACTCATCTCATATCTGTGAGCACGTAATCCCTCAATGTCACACTGAAGCATGTATTCCATTCTTCTTCTTCTTCTTCTTTTCCGTCACCCATTCCCTTATTTGTTCACTTGTGCATTCATTTCACTGTCTTCTCCTATGTACTTTTTACAGGATCTGCACAGACGATACTAGCCGGATACTGGGGTCAGCAGCTGGGAAAAAATGAATTCTACAGTGAGTATAAATACAGCAGTTCCCTTACACTCACCGTGTGAGCCGGCTTGGCCTAGCGGTAAGGCGTTAGGCTGGTAAGCAGAGGGACTTCGGTTTGAATCCGCTTCGGCTCTCCTTTCTCTTCAAAAGTTGGGGTCTGTGGACAGTCTTGTGACTTTGTCCCTCACAGTTAACGTAACATTCAAATCAAATGGCTCTCATCGCTGCCCATCTTAATGCAGGAGTCATTCTGGTGGTGACAGTGCAGCGATAGGTATATCATCTCCATCTTCCCCCACCTCCGTACCCCCTTCTCCCCGTCCCTAATAAGCCTTATGGTTTCTGTGGACGCTAAGCACCATGTTTACTTACTTACACTCACGGTGGAGATACCGATATATGTTTCCATTCGACAGTGAGTATAAAATACAGCAGTTCCTTGATACTCACGGTGGATATGCTGTTTCCATTCGACAGTGAGTATAAAATACAGCAGTTCCTTGATACTCACAGTGGATATGCTGTTTCCATTATACAGTGAGTACCAAATACAGCAGTTCCTTGATACTCACGGTGGATATGCTGTTTCCATTATACAGTGAGTACCAAATACAGCAGTTCCTTGATACTCACGGTGGATATGCTGTTTCCATTATACAGTGAGTATAAAATACAGCAGTTCCTTGATACTCACGGTGGATATGCTGTTTCCATTATACAGTGAGTACCAAATACAGCAGTTCCTTGATACTCACAGTGGATATGCTGTTTCCATTATACAGTGAGTACCAAATACAGCAGTTCCTTGATACTCACGGTGGATATGCTGTTTCCATTATACAGTGAGTACCAAATACAGCAGTTCCTTGATACTCACGGTGGATATGCTGTTTCCATTATACAGTGAGTATCTAATATAGCAGTTCCTTCATACTCACGGTGGAGATAGCATGTTTCCAAAGGGTTCATTTAACTGTCGGGTTCGGAACCTAACAGCTTGTTTGAAAACCGCTCTAGGGAGGGAGAGAGAACAAACAGCATGTTGGTTTTTATCGGGTATGCGTATATGTATATGAACAGGTCACACACACACGCACGCACGCACGCACGCACGCACGCACGCACATGCTTCTGTCTCTGTCCCCTATTCAGTACTTAGGCCTTGTCAACACGGCCCATGTTTAGAACCGGGTTCAAAGGGGACGTTGTTTGGTTCAAAGGTTGAGTCTTTTGAACAATCTGTTTCGGCTTTGGAAGCGGCTGCTCTGTTAAAAATGTTACAACTACTTACATAACATTTCAGGAACTGTCTAGGTCCGTTGATGGTGGGGGGGGGGGGGGGGGGGGGGACGAGAAAAGTCGGGGGATGCACTGTGTGTGCAGCTGTTTAGACCGCTCTAGAATCCTATGGTCAGCTAATGGCTCGAGTTCAATAAATTTCGCTGAGACCTAACTAGTCTGTGACTACTAAGCTTTATCTCCCCATGCAAATCAGTGTTCGCTCGAACTGAGCCAACAGGGAACGAAAATAGCAGGATGGGTAGCGCCGCTCTGTAGCAGCTGGCTTTCCTCAAAGTAACCCTGATGATTTCTCAGTGACGAAAAAGAAAAGAAAGAAAGAAAAAAGAAAAAAAAAGGGGGAAAAAGAGAGAAAAAAAGAGAGAGATAATGATGTAGTATGTAGTATTGTGTAAAATGATGTAGTATTGTGTAAAAATGTAAGTCTTTGCTCCGAGTTCTAATCGTGTGAGTTCTGATCGTGTAACTGCTGTGTGTTCGTGCAGCTCGGCAGTGCTCCGCGCGTGGCGGGGAGGTGCGACTGAAGGTGGAAGGAGACAGGGTGAAGATGAAGGGTAACGCCACAGTAGTGCTGGAGGCAGTAGCCAGCATCTGAACCCACAAGGTGGAATGATGTCGCAAAAAGGGATTTAATCCCTTCACTGCCCAATTAAGCCTGTAAGATGTCACAGACGGACGCGCCTGCAGACAGTATATCTTCCGGTCCTATAACGCATCTACTTTCAGTGTTACGCGTTTTGATGAAAGTCCTTTCACATGTCAGTGCGAAAAACAAACAAACAAACAAACAAAAACTAAAAAGGCTTAAGGGTTTCAAATTTTGCACTTTTAGTGGTCGTTTTTAAGAGACATCACGGCAGTGAAGGGGTTAAACTGTTTTTAGCAAGATCCCCACAGACGTGACAGCATAATCAGCCGACTGATTGTGGTCGCTAACAGGAAGGAGACAGGGTGAAGATGAAGGGCATTGTCACGGTATTGCTGGAGGCAGTCGCGAATATCTGAACACGCAAGGTGGAAGGGAACATGCAGACAGGGTGAATATCCATGTGAGGAACACCACCACAGTAGTGCTGAAAGCTGTAGGGAGTATCTGAACACGCAGGTGTGTAGAGCTGGCTGAATTGTATTCCTATAAAATTCGTGTTGCTGTTTTTGTGTGTTTGTTCACTCTTCACTGAAATACCGATGTGACCGAATGGAGTGCCTTCTGTTGAAAACCAACTGAAAACATAGACATGATCATTTTCAACATCTGCCTGAGTTTACGTGTATGTATAGTTACACGTCTGTGTGTGTGTGTGTGTGTGTGTGTGTGTGTGTGTGTGTGTGTGTGTGTGTGTGTGTGTGTGTGTGTGTGTGTGTGTGTGCATGTGTGCGCATGTGCGAGTCTGTGTGTGTGTGTGTGTCTGTGCATTCATGTTGTATGCGTTGAATTTTGACAATATGTATTTGTAAAGAACGTGTAAACGCTTAGCTAGGGCCTGTGCGGGTTAGGCACTCTAAGTATTCATTAATATTATTATACACACGTGTCTACCAGCATGCACATGTGTATGCGCATGCATGTGTGTGTGTGTGTGTGTGTGTGTGTGTGAAAGGAATATTATACTGCTGTGTGTAAAAATTATACTGTAAAACTGCATAAATACAAAGTAATGAGTCTGGACATTTACTAATGCCAGAATTTGAAAAGACAAGGCCTGGGATGTGTTTGTGCAGTTGTTAATGCCAGAAACACTGATTAACACAGCACAGGATTAAACCCATAATGTGTTCGGACACTTGCTAATGTCAGAAAGCTAAAAACAAGATGAGACCTGTAAAGTAAAATGTTTGCATATTTGTTAATGCCAGAAAAATAAAAATAAAACTTCATATGTTTCCACAGATATATATATTATAATGCGCAGAATCCTAACATGATAAAGCCTGTAATACAAGAACATGAGGTCCAAGGTGTTTATCCAGCTGATCAAACAAATAAAGTAAAACCAAAGACTGTATATTGTCTCGGACACACTCCAGGAGTAATGTCCCTTCTTTCAAGGATCAATATCAACAGAAAGCAGCATGCGAAAATATGCAGATAGATTGAGCCCCAAAGCAAAGTAACAATATAATTAGAAGTTGCTGTTAATATCAGATATGACTTCCATCCAATGGACCCAAACATTCATATCACCCAGCAACTCGATACTTCACAATATTTTTGATTGGTGAGTGTTTCTGTTAGACAGTAGCCTAAATCTAACTCAGCCATTAAGCCACAATGCCACATCACATCCTCCCTTTCCCCATCTTTCTTTTGCCCGGAGTTAAATGAATAAATCATCATCATTTTTGTTTTACTAACCTTTGCTGAAATGGTTGATTGGAGTGAACATATCTCTTAGGATATCTGAAGATGTGCAGCATATCTAACTCAGCCTTCAGCCTCAACCCCCACATCACATCCATCCCCTCCCCTATCTTTCTTTTGCCTGGAGTTAAAAGAAATGAATAAATCATCATTTTTGTTTTTACTAACCTTTGCTGAAATGAAAATCTGAAACAAGAATGACTGCCAGTGTTCTAAAACAAGATCCAAATATAAAAGGTTCAAAAGAATGCTTAAATAAAAAATAATGTGTCTGTCATAACAAATAAGCCTTCTTTTGAACCTTTTATGTGTTCGGATTTTTGCTGAAATGGTTGATCAGAGTGAACATATCTCCAAGGATATTTGAGGGTGTACCTCTGATGGCTATCTACCTTGTGTTTACTTGTAAGTCAAGTGAGAGTTACCATAGGCGACTTCTTTGTGGTTGTGTTTGTGTGATGTCTTCTGAGCGAGCGAGTTGTCTCAAATGTAGCATGCACCCTTTCAGTTGGAGCTGTGCCAGCCACTCCATTCTTGTTGTCAGCTTCATTGTTTCTCTGGACTTTCTTGTACAGTTGGCACTGAAAAGTATCTTTGATCCCTTTCACAATACTGCTTGTTGTGACAGTTCCTTGGACAGAAGTTAGACCATTAATATCAACACACAAGGGAATTAGTGCTTGAAAGATGTCACATAAACACAACTACAAAGACCCGAGTTGCTTATTGTAACTCTCACCTGGCATGCAAATAAATACAAGGTACATAATCTTTTAAGCTTGAAAACTGAGAGACTTTAAGATTTCAGGACCCATAATCAAACACAGCCAGCTGGCTGGCATCCCAGCAGTAAGGGAGATCATCATACATTTTGTGCAGTTCACAATGTCATTGTGTCAGAACCAATGTGCAGTCTTTGGTAAACTTTCTCATAGTCAACTGCTTTGGAAAGCCATCTTGCCAAACAATACGTGCGAAAACAAAGTGTAAAAAAAAATGTAAAAATGGAGTTGCTTCCCTCTGCTGAACCAAACTTTCTGAAAGGAAAATCAGCCAGGTCATCTATTGACTTCATGTATCTGATATAAACATGTCGATTTCTGCCTGTAGTTGGTGGTTTATAAGGCCTAGGGATGACAGCTCTGAGCAGAGACCCTTCACTAACACCGTATAAAACAAAGCTTTCATTAATGCAGCACATTTTATTATCATAATTATGCAGGAGGCATCTATTTTATTGACTATTCCATTGCTGTAGCAAGCATTACTACATTCACACAGCAAGATCAATACAGCCTGTTGGAGCACACCACGGTAACAGAATGGTACAGCAAAATATACATACTCTATGTACACGTAAAATGGTGATTTAGAAGCATAGTTTGGACATTCTTCACACACACACACACTCCCACATGTACCCACACATGCACACATGCAGCCAAGCATTAAACAGTCACAGGGTGTCTCCTGAGGTTAATTTTAGGTAACACTATACCTCAGCTGTTCTCAGAAAACTTTGACTCAGTTTCTATCATATCAAGTGAAGAAAGCTGTAAGGTGATGACTGTTATATGATTTAATTTATTGCCAGTGCATTTCAGCTGATAATTGAGGCAGTAAATACGTTACTGATACCATCACCAACATGACCATAAATTCAATGTTATTTTGAGCTACAAATGTTTACAAAGATCTCACGAACAGCATCCAAATAAAAAATATTAAAGCACCAAGGATGAAGTAAGTGTCTGTCACAGATGGTGGCATTCCAAACTATAAAAAAAAAAAAGCAAAAAAAAAAAAAAAAAGCACTTAGCTGCTGAAAGCACTCTATAAATTCCTTATCATTACTGAATCATTCCCTCGCTGATTACCTCTGATATAACCCTACGTGGCTGACTAGTCTCAAAGCACCAACTAACTAACTAACCAACCCTCAGCCAATGTAAAAATGGAGTTGCTTCCCTCTGCTGAACCAAACTTTAATGCACAGCTATGACTAGGACTCAAAGCACAGAAGCCCCAACAAGTCCCCCTCCTACCTCCTACAGCCACCTCCCAGCTTGGGAGAGGATGACAATGAATAACATGCCTAAAAATAATTCCACTCAAACCATGCACCCATGGCCTTTGAAGAGGCAAGAACAATGGAACCGGGAATACAAAATAAAATAATGACGATCACAGTCTTGTGTAGTTCTTTCCTCCAGTAACAAATAGAAAAAAATTGCAGGTAGCTGTGTTGTCTCAACAATGACAAAACACAAAACAACAAAAACACTTGTTTAATGCCATGCTGAGTTCAGTTAAACGCATGACCCATGAATCCTTGCTTATTGGCAAGTACTGTTTCACAACACAGTTCTGTCCATCTTCTTAAACAAGACATTCTGTCCATCTTCTTAAACAAGACATCCCTTTTTTGTAACACTCGCTCAGTCTCATACTCATAAAGAAACTTCCAGCTTAAGATCGCAAAATTTCACAGCAATGATAATCGCCCTTCCTGAGCAAACAGAAGGGGATAAGCATTACTGTTCTTGCTGTGTCTAGTTCTGTGACTTTTTTCAAAACTGTTACTTTGCATTTCCTTTTTTTAAATATTTGTTTATGTTGCCTTAAGCTTGAAATATGATCAACAGCACTGAAACTGGCATTAACAGACAGAACCCTGCACAGTTGACCATAATGCTAACTGAAAGATCTCACAAATAACATATTTTTTTCTTTTTTTTTTAAATATACAGAAAAGCACCAGACATCAAGTGTCTGTCAGTGTCACAGACCTATGGCTTCACTTTTATCCAAGTCAAAATGCGGTTCAAGTTTTTTGGGGTTTAATAACTAAATGTCGAAATTAAGGCCTGATTTTCAGTCTTGGACAAGCACTGACATCAATCTCTGGAAAAAGACCTAACCAGTCTGGTCAGCCGGAAATTCACTGATAATTCAACAAAAATTGTAATTCTAGGTATGCATAACATAAAACTAAGAGTCCAAAACCAAACCAACATTTCAGTCACAAATCTTCTTTGGCTGATGAGACAGATCTGCATACATTACTCATTTTAATACCAGACTTTTCAAATACCAGACTTCTAGACTTCATTACTTAGAATATTTTTATGAAGTCTGGTGTTTGAAATGAGTAATGCAGACAGATCTGTTAGATTTCTGCATCACTTTTGCATTGCATTTCCCTTCTAAGCCACACAACAGAGTTATTACAAACAAATCACAAGGTAATTCACAGCTGTAACCTAATAGTTAATGCTCCCTTCAGATTGAAGTCTCTAGCATCTTGTTTTAACAAACATTCAGTTCACTTTTCTTGTGTGCAAAAAAACAAACCAAGCCTGAGATCAGATTAAACATTCTGGTGTGACAGGTTCTATTATGAAACCAAGTCTCAGACTCTGGAGGTTTAGATTGCAGACTCTAGCACAAGAGGCTCTATCACCTTAAACTCAGTCTTAATTTTTCTTAGACTTTAGCAGGCAAGCCTCTATCTAACTTTAAATCAAGTTTCACTTCAGACTGCAGACCTCTCACAGGAAATGAAGTCCTGCAACAGAGGCTCTGTCTTACTTTAAACCAAGCCTCACTTGAGACTGAAGACTGTAGGAGGTTAGGCTCCATCAAACATTAATCCACTTGGCCCCAGACCGCCCATCACCGTCCACTCTTTTGCCTTACTGCGCAACCCCAGACCACCCGGTAGTGGCCGGCTAGCAGACGATCCATACTAGCATCTCAGCTTATGCAAATAGGAATGGGATTCTTGTGAGACTTGTAGCCTCGTTTCCGCTATTGTTTACTACTTCCGGTAATGTCATTTGTTTGAAGTTCGGTGGAGTTTGAGAGACGCTGTGAAATTTCAAAGTTGCGAGATGACACGTGATAGATGCACAAAAAGAAACAAAAGCTCTACTGTTAGCAATGGTGTTGGAGCTTCATCCTTTGAGATTTGAACTGCAAATTTGGCTCAGTCGCTTATTGTGGGCACCCTAACAAACTCACAGAGCTTCATATTTGGAGATTCAAACTGCCAATTTTGCAAAGTCAGTTACCCCGTAGGCACCCAAAAACCTAACATTCAGATGTGGACATTTCGGATTTCTTTAAATAAAAAATTAATGCTTTTATTTTTGAGTGAAAAAAATCAAAACCTGTTGGATATACAAGAACATTGTATTTGCAAACTGGGGAAAATACGAAGTGAGCTGAAACTTTTATATGGTGTTCATTGTTGATTTTTAAAGCTGCATACCGGGATCATTTGACACAGTTACTTCTCATTGCATGGAATTTTGTAGGGAAAGGGTAGTGGCTGGTCTGGGGCCAAATGGGTTAAACCATCAAATGATCCTTTAGGTTCCATCAAACATCAAACCACTGAGTCTCATTCCCCACTTATGACTGAAGATGAAGCACAAGGAAAGGCTGTCTTGCATGACAGGCCCCACTTATGACTGAAGATGCAGCACAAGGAAAGGCTCTCTTGCATGAGAGGCCCCACTTATGACTGAAAATGCAGCACAAGGAAAGGCTGTCTTGCATGACAGGCCCCACTTATGACTGAAGATGCAGCACAAGGAAAGGCTGTCTCGCATGACAGGCCCCACTTATGACTGAAGATGCAGCACAAGGAAAGGCTGTCTTGCTGATGATGATGATGATGAGTTGATGCTTAATGTCCTCAGATGTCATTTGACATATTAGGGGACAAGTTGTGACCAATGCTGAAGCACGGTTCAATAAAAGCCACATATGTAAGGTGTATGCGTGTTTAGCTGTAACCTGCCACCTGCACTTTTGGCAGAATGACCGGGATTTTTTACGTGCTACTGTGGTAACATGGGGGTGGAACGGATACCGAAATAAGAGTCAGCACAGAAAGTCGACACTGGAGAAGAAAATTCTCCCGCCGTTCCAGCAGGGATTCGAACCCGCGACCTTTCAATCACGAGTCCGGCACTCTAACCACTGAGCTATCCCCGCCCCCTGGCTGTCTTGCATGAGAGGCCTCACTTATGACTGAAGATGCAGCACAAGGAAAGGCTGTCTCGCATGAGAGGCTCTATTCCACTTTAAACCCGGCATTTCGCTGACTAAAGACCTTCAGCAGGACTGGCTCCATTTGTTTTTCAACTCTCATTTCAGATTAAAGACCTCCAGCAGTAGAGGCTCGATCTCGGTGGGGTTGACGTTGTAGATGACAGTTGTGTAGGCCTCCCCCAGCGTCTTCAGGTCGACCAGCATGTCCTGCAGGGCCACCATATAGTCCTGGGCGAAGGAGAAGGCAAATTCGGACTCCAGGTAGTGCTTCAGCAGAATGATGTATTTGTCCTGCAGGGATGATAGCACCTCGCGGTCAAGGATAGCGTTCCCGCAAGGGTTGAAGAGTGCCAGAATCTGTGCCAGTGCCCACAGCGTGTAATTGTTCAGAATGATGGATTTGATGGAGCGGCAGAAATTGACGTGAGCAGTATAGAGAGTGGGGTTCTCCAGCGCCCCCTGCAGGCAAGTGGTGGGAACCTCGCCCTTTGCGCACAGAAACACGTCCTTTTCCAGGATGTAGACGCATGCTGATCGCAGCAGCACAGACTGCATGACGCTGTTCTTAAGGCAGGAGATCTGGTCATCTTTGCGCATCTGCTGAAAGTCATCAACCTTGCCCACAAAGCGGATAAGCTGACGCACAGTCTCATCAGTCGAGTTGATTAGCTCGTTGAGACTGGGGTTGGGGTTGGGAGGTGATGGGTCTGGGTCACTGCTGTTGAAAGTGGCAATGGTGGCCTGCAAATGCAATTCACAAAGATATAGTGGATCACTGCTGTTGAAAGTGGCAATGGTAGCCTGCAAATGCAGTACACAAAGATATAGTGTCTTTTAGTGGATCACTGCTGTTGAAAGTGGCAATGGTGGCCTGCAAATGCAATACACAAAGATACAGTGGATCACTGCTGTTGAAAGCAGCAATGGTGGCCTGCAAATGCAATACACAAATATACAGTGGATCACTGCTGTTGAAAGTGGCAATGCCAATTGTGGCCTGCAAATAAATACAATACACAAAGATACAGTGGATCACTGCTGTTGAAAGTGGCAATGGTAGCCTGCATATGCAATTAACATAAATAAAGTATCACCAAGAAAAGAAGACTCACTGTAGTAGCACATATTAACATAATTACAACACACCTCATTACAACAAGGCTTTGTTTGCAAGTGACATGATAAATAGTCAGTTTGCTTCTAATAACCTTTATGCATTAAAACATTCAACTCATTAGGACCGCACACTTCTTAATAGGACACAACAAAACAGTAGGCAAATGTTTGGCAAACTTGCCTTGGTCAAAGCAAAACAATCATTTGACACTGATGAAAAACATGATGCAACTTATCTGCATGTGCACTGTGAATTTCACGAACATTGTGAGAAAGTCGTCTTCTCAAGATCCCATAACACAGGCAGATAGGTTTTCACCTTTGCTGTTTTCATATACATGCATAGTCACAGAATAACTCATTAACGGTGTCCTGTCTGTTCATAACTTTGACACAGGCCAGAATTGCTGAAGAGGTCGCCTTGGTTACCATTGTGCACTATCAAAATCATAAAGTTGCTCTCATCTTTATGTTATTAATCACTTCTTTACAATCCCTTGGTCCCCAAAGTACTGGGTGGTTCAGGCAGGACTGCTAACTCCCTTGACTGTAACCTGGTATTGCTTAAGTCCCGTGGCTGTTTTTACTGCTGGTGGATACTTTCTTCACAGTGGAAGGTGGTGACAGTGAATTTGTGGAGTTTACAGAGCCAACTTTAACCCCTTCACTGCCCCAGCCTGTAAAATTTCCAGGCTGAAAGATGCAGGGACGTGCCTGCAAACTGTATATTTACCGGTCCTATAACATCTACTTTCAGTGCTGTGCATTTTGATGAAAACCCTTTCACATACCAGTGCGAAAAAGGAGACAAAAAGGCTTAAGGGCTTCAAATTTCGCACCTTTGTTGGTTGTTTTCAAGTGACATCATGGCAGTGAAGTGGTTAAAAGCATTTTTGAAGGCCCGTAGTCAGAGTGTGTCTGGCAACAATCAAGAACTTGTTGCTCATGCTATACGCTGCCCAAAAAAGCATTTTTTCAAGCACAGGCAATCCTGTTAGCAAGGAAATGATGCAAAGACACTTTTTTTCCATCCTTCATCACCTTTCCCCTGTGATTCTTGCAAAAGCATTAGTGGTGGCATTTGCACTGCTTCACAAGTCGAGGTTCAACTTCCATTGTTATACACAGTGTGAATCAATGCCTACTCAGAAATTGGCCTGGAAATGGCAGCTGTGACCTTTTGCAACTTCTTGCACAAAAGATTCCAAAGGGCATTCACTCAAGTAAAACAACCTTGCTGAATTGCCCAACAGAAATATCACCTAAGTTACATAATAAATATTACACACCAGACATTTTTAGCCATCACAAGTAGTGATCCCAACGAAAAACATACTTGGAAAGCTGTTGATATGTCGTTCAGAATCCATTTTTCATCTTCTGTCAGACGACGATAAAACTGGGGGTCAGAGGGAAGCAGCTCTCTGGGTGGGTGTTTAAACATGCGACCCTGCATGGTCTGTGGTAACCCAAACTGCCGGTATGGCACGCTGGTTCTGGACTGCTTTCCACCTGTTGGAACACTGGATGTCAGAGCCACAGGAACCACCCTCTCCTGGGCATGTGGCATGGCTGTAGTTTTGGAAAAATCTGAGTCTTGCACTCTCTCCATGCTGGGTGGTGGTCTCTTTGCTGCCGTATCTCCCTGTGTGTATTTCTTGGTGCGGTTCTCTACAACCCTTTCCATTCTGGCTTTTTTCTCTGCTTCATCTGCACATGATCAAAGATGCAGTAGTAATGATGCAAATGTGTCTGAGAGTCTATTCTTCAAGAAAGACAAAGAACTTTACAACAAACCCAACATAACACAAAACAAGAAGAAAAACAAACAAAAATGAAGCAGTGAATGTTGTCTTATGCTTTTTACTGGGTATTTGCATTAACTCTCTCTCCCTATCAATCATTCTTTTTTCAGACCTCTCTCTCTCTCTCTCTGTGCATGCATCTGTGTGTGTGTGTGTGTGTGTGTGTGTGTGTGTGTGTGTGTGTGTGTGTGTGTGTTTATGTACATGTGTATGCATGCATGCAAATATATGTGTTACTGTGTGTGTCTGAACAAATTAAGCAATGCTCAACTGACCCACATTCCATGCTAGAATTTGTTTGACAGGAGGAAAACAGAATATTAACACAAACATTTTGCAGTGTGTGAGACCAGAATTCAAACACAGTTCTGTAAAATTGTTATGCCTCGTATACCCAGTATCATGTCAGCTTTCATGCCAATCTCAAAACACTTGTGGATGCGGCAGACAGGACAGAAGCGCCGAGTTCGGGTGTCAATCACACAGTTCCCTTGAAATAGGCACGGGGGCTGAAACACAAAGTCCGCAGTGTTCACTTTAGTCACCAGACAGTTAAATTATATTATCAGTGTGCAAGGTAATACCCTAAATGTTGTTAAACATCACCACTGAATCTCACTGTAGCTATGGTTAATGGTAAAGATTTTTTTTGTTAAAATAACAATAATGGGATCTTAAAGCACCCTTTCTTAAGTGAGCCCTAGGTGAGTACATTTCACAATCAAGCTAAAACAACAAACATCAAAATACACAATATTAAAACACACAAACATATATATATTAACTGGTTCATTGATTGTGTTCCAAAGACCCAGTCTGTCAGTGTTGATCACCCTGCCCACCCACATACACACTGCATACAAACACAGTTTTGATGTAACCAATAGGGGGTACTCTAACAAGCAGCATGCACTGACAACTCAGCAGCAACATTCACCTTAGGTTTCAGGGCATTCCGTCGGAAGAATGCCTTGCATGATTCACACGTGACAGCATTGAAGTTATAGCCCAGTGCTTTGTCACCACAAACACCACAGATCTTCTCATCCTTCATCCGTGTGCGCTTCCGTGACACCTCTGCACTATCAGCTTGCATGGTGCCTGAAGGAGAGGGCGAACTGACGACTGGAGCTGTGTTGTAGGTGTGGTCCTGCGGGCTCTGGACCGACGTCACAGAGGTGGATGGGGAAGAGGACAAGGCAGAGTCTTCACTTTGCTCAAAGAGTGGCTTGATGGATGCCATTGTGGTCAGGACGCGTGCCAAATCCACTCCATCCAATGAGCAGCCATCATCACTGGCCTGTTACAACAGTTACACTCACACAATTAGAGCAATGACTGTCTCCATCCAATGAGCTGCCATCATCACTGGCCTGTTGCAACAGTTACAGTAACTTACACTCACACAATTGGAGCAATGACTGTCTCCATCCAATGAGCTGCCATCATCACTGGCCTGTTGCAACAGTTACAGTAACTTACACTCACACAATTGGAGCAATGACTGTCTCCATCCAATGAGCTGCCATCATCACTGGCCTGTTGCAACAGTTACAGTAACTTACACTCACACAATTGGAGCAATGACTGTCTCCATCCAATGAGCTGCCATCATCACTGGCCTGTTGCAACAGTTACAGTAACTTACACTCACACAATTGGAGCAATGACTGTCTCCATCCAATGAGCTGCCATCATCACTGGCCTGTTGCAACAGTTACAGTAACTTACACTCACAGTCACACAATTGGAGCAATGACTGTCTCCATCCAATGAGCTGCCATCATCACTGGCCTGTTGCAATGGTTTCACTCAAACAATCAGAGCAATGACTGTTTCTATCCAATGTGGCAATGAGCAGCCATCATCACTGGCCTGTTGCAATGGTTTCACTCAAACAATCAGAGCAATGACTGTTTCTATCCAATGTGGCAATGAGCAGCCATCATCACTGGCCTGTTGCAATGGTTTCACTCAAACAATCAGAGCAATGACTGTTTCTATCCAATGTGGCAATGAGCAGCCATCATCACTGGCCTGTTGCAAATGTTAAGACTATTGATATTATTGATTATTCATGTGATGTAACTCTTGTTTGTGCTATCCTGTCTAACAACATCTTTGTCTCGAAGACACAATTAAGTTTTCTGTATTTTACTTAAATTGTTCATGTTTTTAAAAACGCAACTAAAGTATAGCAGACAAAGAGCAAATTTAAATGAAACAAGAACAAATGTTTCTCATGTTTGACACAGCATAACAGATACGTCGCATCATCATCCACAGGCTGATCTGAGTGTTGCAGTTTACTATATTTTGTATAGGCTTTGCAGTTCAGGAGGGCATGCTGAAAGATCCAGGTAACAGAATGGTGACAGAGGCAGGCATCTCTACCACATGGTGGAAAGTACAATGGATGGAATCAAGAAAGATTTGACTGAGATTCGTTTTGTGCGTGGCCTGGAACAGGAAGTTCCAGACCTTTCCATGTATACTTTCCTTCAGCAACTCCAGTGGAACTGTGGCAGGACTGTGTATTGTAAGACTAGAGCTAAAGGGTCCAGAAGAGAGGCAAAACTGGAGAGTTGCAAATGAACAGGTTCCTGCCGGTGCCATGAGCTAAAACTATTCCAGGTTGATACCTTGACTGTAAATAGTGGAGACTTCTGTTATTCTAAGGGAGAGACCACCTGCATTAGAGACATTCTGTGTGGAAATGGCTGCCTGCCAGGGATTAAATTCTGTTCTTTTACCTAGGGTGTCTGATTTCACAGACAGAGTTAGTCTAACTCTAAGACATTTTTTTTTATTTTTTTTATTTACCAGGGAAACTAGTGATATCCCTCAAACTCGAAGTGGAATCAAACCAAGGACACATCATATCAATAAGAATGGAATAAAGAATATGTTCACACCAGTTTCTGTGTCATTTACGGTCTTGATAGTTTGTTGAAAATTGATGTTTGAAAGTCATGCAGAACACAGATCTACACATGTACCATGATTTTGAATCCGTCTGTGATGTCACTGACATGCAGACCATCTGCAAGCCCATCAGGCTGCCAGTATTTGCACACCACCAAGTAGTCTGAAGGCAATGTATACATGTACACATGTATGCAAAATGGATATTGGTGTAATGTCCCACAACTTTGAGTCTGACAACATGTGATTGGGAAGAAGAGTTGTGGCAAGCTTGTCAGCAGGACAGTGAGGAAGAAAAAGAATCTAAAACATTGCCAGTAGCATTAGCAGTAACTTGGACACAGTGTGTTTGTTCAACACTGCCACTATGCCACTGCCAGACTGAAGAAACAACAATGCTGCAAACATAATAAGACTAAGAGAACAGTTCTGAGTTGGAGGACGGTGATGCTTAACACTTGATATAACAGAACATCCTTCATTTTCCATCATCAATCTGGATCAAGCACTTCTGGAAGATACTTTGCTGCCAGTGCAAGAGTAAAAAGATCAAACAAAATAAAACCACAAAAAAAAACTTCACATTGCAGCATATTACATATTATTTACCCATGTATGACCAAGTGCTACCGTTGTGACATCATAAACCAACCTTTATCTGATCTTCATTACCAAAGTGAAAGGCCAATCAAGACTGGCTGTGACCTGATGGGCTCAAATTTGAAGCAACTGTAAACTAAAGTGAATAAAGTACATCTACTGCATAAATTAAATATTGACAGAACAATATATAAAGTACCTCTGTTGCATAAATACTGATAGAACATAATCATATGGAGCCAACAATGAAAATATTCACATTTCTATGTCTTTGGGCAGATTTGCCTCCTTAGTTCAGTTCCCCTTTAAGTTAACTAGCTAAACAGTTGTAATTTTATGGCAGTGTTATAAGACCTTCTATTTTGTTTTATGTCTATGGAGCATGTCAGTTGCCGTCTACATCAACCTGATCTTTAAAAGTATACTAAAATGTTAGCATTCATAATGATAAATTTATAAATAATACTGAAGAACTTGCATAAGTTCGTTAAAAATAAATAAAAATGTATGGCTCTTGTGTATCCTGGAGCTTGCTGCCATATGGCACTGGTGGTGGTATACAATTTGCCATTATGCATAAATTTCCACACACAAAATTTAAGTTTCTCTTCATTCCTCTATTTTAGCTTAATTTGGTATTGCTAAATCAGACAATGATACCAGAATGTCTTAGCCTTATATTCTTTTTTGATACTGATGGGATGACAATTCAAAAATTTGTGTTTAAATTTGATGTTTGTGTACAATGTATACTACCTGGTTTGCTTAAAAATACATGTGTGTATGGACTGATTTTGCAGATCTGACATATGAATTCTGAAATGTGCATTTGCTGATGAAAAGAGTTTGTCCTAAGATGACCCTGTATTTTTGACAGGACGTTAAAATACATGTATTTACTGATTCATAAGTTCATGTACCCAAATGTTGGTGTGAGGTCATCGGCTAAAATAAAACAGTGTTAAAATCTGTGTTGATTATGTAGCTTAATCTTTATTCGTCACTTTACACATTAAAATAAAATCTACTCACCACCAGCATGGATGACACTTTAATTGTAGTTTATCTCCTTTATGTTTTATCCCCTTTATGTCGTAAGATTTAAAAGCAAAATTTATCTCCATTAAGTCACGAATCCTAAAGTTTGGGTGTGTTTTTATTCGTCACACTGTAAGTTACATTCCTAATGCGGATTTCCGGCTGCATGCCTGCTGTTGAGTGCGCGCGTCCTGACACCTAGACATGAAAACCAACTCAAGTACAAGAAAACTGGAACTGCACTTCCTCGTCCGCCATTACACAGACTCAAATATTGGTCCCATCGTCTCACCAAAACTACAATAAAAACTTCGGCAAAGACTACACAAGCGAGTAAATATTTTTAAACTACTGCGTGTCACCCACCTCAGTTGACTTGTCACCCATCCTGATAGCGAGAAGTTACTCCTAACATGTGACCTTACGCCGCGACTACTGGCAGTGCTTTCGAAGGTGAAGGTCTGTGAGGTCAGTAGGTCGGACCGCAGGAAAAGCGATGAGGGCACGTGTCCTGACTCGCGTGGGACAGGTGTTACGTAAATATGGCTGTTCATCGGCAATCAACCGCCGTTAGCCAGGTCATTTTAAAATATGTCTAAGTTTTAAGGTTACAATCATAACGATAATAACGTATATATTCATATTAGCATTCTGTGATGTGTGGGGACGCCAGATGAGTAGATATAAAATTGAACAGCTGAAGTAGCTACGCAATCTTTGAGTAGATGTTGGAAAGCCCTATAAGTGTTGCTACTATTACTACATAAAAAATAAAAAATAATCAGTGTCGATTCACGGGTAGATAAAGACAAACGATGCGTATAATCGTGCAGGCAGTTATCGGTAAGAGTTTCTCTATAATAAAAAATAAAAAATAAAGGTAAATGGCAAAGATAATTGTATCTTTCGTGTTGCGAAGGAGATCACAAACACATCAGTTCGTGTTCACAAATGTTATAGGCCTATAAGTCAGACAGTAGACAGCTGCTGCGGGAGAACAAGACCGTGCCCACACTGATAGAATCAGTGAATAAATGAATAAACTATTTTACGGAGGGTAGTGGATTAGACACAGGGTCTTTTTACATCCAGCCCTCGCCCATGAGGGACTAATTCTACTAATACTACACATACACATGTATTTTAGATACACCAAAACTCAAAAATACATCCAAAGGGTACAGGATATTAGTTCATATAATGTTTAAGGTGAAAAAGTGAGGGGAAATCGAACAAACGAAGCAACAAAAAACTTAAAACATGTCTAAGAGAGAGAGAGAGAACTCAAACTTGAAAACTTTATTTTACAAGGATTATAGTTTAGGTTCAGGCAAAAACCTCTCTAACAACTAGTCCTTAATTGCTAAGCTACTGATGAGTAGATATTGAATTACATGCATTATTTGATATGCATCTAGGCATGAATGAGTGAGTGAAACATTATACATGAGAATTTCCACACAAACATAGCATATTCACAGCGCCAGATGAACACATGCCATACATCATTCAGTTACATATTATGAGCATACAACCAGCAAATAAAGCAGCAGAACATCTGATCAGTTCATAATTATGACTAGTATCAAAAAAGAAAACAGAAGCAGTCAATGCTTATATATAGTTATAAAGAACAGTAAGGGAGAGGGAGAAAAAGAGAAAATAGAGGGGCGGGGGGAGGGGGGGGGGGACACTCTCACAAGCAGTCAGAAGGACTGCGTGGAGTTTTATGGGTGCATAAAATAGGTCTCAAATGACCAGTCATTGCAATGAGAAGGAGAGAGACAAAGAGAGACTTGAGCAAGAAAGAAGAAAAGATGTGACATGAAGAAAAGAAAAAAGAAAAAAAATCAAATTCCATACGTACTGAAATGCTTGTACCCAAGATACATTGTTCAAGTTCAATGTTGCTTTACATCCGCAGACTATAAATAATATAATGACTATTATGGATGGGGCCGAACCCAGAATGGCCAACTCAACTTTCACACAGCTCATGAGCTATGGTGTACTGTAGTTTTATGATGTAAGCGTAAAACCTAAATTGACTGTTATAATGTCTATTCAATAAACAAAATTAATAACTAAGTAAAAAAAAAAAAAAAGATACACAAAAGGGAATTCATTAACACTCCACGAAATACGTAACACAAGGACAACAACAGCAAAGACTTGAGTTGCCCGGCTATGGTAACTCTCACTGGCATGCATGTAAATACAATATATATATATTAAAATTGAAAAGGAAAGGAAATTAAGGCAGTATCATAGTTTGTTCCAAAAATGAAAATGGGACTTGAATCTGCAATCCTTTAACTGGCACATGTTTACAGTACATATAAAAAAAAATAGAGAGACAGACAGAATGAACTTGAGACAGTGCAACCATTTAATTTTAAGAACTTGTGACCAGAGCTGAAATGTGGACTTTGTGAACACCACCTAACTCTAAGTGCCAGAATAACCATCAACATGATAGTGGGCATCCAAGGAAAGAAGAAGAAGAAGAAAACAGAAAGAAAAGAAAAGGAAGCGAAAGAAGAAGAAAAAAAACACCTCCGACGGGACTCGAACCCGCAATCCCCGGCTAGCACACACTTTTAGCCGATCCGGCATTTTTAGGAGGCCGATGCCTTATCCATTAGGCCACGGAGGCTCCGACGAAACAAAGCTTAAATTTAATAAATAACATACAATACGCTTCTAGATGGCATTCTTGATTTAGAACGATAACTCTAGAGTCAACTTCCGGCGAGTTCATCAAAAACAAACCATATAAGTTTTGACTAGATTATTTTCGTGGCGTTAAATAAGTAGTTATATCTGTTCAAAACTGGTTTTGTATCACCTAGTCAGGAAGCCCACTGAACTACAGAATGCCTCGAAGTAGGAGTAGATCACCAAAGAGAGCAGGTAATTTTGTTTGGAGCAATATTCCACGTTCAGAGTTCCATAGTACATGTCCCGCTAACTGTGTAAATTAGTCAGCTTGGTAAACAATAATAATGAACTTTAGGTGCAGGGTATGGCAGGCCCATATTCAGGATATGAATCATCATGTTTAGGTAAAATTCAAGGAGACGGTGGGAAATTCCAGGACCGTTTTAAAAGTTATTTGGGTCACAAATAAAATATGATCACAATCCTTAAATGAGGTCCGTAATCTCCCGATTACAGCCGAAATCCGCAACAAAAGGCGAGTTATATATTTTTGTCTTTGATTGTTTCGAGTTGGCGTCACTGATTGCAAATGGCAAATAAAGCCAACGAAGTGGTGCTAGGTAAGTGGCCTCATTAACAAGCTTTGGCAATTACAAATTACGGAAAATTGACAGAATAAAAATGCAATCTGAGAATGTTGAGTCATGAGTACGATTGCCTTGCCAACTTCGGCACTAAGGAAGCATTCATGTTGTTTCTGGGAAATTAGGTTAGAAAAAAAAATGCAATCTGAGAATGTTGAGTCATGAGTACAATTGCCTTGCCAACTTCGGCACTAAGGAAGCATTCATGTTGTTACTGGGAAATTAGGTTAAATGTCAAAGGGCAACATGATGTGCTGACTCAAAACAGTCAAAGACAAAAATATGTATATATATATATGATAAAACTCACCTTTTGTTGTGGATTTTGGCTGTAATTGGTAGATCTATATGGACCTCGTTTTATGATTGTGATGATATTTGTGACCCAAAATAACCTTTAAAACAATCCAGGAATTTCCAACCATCTCCTTGGATTTTACCTCATGTTTAACTTCTGCAACAACGCAGCAATCTCTATAAGGTTATGAGGCAGAAAAACGCTACCCATCAACATCTTGTTGTTTACTGCATCAAGTTGCCATACTATCATCTGCTGTGTCGGCCATTTCAAACCTTTGATGGAAGGGAGCTTTCATCCTGTTTTACTTATGAGACACTCACATGATGTCTACAGGGTCAATAGGTGTGAAAGCGCTAACTTGTTGACATCTTCAATGGCGGGACAATGCTATTCTTATTATTGTTTAGTAAATTTACTTATCGAATAACTGTAAGTTTATCTACCCGTTATTTGCGGTGTCACTGTCAGCTGGTTCAAACGTGTTGGAAGGGAGACAAGTTGTACAAGAGCGATTTGGGTGCGTTGCGCATATGGGTCATTCTCCTGAAAACTGGACCACTTTCCTGATGAAATAAAAATTAAACTAAAACATGAAACTTTGTAAACTACCACTATATTTCTGATGTAATGTGTTTGGAGAAATAAGGGAAATGCCACAATGGGTGAATGCATCATTATTTCTTATGCTGTGAGCCTTTTTTGGTAAAAATTGTGACATTTTCATGGCTGCCATTTGTGACATGGCTATGGGAAGGTTAGTTGATTGCAAATATTTCCTTGGAATCATTCATGATTGAATAAAAACAGGTTTCATGTGGAAGAAGGAGGCTAGTTCTTACATACAAATGGTATTTATTGTGTGTTGCTTGCTACTAACAGCTCCAAACAAAGGAAAGATAATCAGTGTCTCGCATATTACCGATGGTGTCTTCTGAGTGTGTATCATGATATTGTGACTTGTTCACAACAGAAACTAAAGAACTTTCTTTTTTTCATCGGCGTGGTTGATAACCACATTTTACCTTATTTTTAATGCTTGTTTGATGACATGAGAGTAGATACAAAATAAATTACAGTCATTTCTTCAGGGGTGGTTGACATGGTGTCTTACAATGATGTAGCATGCGAGCACACGAAAGAGTTATTTCTGTTTGTACCATTGACTTTCAACCTACCCTAACATACCAGTCCACATCAGCTGACTTGCAGCAGCAACATTTGACCTCTTTTTGCCGTGTGTGAGGTGTATTATTTTACTACAAAAGGAAAAGCACTGTGGTGTCTTCAGGGGTGAGGGATGTAACGCTCGTGACACGTATTTATTCCCACTCGGCTGAGTGTTTGTTTGCAACCTTTTGTAACCAAACTTGGTATTGTGGTGCACCACCATGAGCCAGAATGTCATGCGAAAAAATGGGATTCTGTTTTCAAGATCAAGGTCAGAGTGTGGGCTTATATAATCAAAATGTGATGGTTTCTACAATATCTTTTATTAGTTCTGAACCAGTGAGTCTTTTGCAACCAAACTCAATTTGAGTGTAGATCATCATAAGCAAAGAAGTGTCCAATGGAAATATTGGATTGCTGTGTTCAAGGTCAGTGTCACAGCAAAGGTTAAAAGTTTCAGTTAATGTTAGTTTGGATGATGCATTGCTGAACCATTTGTAACCAAACCCACTATGGTGAGACATCATTATAAGCCAGAGTGTCATATGCAAAAAATGGGTTTCTGTCTTCAAGGTCAAGGTCACAGTAACTGAATTTCAGTTCATACAATGAAATATGACTATTTCTGTTATATTTTTGTTCTGAACTGCTGATTTTTGGGGGTGACAGTGCATGTTCATAAGCTGGAGTGTCTTGTGAAAAGGTTGCTTAGTTGTATTCAAGGTCAAGGTCACAGTAAAGGTTCTGAACTCCAGTGAATGTTTGCCTGGACAATATCTCTGATCAGTCAAACTTAGTATGGTGATACATCATCATCAGCCAGAGTATCATTCAGAAATATTATTTTGCTGTGTTCAAGGTCAAAGCCATAATCGTTTCTACTAGATCTTCAGAAATGCTGAAACTTTTGCGATCCAAATTAGTTTGATGGTACATCATCACAACACAGGGTAAGACACTGAAAAGATTTTCTTGCTTTTAGTTTTACACAGTGCTTGGGTGACTGTGGACTAGGTTGCTGCCACTCTTGGCTATCCTGATATCTAAAGCAGGGGTCAGTACTGGTTTCAATCAAGAAAATGTGGAAAGAACATTGCTTTTGTAATGAATATACTTGTTTATTAAGTTTTTTGGTCAATGGTTCAAGTATGTCCTTTTGTACATGTGATGATGTCAGCATAACATGTGAGACAGATTCAAATTAAGTATGACTGGTTATTAACTTTAGAAGGCAAGAAACAAATATCCCTCTGACATGTATATTTATATATATATATAAGGTTCAGACCAAGTTAGTGTAATGCATCCCCCCCTCCTCCAAATTACTTCTCTTTTTTTTTCTCTTTTTTTTTTTTTTGGTGGGGGGGGGGGGGGGGAGAAAAAGAGAACAAAATAAGGAAAGAAATGTGTAATCTATTTCGTGCGTGTCTGTACTTCGAAGAAATTTTAAACCAAAATTGTTAAAGAGGCAGAACAATTAAAACATTTATTTTTTTTAATGTCAGAAGTGACAGATATTCCTTTATTAATTAGAAAATGTTGTTTAATAAAATAAAAAAAAGGCAAGAGTCAGACTGGTCACTGAGCCAACTCTGTACATGCATTTCTGGTGTCTTCTGTAACACGCAAGACACTGACCTATGACGTAACATAATGAACAATTAACTAAGTTCCTGCCACACTGTCAATTTATGTCTTATATATTTATGTACACAGGAGATGTCAAGCTTTCATTTCCAAATAATCACATTAAAAAATACACACTTTGAATTTTTACCCTCTGTCACATTTTGGACCAGTTTTCAGGAGAATGACCCATATATGTTTTACCAACTGTTCCACTAATGTGAGCAAGTTTTCCTGATGTCATATATTTAAACACTGTTTGTTTTATTTTTTATTAATTTATTTGTGCAGCTTAGGCTACCAGGCAATTACAGAGCAAACACATCATTCTTTTTTTAAGCATGGATTTCACAAACATTACAGTCTTTTCCATCAGTGTGTTGTTCAACTTGTTGCATTATTTTTAGCATTTTCATTTCAATTTGTGTGCAATCATTTTCAGTTTTGCTTTAAAAGTGTATGGTGCAGTTAACCTTTGTTTCTATTATTTTTAATTGTCCAGATCGCAGACGTTCTCGATCAAGAGAAAGAAAACGTAAGTGTTACTTGGTTTATGAATTTGACACTTGTATTTAGGACAAAAAATAAAACATAAAATAAATTGTGCTTGATGTTAAGAAGCCAGTACTCTGCAGTGTTGCTATTGCAGTGGTTCCCTTCCTCTTATTTTTATCTCTCGTGATCCATCATGGTGTGTTTTAATTTGTGTGTCACCCAGCCATGCAGATAGAGCCTTGGATTCTTAGAGAAGGAAAGATTAGCCAGTGATCCCCAAAACATTTTCATCTTGGATTTGGAATAAAATGAATCTTCCAAACTGCTGACATCATTGTTGTTGAACTTGAAGCAGCCTGCCATGAGCCAAATGTTGGAGGTCTGAAAATGTGCAACTGCAGATGCTCAACAGGGGGCGGTGTGCAGTGGTGTAAAAAAAATATTTAAAAAACTTTTTTTTTACCCACTGTGCTATGGTGACCAATAGCTTATTGCATTTTCTGTCGTTTCTTTTAGTAATCAGGTTGTATAACTTGTAGACTTTGTAGTCTTACTTTTGGCTTAGAAAGTTTGATGTTGTTTTTTGTCATTGAATTTTAAAATCACTGTATTAAACCAGTATTCTGTTTTGATTGAAAGACAGACTGAGCAAAATTACGTACTGAATTTTGAGTAACTTACCAAATGTAACATTTGATTAGCTCAGCAATTGTTGTTTGCCTTCATGTGCTGCAGTTTTTCATTTTAAATAGCTACAAATGTAAGTGGTGTGTTCAGCTGTGGACTTATGATTTTAGGCTATTAATGTATTATTAATAAATCGTTAAATTGATTAATAGATACTCATCACCTAGATGCTTTCACAGGACACATAAAGCCATAAAGGAGACAAAATCATAAATGATTTTGAATGATGCATCCTCACCAGTGCCAAGAACTTAAAAGTGTATGTTTTCTCTAATGTAGTCCTGGTTGAGAAGTCCCACAGTTAAGAACTGGGTTAGCCAAGACACCAGTTTAGTGTTGCGTTCTACTAAGTACTATAGTGCTGAACAAAACTTATATTCAAAGCTATTCATCTGTAGTGAATGGTCCATAACAACCATGTTCTGATCAACGTGAACTCTGTCAGTATAATCGCCCTGATACAACTGCAATGGTTGACTGGGCGTAAAACCCAAGTTACTTACTTACTGTAAGTATAATGCCTCGATTCTAGTTTTTTTTCTTTTGGGAAGTAAAGCTCATGGGAGGGTGTTAACTGTTGTAGACCTTATAATATATAATCAGGCAGTGTCCTGTACATAGTCATGATAGTGTGAAAGTTGTGGTAACATTAACAGTAGGTAGTTGAGATGTTTGCACATGTATGATATGTTTGGTTGGTTTTTCAGACCGGCACAGAAGAAGTCGTTCTCGTTCACCAGTTCCAAGGTACAGGTCAAGGTCACCTGTTGTCCGCAGAAGGTCACGCTCATTTTCTCCCAGACGGCGATCTCCTTCTCCAGTCTCAAGACGCAGGTATCCATTTTCCACATATCTTGATGTTCCCCTTCCTTCCCCAGCTTTGTTTCTTTTCCTTTTAACGTCAGATAAATTACTTATCATGAGTTTTACTTCTCTGCCCTTAAGTATATAACACTGACAGGTTTTCTGGTGTTATATAATAACGATATATGCTAGTACTTTGCAAACACAATCAGATTCCATTGCGTCCATCTTTTTTGATCATAGTCATTGTGCTACTTGATAGAAACAGGATTTTACCCATTTATGCAGGATTTTCATCCTGAGATGACCCTGTGCAGTTGGCAGGGCATTCATTTAAATCCAGCTACTAAATGACTTTTGCAAGTGTGCCAGCTTCTGATATGTCTATGAGCTGCCTGTTTAATGAATATTTAATTACTCATACTTCCACAACAAGTATAATGCAGCAGTTTACTCTAAAACTGAGTTATAGTCACTGCAATAGTAATAATAACGGGAATTTGTCAAGTGCCTGCCCTGTGGCTCAAAGCGCCGAACAAGCATAGTATAACACATAAAGTACATCGAGATGGAAATGTTATCAGCAAATATATATATATAAGAAAAACAAAAAATCTAACACATAATGTAGACAAGTCCTTGAAAGCTCTAAATGCCTTACAATAATATAAAACATTTATGCAAAAGATGCACACACACACACACACACACACACACACACACACACACACACACACACCCCACCCCCCACCCCACACACACACTGTACAGACAGATGGACAATGTTGCTTAGCCGAAATATTCTTAGAAGAGAAATGTCTTGAGTTTGCTTTTTAAGGAAGAGAGAATAAATAAATAAATAAAGGAATAAATTGAAATGTAGTTGTTCCATGGAACCTGCTTATTATATACAGGTCTGCCTGTTATATTAGGTCTTATTTTCTTCCTGGGAACTTTTTGTTGCTTGGCTGTGTACAGCTTGGACTGAATGGAATAACAAATGCTGCTTTTTAATAATTGTTTGAGGATATCATTTGGCTTGTTATATTATTACTATATTATTATGATATCTATTCTCAAAATATCGTAGTTCCGTTCTGATGTGTCAGCACTAAAAAATTAAAATTAAAATTTGATGCAGATCGCCAGCTACTCGTGGTCAACAATCAAGAGATAGGTGAGTCTGGAATATTTTATTTGTAGGCATTTCTATTTGTGGGTCAGTGAGCTGTATTTTTGCTTGCAGAAAGAAAAGAAAAAATTAACACATGCATGCACGCACATGTGCGCACACACGCACATGCACCCACACATGCACACACACATGCACACACACACACACACACACACACACACACACACACACACACACACACACACACACACACACACACACTACTGTGGGTGTGGTCTGTTGAGCTGTCACTGGTGGCATGTCTTATTTATAAGCACAGTTTGGATTATACAGTCAAATCAGTTCAGCAGCAGCAAATGACAATGGTATAATATGCGACAATGCATTTTTGTTTTACATATAATGCGAGCCAGTTTGGCCTAGCGGTAAGGCGTTCGCCTGGTAAGCAGAGGGACCTTGGTTCAAATCAGCTTTGGCTCTCCTTTCTCTTCAAAAGTTGTGGTCTGTGGGCACTGTCTTATGACTTTGTCCTTCACAACTAATGAAACATTAAAATGACTCTCATCGATGCCCATCTTAATGCAGGAGTCATTCTGGTGGTGACAGTGTAGTGACAGGTATATAATCTCCCTCAACCCCAACCTCCATACCACCCCTTCCCCCCCGTCTGCCCATCCCTAATAAGCCTTATGGTTTCTGTGGACATTAAGCACCATGTTTACGTGTTGTTGATTTTTTATTGCCTACTTCAGTTTGTCTCTGTTTTTCTTTTGGAAATTTGGTATGTTTCATTTGTCACATTGGAAAGTGTGTGTTTGGTGATTACAGGGAGCGGTCCAAGAGCAGCACTTCAGAAAAGGCAGTCGCTGTTGAAATACCCAAGATTGACAGTAAGGCTTGTTGTCATGCCCATTGCATGCTTGTGTTTGCTTCTAGTACATTACACGCTTGTGTCCTTGCTTCCAGTTCCACACCAAATACGTAGCCGGGAAAATTGATGTTTAGATGTTAGTACAAAAAAGCTTGAGTTTTTGTACTGAAATTGAAAGGCTGTGCAGCTGTCTTTCAATCGTTCAACCTCCGCATGGCTGTAGCAGCTCTAGTGACCTGACTGACTGTCAAGGACGTTTTACGATCAGAAATGCATAGCTACAAATAGTATTGTCTTGCTAAGTTTGTGTCTGAGACATGGTCTTATTGTCAGTCAAATGGAAACATTCATGCACAGAATGCTTTTGTGGCTTTGGTGTGCACATAAGGATGTAAATCATGATTTTTTTTTTACTTCATCCACTTTCAGATCTCTTCTCAAATGTCCTTTCTTTAAGCAGTAGCACCTTTCAGCATAACAGTACTCCTACATACCTAGATGCTAGATTTCCATGTGTGTGTGTGTGTGTGTGTGTGTGTGTTTGGTTTTTGTGTGTGTGTGTGTGTGTGTGTGTGTGTACCATACTCAAAAATGTGTCTGTGTACCATACTCATAAATGTATGTGTGTGTTGGGGGGGGGGGGGGGGGGGGGTGAGAGAACAGGAGTATATTTATAGTTTTAGTCTAAATTGCTTGTATTTGAAAAATAGGCACTTTGAAGAGCTCTAGCCTTATTCGAGAAGCACAGATATATATGTTTCCTGACTGCAGATACAGTAATACTGGCTTTTTACTGGAGATGGTTTTAGTGAGATCTTGCAAACTTTGCATGATAATTACCTCCATTGAGCTTCACATTTTCACACCAGTTTTAGACTTTTACTGTACCTGTTCATATTTCAAGGTCACGTCATGGCTGTATCAGAAAAATGAAGTTAAACATTGTTTATATTTACTTGACAAGGTAATGCTTGAGCTATTGAAATGAATATGCTTGTGTGATGAAAATGTGCAACTAAAGTATAGCAAATACTCAGTGACTTAAAATCATTATTTTACAGGCTTTTAAATTACTTGACTTATTCCACTTCTCAGTAGTTTAGGAAGGATACTTAATGGCTGTTGGGCAGGATATGATCTGGAAGTTCTTTCAGTGCATCCATATCTTTCATTTTGGCTTTGTTGTTGTTGTCACCGCTTTTTGTTGTTTCTGTTTGTTTTAGCTGCTCAGCTGGAAGGTCTGAGTCAGGAGGAAAGAGACATGATGTCTGTGATGGGTTTTGCAGGATTTGACTCCACAAAGGTCTGTAACAGAAATATACACGCCGACACAACAAATAGTTGTTGCACTACTCAGACTCTTGCAGAAAGAGTATAGAAAACTGGAGGTTCTGTTGACAGTGCAGTGCACACTCTACCTCCTGATTTGTTTCTGAACATTCTTTTTTGTGTGTGTGTGTGTGTGTGTGTGTGTGTGTGTGTGTGTGTGTGTGTGTGTGTGTGTGTGTGTGTTTACATATAATACTTTACGTCAATTGTTTTTGATAGGACTGTGCTCAACATGTGTATAGAATATCATATTTAGGTTAATATGTATTATGTGAGAACTCAGGTAGTTGATGTACACATGATAAATGTACATTCTTATTATTATTAACATCAGTTTGCCGAGGTATATGATTTCTGTTTTAGTCAGTCTGACATAGACACCTGTTCAGGTTCCAAATAATCAGTATCATGCTTTGGAAAAGGATGCATGCCAAGTTGCATTCACAGATAAGGTGCTACTGTCTGAAGATCATAAGATGCAAAGGTCAGAGTTGAAGGAAAAACGCAATGCCTTATAGTCCTAAAATAGGGGAGTAGTTTGGACTCTCATGACTGTCAAAGTGTTTTTCTTTCATGGTGTTTCTTGTGGTGTGTATGTAATTTTAAGCAAAGTTGTTGTTTTTTCTCTCCCCATTTGAGGCCAGTGTTTTGGCCCAGGGTCCTGCAAGTTCTGTTTGTTTTGCCACAGGGGAAGAAGGTGCCAGGGAATGACATATATGCTGCAAACCTTGTGCGCAAGAGGAGATACAGGTATAGTATCTTGTTAAATTATCTTCACTCTTGTCAGCCTATTATGGTCTTGCAGAAGCGTCGTTAAGTGGTGTTATTTCCTTTCGTTTTTGGCTGATTCAAAATATCATGTGGGTCAGTGAAGCTACCTGTGACAAAAAATCATTAAAGTGTTGACTATTTCTCAGAGACTGTTTATGAAGGAAGATGTTTCCAACTTTGTGTATTATAATAACTCTGTGAACTTTACACTTTGGTGACCTTGACATGTAGGAAAGTAAAAACTGCAAGTTGTGGTGCTTAGTATGTTCTTAACTGGTCAGGTTCACACTTCTGATGGTTGTTACATACTTTGACAATATCAGTTAATGACAAATGCCGAAAAAAATATAATAATAATGATGAACACTTGTCAAGTGCCTCATCTCCAGGTGAGCTGTAAGCCCTGCACAGTGGCAACTAACAGTAGACAGTGATTAAGTACTACTAATACACAAACAATTAACAGTCATGCCAAGTAAATATAACATAACTGCATGTGCACAGGCTTTTTTGTGGGTATATGACTTGTGGTAGTATTAGTTAATGTTAGGGTTTATTACATATTCCTCTTGTCAATGTTATATATTCTTTTATAGTATATTAACCGTTTTACTGCCGTGCTTGCTGCGCCCTTATTCAGAAAACGACCGGTAAAAATGCCACGTTGGAAATCATTATGCTTCCCCCCTATCACATGAGCATGTGAGAGAATTTCTATCTAAATGTACAGTACTAAAAGTAGGTTAGCTATAATACCATAAAATCTGCTGTTTGGAGGTGAGTATGTGTGCACTTTTCAGCCCAGAACTTTTACAGGCTGGGGCAGCAAAGGGGTTAAGCATGAGCTGAAATAATGTAATAGATAGACAGTGAGTACTGAAAATACAGAAAGTATTTTTGACACTAGAGTTTTAAACTGACTTTTCAGCTTGTCTGCCAAAGGTGTTTCCTCATGTGATAGGACTTGCTGTTTTAGACCCATCTACAGGAGTATATGCTTGTGGAGCTCAGAATCTGGGACAAAATTAATCTCTGAAGTAAGAACAGTTAGTTAGCATGGCTGCCATTGGCGTTGGCTTATCAAATGTACATTTGTGAAAATGTATGACCACATTTTTTCTTTCCTTTTTCAGACAATACATGAACAGACGGGGAGGCTTCAACCGACCCCTGGACTTCATTGCTTGATGACATAGAATCTAGCCTTCATGACTTGGAAATAGTTGTGCACATGTGTGTGTGTCTGTGAGAATGTGGGATATGAGTGGTGGACATGCTGTGTGCATGATTGTGTTTATGCCAGTCTGTGAAATCTCATGCTGAATTCAAAACCCAGTTGAAGACTTCCCTGTTTAGACAAGCCTTTTCACAAACCTAGGTAGGCCATTCCTCTGAGCACAGACTGTGGGTATGTCTACATGTATATATGTATGTGAATGGTGTATGGTAGCACTTTGAATTTTTGTTCTGCAAAGATTAAGAATAAGAGTGTCAGTTTTTAAAAATTATGATGGGTGTGTATTTGTGTAAGGCTGTTGACTGGTTAAAAGAATTTTGATAGCAAGTGATGGATGCAGTGGCAGTAGATGTAATGCACATTACATATATCACAGTGTTCATCTCAGGGTGTGTTTGTGTGTGTGTGTGTGTGTGTGTGTGTGTGTGTGTGTGTGTGTGTGTGTGTGCATTTCCCCCCACTATTCTGAAAAAAATGTAACTGGTGTTTTAAGAACAGAAATGTTGCTGTGTCCTTCTTTTGTGGTACCCATAAAATCACAAGGTATGCAAGAATGATCTATGAAGTTTTCCTCCATCATTCAAGCATGTTTTACAGTGAGCTGGCCAGCTGGGTCACCTTTCATTGGAGGGAAATAACTACACTTAAGCGGCACATCTGGATGCATAGCCAATATCTTTCAGTTTATAGTTAAGACTTAATTGGCTCCTATAATTAAGGAAAAGTTAAAGTGATCCACACTGCTGCCCTTCTTCATGTGGAGTCTGAGTGTTAGGTATGGCTCCCTTCTTGCCCCATCTCCTGGGTTCTTACCTCTGGAGAAAAAGTATAATTATATAGGTTAATGAAGGAACTTTGTGTACAACCAGAATTATGTAATATAAGTAGCTGCTGTTGGGAACAAAATCTGAAACAAGAATCACTGCTGGCATTCTAAAACAAGATCCAGTGTTTGAACAGTTTTGTATATATCCCTATAAAAATGAATATCAGAGGATATGTTGGGGAGTATAGGTTATTGGAATCACCATAGTCTATCAGCCCATATGGCTGGACTTTGAACCAGGGAACTTTTGCAACCTAAGTGTTGGTTTGTTTGAATTGTCTTGAGCACATTCTCTGAGTGTGAAAGTAAGTAAGTGACTTGCTGTTTTATGCCCAATCAACCAGTAAGAATGTGGAAAATTCTGTGTGTGTTCTGCCAACTGACTTGGCGGTTCATTCATGCAGTCATTTATTTGTAATTAGCTTGATATTTTTTTACTTTTTTTCTCTCTTTTTTCGTGTGTGTGCATGAACGCGACTCCACAATGAAAAATCAGTTTGTTTATCTTTTCTAAATTTGTATATGATATATGTATGAAGGTACTGAGTGAAATAAAGTCAGAAATGCCTGTAGACTGATGTATTGATTTTCCTGCTACGGTGGTTGGTGCTGGTGGTAGTTGCAGTTTTATGTGCCACACGTGGTTTGTGTGACTAGCAGGCACAACATGCCCATAGCTTTTTGTTGTTTTTGACTGGCGTGAAAAACTACTGAACCTATGTAATGTCTTTGAGCTGCCTGTGACAAAGCTCAAAAGCTCAGGAAAGGCTGGCGGTATGCAGATGCCAGTAAACACAAACAATCAAAATCAAAGATGTTTATTTGGGGGTAAGTAAGTAAGTAAATAAGTTGGTGTTTTACGCCCAGTCAACCGGTGTGGTTATATCAGGGTGGTTATTTGGGGGGTCTGTGGTCACATGTATAACCTAATATCGGTCTTTGATTGCTGTTGATAAAAGGGATGACTGCATGAAAGTGTGTGTGGCCAATGTGAGGAAGAGATCAAATTATTAAATTAAAATGAAGGATTCTTTCTAGTAAATCAGTAAATTTGAAAATCTCCCCTACTCTCTGCCCCTCTCTCTCCTAAACTAGAATCCTTGTAAAATGAAGTGTTTGAGTTCTCCCTCTGTCTGTCTGTCTGTCTGAGTCTCTCTGTCTCTGTCTGTCTCTGTTCCCCCCCCCCCCCCCCCCCCCTTTCTCTCTAAACAAGAATCCTTGTAAAATGAAGTGTACCAGTTCTCTCCCAGTCTCTGTCTGTCTGACTGTGTGTGTGTGTGTGTGTGTGTGTGTGTGTGTGTGTGTGTGTGTGTGTGTGTGTGTGTGTCTCTCTCTCTCTCTCTCTCTCTCTCTCTCTCTCTCTCTCTCTCTCTCTCTCTCTCTCTCTCTCTCTCTCTCTCTCTCTCTCACTCTCTACTGTTGGAAAATAAAGTTTTTTTACTGCACTTTCTCTGTTTAATCTCTGTCTGCCGTTTGGCCGAAGATGTTTTGAGACAGTCCCTTTAAAAGTCCTTATCATGAATGTCATAATTCAGTTACCAAACGTGACGTTACCGTGACAACGCAACGTCCTTGAAAGCAGTCAAGGGACTTCGTAGGGTTACACGAGTTCTAGGGAAGTTTGGGATAAAAATAAAAGTTTTTGCCGCTTAAAAAGAAGCGCGCGCACGCACACACACACACACACACACACACACACACACACACACACACACACACACACACACACACACACACAACCAGATCACACAGATCGAGGTTGGATGTTTTTGCAAAAGTGAGATTTTGAGGATGAAGGGGTGGGGGAGCCTTTTTTTTTTTTTTTTTTTTTTTTTGCCAGGCACATCATTGTGAGGCTTTTATTCATATAGCATGCATCCATCAATTATCAATACATTCGCTCACTGATTCAGCCTCTTTGCATGGCTCTATCCCCGTCATATCCACCACACCTGAGGGTACTGGATAATGACCAGTGCACATGGCTACTATAGAATACAAAAATTGTATGCCTACACATAAACAGAGTTAGAACAAAGGAGAAGAGAGAGGTAAGGGGTATCGTTGACAATAACCATATCAGCCTCAAGAATCGACAAACCGCAAGGATACGTCTAGGTAAAAAAAAGTGAGGGGGGGATTTGGAACAGTGCATTTTTCATAAGACCCTGACAATTTTTTTAATTTTTTTCACATGTATCCTAGCTGTGACAGCTCACTATAATTACCGAATCATGAAAAATCTTAGCCATCTTGAGAGATCGAAACGCATGAATAGTGCGCACCTAGTGGTTTTGTAACAACGTGTAGCAACAACGTGCACATTTTGAGCAGGAAAACAAGTGCGCTCGTAAAAGGTAGATTTGCCCAAACTGCACACATTGTTGTGTTAATTGTATTGAAAAAAGAAAAAAAGAAAAAAAAGGAAATGTTTAGTTTTAACCTGCTGTGTCTGATTTAAGAAACAAATGGGGACAAAATTGGTACGCTGGCAGTTACCTTATTTCTGTCGTTTTTTTGTTTTTGTTTTTTGTTGTTTTTTTGTTTTTGTTTTTTGTTTTGTTTTTATGTGTATTTTTAAGCTATATTGTTTGCGGGCGAGTGCCCACTGGCTGCTCCTGGGCTCCCAGCCCGATCGAAAGTGTTTTGTTAATTTTCTAAAATGGTAGTTTTTGATTGAAGTCAGCAGGGTAAATCTTTTACAAAGCTTCAACTATTAACGGTCACCGTTCGCCAGTTTTCGACGTCCACCGACAGCTAAGCGACAAACTTGTGAAACATTTTGAGAAACCTTCCAAGTTAATTGGGTTGACGGCATTTCTGTTTTCCTGCTCGTCTCCATGAAACCCTGCAGATTTCTACACACGACTGTGGGCGACAATGTTTTCGCAGTTGGAATTTTTTTGCACTCGTTCCATTTTTGTTCCCGTGCAACCACTGGCTGGGATACGTAATGGGTCAAATCACATCCTTTTTCTGAGACTGGCCAGCGATTGGCTGGTATCCATCTTAATAAGATGTTTAAAGCCTCATCGTAACAAGTCGTTTACATCGACATCGCATTCGGGCGCAAAGCCAGTGTTGTGTCGGATGTCTACCTCGACTTAACAGCCGCCCTGAGGTGTGCGGTTGACGGGATGTTCAAATCCAAGAACATTAACTAATTGTCTTGGCAGTGAAGGGAACTAGGACAGGACCATTTTGACTAGAAAGTGATACTACGGAAGACGTTCAGCTTCGGTCACAGTTTTCACAAGGTAAAATAAACTGTGCCATCTGCCTGGACAACGGCCGGCAGTACTGACAAACAAATCTGAAATTTGTCGTGATGTGGCCACTTTAACTGAGAGAACGTTCCCTTCCCCCACTCTTGGTCCTGAGTTTTTTTCCAGATAATTTTCCAACATCTTTTGTTAACGGATAGGCTTACTTTTTTTCTTTCTTTTTTCTCTCCATGGGGATCTTGTTGAGCAGCGAGGAGATGGTAGGTGGTATGTGCGGCTTGCTGTGCATTGTCCATTGTGCATTTATATAGTGTTTAATAAAAAAAAATAAAAAAAATCTTCTTCTTCTATGTACTTAAAAAATAAAAATAAAATAATCGTGTATCGATAAATTAGATGGGATGGTCGACGATACCTTAGCGATAGATGCTTTCTTTTTATTTTTATTTTTTTAAGCAATACTGAATGGAAAATTTTTGTTTTATGTTTGTGTATGTGCGCTTTGTTTCATATTTGTGTATGGACTGATTTTGTAGAATTTACTGCCATAGCAGAGACAGGGTTTACATATATATATGAGAAGAGTTCTGAAATAGGCATTTTTTCTCATGACAGAGTTTGATCGCCCTGAGGTGACCCTGTGCCGTTTGACAGCACGTGAAAAATCCAATTACTGACCGACGTGAAACCTGCTGATTTTGTCATATATAATTATAATGAATACTTCGCACCACTTCCACATCAGAGGATGAAGCGACGGAAATCTTACTCTGTTGCCCTGACAGCATCGTTGACTGAACTTGATTAAATCCATTAAGTAAATAAAGAAAATACATTAAAGAAGTCGGGTAAAGCAGAAAGGTGCTCGCGACACCTCGCAAATTGCTGCTACGATGCACACAGGCAAAGTCTGTTGAAGCAACACAGAGAAACGACCGAGCAGCAGCAAGAACAGTAGTTCTTCTTCTTCTCGATCGCTGTAGCAGCGAGTCCAGTCTGCAAGATGAATGTAGCTGTCTTCTCCAGTTCCTCCTTGCTGCCGTAGAGTTTGGTGTGTAACTGGACTGCCGTTGGCCACACAGTTGTTCTTGCTGTCTGCAGAAGTGGGCATCCCTGCAGTGTATATTATGTTCGGCCGTCTGGTCTTCAAGATCGCAGCAGCTGCAACAAGAGTATAGTAAACGACCTCGATGCAGAATGTCACAACGAACAGTACCTGGACTCTGGGTGTCACCATCATTGTCCGCCACTTCGGACACGACAGCAGTATGGTGACCACGGCCACTGCGCCAACACCTCTGATGGGCAGCTTGACCATCGCCAGCCTTGCATGGGTCTCTGCGGGGTCCTCTCGGACCCTGGTGGACGGTGACCCTGAAGCTGATGGCATAGACGCCGCCACCATAACCACGACTGCACTGCTCACAGCCTCTGATTTGGTAAGTGTTGGATTAATCGGTATATATATATGTGTGTGTGTGTGTGTGTGTGTGTGTGTGTGTGTGTGTGTGTGTGTGTGTGTGTGTGTGTGTGTGTGTGTGTGTGTGTGTGTGTGTGTGTGTGTGTGTGTGTGTTGTTCTCATTGTTCTCATTGCGTGCTGTCCTTGTTTGAGATATATATATATCAAACAAGGACAATGAGAACAACACACACACACAGGCACACACACACACACACACACACACACGCACGCACGCACGCACGCACGCACGCACGCACGCACGCACGCACGCACGCACGCACGCACGCACACACACACACACACACACACACACACACACTTCAGACAGGCTGGAGACAGTTGGAAGTGTTAGGAGTAAGAGACAGAGAAAAAGTGAGCCTTGATTTGTGACTTGAAGGAAGACAAAGTTTGAGAATGTCGCACATAGAGAGGGAGATTGTTCCAGACGGAGGGACCAATGACCATTACTGCATCAGTCCACCACAGCCAACCTGACAACGGACATCACGTAACGACCATTACTGCATCAGTCCACCGCAGCCAACCTGACGACGGACATCACGTAACGACCATTACTGCATCAGTCCACCGCAGCCAACCTGACGACGGACATCACGTAACGACCATTACTGCATCAGTCCACCGCAGCCAACCTGACGACGGACATCACGTAACGACCATTACTGCATCAGTCCACCGCAGCCAACCTGACGACGGACATCACGTAACGACCATTACTGCATCAGTCCACCGCAGCCAACCTGACGACGGACATCACGTAACGACCATTACTGCATCAGTCCACCGCAGCCAACCTGACGACGGACATCACGTAACGACCATTACTGCATCAGTCCACCGCAGCCAACCTGACGACGGACATCACGTAACGACCATTACTGCATCAGTCCACCGCAGCCAACCTGACGACGGACATCACGTAACGACCATTACTGCATCAGTCCACCACAGCCAACGTGACGACGGACATCACGTAACGACCATTACTGCATCAGTCCACCACAGCCAACGTGACGACGGACATCACGTAACGACCATTACTGCATCAGTCCACCACAGCCAACCTGACGACGGACATCACGTCGTACTACGAGCGGGCAGCAGTGGTGCAAGCGCTCTGGATCAGCATCATCGTGCTGGGTGCCCTGGGCAACGGACTCGTCATCTACACCATGGGCCGACACGGCGAGCGCTCAGCCACCAACTACTACATCATCAACCTGGCTGTGTCCGACTTCGCCGTGCTGACCATTGTCGTGCCTTTCACCATCACCATGTTCACGTCGTTTGACTGGCTGTACGGCGAGACGATGTGTAAGGCCACGGTCTATCTCATCTATGTGAGTATCAGTCTGTGGTCTTGTTGTTGGTGGTGGTGGTGGTGGTGGTGGTCTTATTGTGCTTATTGTTGTTGCCATCATCACGCTCACGCCATTTTACTCACTGTGCGGCCAGACCATGACTGTGTAAGTCTGTGACCTGTCTCGTCTACGTAAGCATCAGTGTGTGGTCTTCTGTGTGCCTGCTTGTTGTCGCTGCCATCGTCATGTTCACGTCGTTTTACTCACTGGACGGCCAAACCATGACTGTGTAAGTCCGTGACCTGTCTCATCTATGTGAGTATGCCTATCAGTGTGTGCTGGCCTGTCTTGTCTATGTGAGTATCAGTATGTGCTGTAGGCCATGGCTGTCTCGTCTATGTATCAGTGTGTGCTGTAGGCCATGGCTGTCTTGTCTATATCAGTATCAGTGTGTGCTGTAGGCCATGGCTCATAGCTGTCTCGTCTATGTCAGTATGAGTGTGTGCTGTAGGCCATGTCCCGTCTCGTCTATGTGAGTTTTAGTGTGTGCTGTATAACGTAGGACATTACCTGACTCGTCTATGTGAGTATCAGTGTGTGCTGTAAGCCATGGCTCATGGCTGTCTCGTCTATGTATCAATGTGTGCTCTAGCCCATGGCCTGTCTCGTCTATGTGAGTATCAGTGTGTGCTGTAGGCCGTGGCTCACGGCTGTCTCGTCTATGTGAGTATCAGTATGTGCTGTAGGACATTGCCTGACTCGTCTATGTCAGTATCAGTATGTGCTGTAGGACATGGCCTGTCTCGTCTATGTCAGTATCAGTATGTGCTGTAGGACATGGCCTGTCTCGTCTATGTCAGTATCAGTATGTGCTGTAGGACATGGCCTGTCTCGTCTATGTAAGTATCAGTGTGTGCTGTAGGCCATGGCCTGACTCGTCTATGTGAGTATCAGTGTGTGCTGTAGGCCATGGTCTGTCTCGTCTATGTGAGTATCAGTATATGCTGTAGGCCTGCTTGTCATCGCCATCACCATGTTCATGTCATTTTACTCAATGTACAGCGAGACCAGGTTCAAGGCTTATCTATGTGAATATTTTAACGGAATGCACTTTTCATCGAAAACACCAGTTTACTTACGTGCTGTAGGCCATGGCTGTCTCGTCTATGTGAGTATCAGTGTGTGCTGTAGGCCATGCCTGGCTCGTCTATGTCAGTATCGGTGTGTGCTGTAGGCCATGGCTGTCTCGTCTATGTCAGTATCGGTGTGTGCTGTAGGCCATGCCTGACTCGTCTATGTCAGTATCGGTGTGTGCTGTAGGCCATGCCTGACTCGTCTATGTCAGTATCGGTGTGTGCTGTAGGCCATGGCTGTCTCGTCTATGTCAGTATCGGTGTGTGCTGTAGGCCATGCCTGACTCGTCTATGTCATTATCGGTGTGTGCTGTAGGCCATGGCTGTCTCGTCTATGTCAGTATCGGTGTGTGCTGTAGGCCATGGCTGTCTCGTCTATGTGTTTCAGTGTTTGAAATTCGTACTAGTATTTTTTTCTTCCAATGACGAGTCACAAGCCAGCCAGGCTCTTTTATATATAAATAAACTGCGGCTGACAGGAATTTTTAAAAAATCCAGTTACTAAGTAACTTACTTGTTATCACCATTAGCCATTCGGCAACTGTCTTGTTTTTAAGTGTGTTCTTGTCATCGTCATTATCATTTCCCAGCTCATCTCATCTCTCACACACATTTGTACGATCATCGTGTGTGTGTGTGTGTGTGTGTGTGTGTGTGTGTGTGTGTGTGTGTGTGTGTGTGTGTGTGTGTGTGTGTGTGTGTTCATCGTGTGTGTGTGTGTGTGTGTGTGTGTGTGTGTGTGTGTGTGTGTGTGTGTGTGTGTGTGTGTGTGTGTGTGTGTGTGTGTGTGTGTGTGTGGCAGGTGACTCTGCAGGCCACTTGTCTGACGCTGACCGCCATGACCATTGACCGTTACTTCGCCATTGTCCACCCCATCAGCTCACTGAGGGACAGAACTCCGCGTGCTGCCGTCCTCATCAGTCTCGCCACCTGGCTGGGTAATTTCTCTTCCTCCGCTGCTGGCCAACCTCCCCTCCAGCTCACACTACGGCGGATTTAACAATTGCAACTGTCAGCCCTCCGCCACCACGTACAGCCTGTCGTAACCACTGAGCTACAACCCCTCCTCCCAACTCGCACCATTACCACCGCCAAAACACACACATCACTCCACTTCCCCATCCCCACCCCACACTTTTTTGTTGTTGTCTTTTTTGATAGCCCTCTCATCCTTTTTTATTTTTGCTCTCTCTCTCTCTCTCTCTCTCTCTCTGTCTCTGTCTGTCTGTCTGTCTCTGTCTGTCTGTCTGTCTGTCTGTCTGTCTGTCTGTCTGTCTCTCTCTCTCTCTCTCTCTCTCTCTCTCTCTCTCTCTCTCTCTCTCTCTCTCTCTCTCTCTCTCTCTCTCTCTCTCTCTCTCTCTCTCTCTCTCTCTCTCTCTCTCTCTCTCTCTCTCATAGGCCCGAATCCGTTTTTCTTTTCTTTTTTTAAAATCGGCTGCGCATCCTTTTGTACAGCCCGCACAATAGCCCGCGCATCCTTTTTGAAATAGCCTCCGCATCCTTTGCACCCTTTTTTTAAATAGTCCCGCATCCTTTGCATCCTTTTTTAAATAGTCCCGCATCCTTTGCATCCTTTTTTTTTTTTTAATAGTCCCGCATCCTTTGCAAACTCTTATTATTATTTTTAATAGCCACCGCATTTTTTTTTTCTTTCTTTTAATAGCCCGCTCATTTTTTCTATTTCTTTTTAGCCTTTTTTTCTTCTTTTTTCTTTTCATTTTTCTCCTCCGAACAGAACCCAACTCTTCCCCACTCTTCCTTTAGCCCTGATAGAACCCTGTGTGGTTGACTGGGCTCAAAGCACCAACTAACTAACTCTCCGCTCTTCGTTTAGCCCTGATAGAACCCTGTGTGGCTGACACCAACGAACTAACTAACTAACTCCCTGCTCTTCGTTTGGTCCTATGTGGTTGACTGGGCTCAAAGCACCAACTAACTAACTCCTTGCTCTTCGTTTAGCCCTGATAGAATCCTGTGTGGTTGACTGGGCTCAAAGCACCAACTAACTAACTAACTAACTAACTAACTAACTGCTTGCGCTTCGTTTAGCCCTGATAGAACCTTGTGTGGTTGACAGGGCTCAAAGCACCAACTAACTAACTGTTTACTGGGCTCAAAGCACCAACTAACTAACTAACTCCCTGCTCTTCGTTTGGCCCTATGTGGTTGACTGGGCTCAAAGCACCAACTAACTAACTAACTCCCTGCTCTTCGTTTGGCCCTGTTTGGTTGACTGGGCTCAAAGCACCAACTAACTAACTCCTTGCTCTTCATCTGGCCCTATGTGGTTGACTGGGCTCAAAGCTCCAACTAACTAACTAACTAACTCTGATCTTCGTTTGGTCCTATGTGGCTGACTGGGCTCAAAGTACTAACCAACCAACCAACCAACCAACTAACTAATTAACTAACTCCCCGCTCTTCGTTTGGCCCTATGTGGTTGACTGGGCTCAAAGCGCTAACTAACTAACTAACTAACTAACTAACTAACTAACTAACTAACTAACTAACTAACTAACTAACTAACTAACTCCCTGCTCTTCGTTAGGCCCTATGTGGTTGACTGGGCTCAAAGCACCGACTAACTAACTCTCCGCTCTTCGTTTGGCCCTATGTGATTGACTGAGCTCAAAGCACCAACTAACTAACTAACTAACTAACTAACTAACTAACTAACTAACTAACTAACTAACTAACTAACTAACTCCCTGCTCTTCGTTTGGCCCTATGTGGCTGACTGAGCTCAAAGCACCAACTTACAGCCCTCGCAGCCGGCAGAATGCAGGCCTAAGGGTAGGACGAGTCCAACGCACGGGATTGGTTACACTCTTTGGTTATACAGAGGGACGTGGACAGAAACTAACCATAGCCTGTCAATGTGCCCACTGCATTTCCGTGTTTTAGGGAGTAACCACAGTCTGGTCCCCGCACTGGTGAAAGGAAAAGCTGCGACACTCACTCGATCGACAGGGAAGAAGTTTCTTGCATTCAAACTTTTGTCAAACTGTCAGTCTGGTTCCCGGTAGCTCATAGGATATATATATATATATCCTGTTTACCCATCACAACCCAGAAAGAAAGAAAGAAAAAGGTGGTGCTGGGGTGGGGGGTGGGGGAGTTGTTGGATTATCTGTTGAATTAATGAACACTGAACTGAGTCTGTCGCTGATGTAGTTGTTTTTATGTATTGTATTATAATTTTATGTATTTATTTACGACGGCTAATGACAACGATGATGATCATTTAATAACATCTTCGTTTGCTTGTCTGATGTCGGTTTTGGACATTATTTTGTACGATGATGATTTTTTTAAATTTTATTTTTCTTTCTTTTTTCTTCCTTTTTTTTTCTTTCTTTCCAGCTTCATCGTTCACTTGCATCCCTTTCATCGTGTACAGTCGCCTGGAGCACAAGTCTGAAGCCACAGGCGAGCACGTGTACTGCGTCAACCAATGGCCTAGCCCCACGTGGCTGAAAGCTGTGACGGTGGCCTTCGTCATGTCCACTTACGTCATCCCACTCCTCGTCATCATCGTCTGCTACACGCTGATCCTGAAGCATTTATGGCAGAGCAAAATTGGGATTCGTCGCGAAACGGTCTGTGCACTTATTGATTATTTAGGGGATGAGTATCAATCAAATAAAAAGCTGTCAAACGCCCAAAGCTCATCTCTCTCTCTCTCTCTCTCTCTCTCTCTCTCTCTCTCTCTCTCTCTCTCTCTCTCTCTCTCTCTCTCACACACACACACACACACACACACGCGCGCATGCACGCACGCACGCACGCACACACGCACGCACCCACCCTGCCTTTTCTTTTTGTTGTTCCTTCTTATTTGTTTGTTTGCTCAGCAGCCTATGTACAATGATGTGAAAATGGAGCAGAAACCACCGTGTTCATGATGTTCGTGTTTAGAAAAGTCACATCTTCATGCAGGCACTCGCATCCGGAGGTCCAGAGGTAGGAGTGGCTGTGGGCCCAGCGACACGACGTCGGCGTAAGGTGGCCAGGATGGTCTTTACGGTGGTGTTGGTCTTTGCTGTGACCTGGCTGCCTATCCACGTCTTCAACCTCTGCTTCACTCTTGTTGATCCTTTCCCAAGAACAGAAGTTATGTACAATGTTAAGGTGAGGTGGCATCTTGTTCTTCATCAGGGTGCCATCGTTTAGTCGTCCTTTTACTCATTCATTTGTATTCAGTTCTGATCATGTGGTTCTCCACTGGTTTATTTGTTTGTTGGTTAGTTATCTGGTTTGCCAGTTACTTACATACTAACTTATATTATCTGTCAATCGATTAGTCACTTGGGTACTCAGTTACTTAGTCAACACCCAGTTATCTGAACAGACACTGCGCAAAATGCATACTTTGATGCACAGTTTGCTACAGTATACAACTGAAATAGACTGCCCTCAGCAAACTTAAAGAGAGAGAGGAAGAGAGAGAGAGAGAGAGAGAGAGAGAGAGAGAGAGAGAGAGAGAGAGAGAGAGAGAGAGATCCCTTTATCTCAGTGTTGGTCTTTGTGCCTGTTCTGTCGTACTCTGTCCTGTCGCTCCATAACTTTGTATGTTTGGGCTTCGGTTCAGATTCCGTGCCATACGAAGTGTATGCGGCTGACAAGACGTTAAAATCCGGCATTTTTTAACAAACTTGAATTTCGGCGATAACTCTTCTGTGTGTCTACTCAGTGTAGATCATGAGTTATATTTGCTCTCCAAACTCCAAAGTTTCACAGACTCCAAAGTGCCTTATTCGCTTTCTTTTGTCTCCATGCAGCTTTTTGATCGTATTGTAGGCTAGCGCAACTCCAGTCTAATTTCCGTAATTGTGATTTGTCTCTTTGCAGATCCTGTGCCATACTCTGTCCTACCTAAACTCCTGCCTTAACCCTTTCATCTACGCTTTTCTTGGAGATGGCTTTCGTCGTGCGTTTCGAAAATCCTTTCCGCGTTGCACCGAGCGAAACCAGGTTGTTCCTGGTCTCCCCATTGATCCAGGTCCTTCCACTACAGCGGAAACGAGGCTTGCCGGAAGTGCAAGGGAGAACACTGTGACTCGGAACATTTGTCTAGAAACGTCACCACTTCCGCCGGTGGATAATTAATTTAGTTCACATTGCCTGATCTTCACCAAGTTACAAAATTTCTAGTAGTTATCTCCAGTGTGCAGTGTCAGCAATGACTGTTCTCGTCGGTTTCCTCGTCGTTCAGTATGATCGTGTCCTGCTTTTTATCTCTTTTCTCTTCTTGCTCTTCCCTTCTTCTGATTATAACTGATTATTAGCGCCGTTATTGTGAATTGTAAAATCTTCACCATTCCCATTCAGTCTTTTCCGTCCTGGATGTAAATACATAGTTTCGTGGTGTCTTTGGAGTATTTACTGTAGAAATATCAGTACTGTACAAATGTATTACCCTCCACCCTACTTCCGACGACAATTTAAGGAATGTCTCCCCGGTGTGTTACAAATGCCCTTTTGTAATGCTTTCATAGTGTTCCTCTATGTTGTCCTATAAATCGACAAGATATCACACACCCTGGTATTTCGTATGTCCTATCACCCCTCCCCCCACCCCTTGGCGAAGTTATCTTTTTTATGTTGTACACTGTGTGTTGTGTTCTGGCATAGTTTTAGGCAAGTGGTGAAAAATGCCAAATGTGGAGTATGTAAGGATATATGCTTGCATGCTTCGCTCACTGCCAGGATATCTCTGTCTCTGTCTCTGTCTCTCTGTGCTCATCGTGTGTGTGTGTGCGTGCATGCATGCGTGCGTGCGTGCGTGCGTGCGTGCGTGCGTGCGTGCGTGCGTGCGTGCGTGGGTGCGTGCGTGCGTGCGTGCGTGCGTGCGTGTGTGTGTGTGTGTGTGTGTGTGTGTGTGTGTGTGTGTGTGTGTGTGTGTGTGTGTGTGTGTGTGTGTGTGTGTGTGTGTGTGTGTGTGTGTGTGTGTGTGTGTGTGCATTTCAGGTTCAGGAAACTTCAGTTTACCCAATACTCTTTAAGTATAAAGTCGTGTGTCATAAACATTCAATAAGACTGCTACATGTGATTTAACTGATCTGTATTGTATTTAAACAAAATTGTAATAGTTTCGACCGAGAGTGCTCTTTTTTTTTTTTTTTTTTTTTTTCTTTTTTTAATGGTATTCTCTTTATTATCGAATTGTTGTCTTTAAGACAGTTTCATTGTCGTTGTTCATTTTCGTTTCAGTCTGGCAAAAGTTCTTCATATTTTTCGTAGGTTTTGATTAAGCCGTATTTCCAAGCTGAGACATTCTTGACTTGCTGGATTTTTTTTCGCTTTTGTTTTTGGAAATGTTTGCTATTTTGATACGGTGCTTCGCTTTAATACGGTTTTGTGTGGACGCTGAGCATGAAGTAACCAACTGACAGCATACTGCTTGCAAAGACAAAATCCGGCACGTCGGTCTCGGGAACCTCTTTCAAACTGTATTGCGTGACGATACCTTATGTTGCGTTTAGCTCTGCTGGCAGATCAAACTAGTTTTAAAATCTTTGAGTTCTTCTCAAGGCCACACCAGTGTCCAAAATCCTGAGTGAGACTTGTAACTAATTAAAATGTTCTTATTTAAGACGTAAGATGTCGATGGGTGCCTTTTGTTGCTTTGCTTGGTTTGAGCTGTATTGTTCTTTGCTCCGGTTTCACAGTCCTACATCTGCCGAATCGTAACTCTACACGTTCTCCCCCCCCCCCCCCCCCCTCCCGCCCTCCTCCTCCCCCTCCTCCCCCCAACCTTCTGCAGATTCTTTTCCAACAATCATCACCATGAATAATTTGACTAATACCACACGAAGGCAACTCATCAGATTAATACAGGTTTGTTTTCTGAAAGTTTTTGTTCCGTGTATTTCACAACGGTTCTGTTATTTGTAAAGCCGTAACTGACTGGCGTAAACTGTTATTTTTGTGGCCCAGTAAAGAGTTTTAAGTGTGGCTGTATGTAATTTTATGTCTGTTCATCACGTGTGTGTGTGTGTGTGTGTGTGTGTGTGTGTGTGTGTGTGTGTGTGTGTGTGTATGTGTGTGTGTGTGTGTGCGCGCGCGCGCGCGCGCGCGCGTCTGTGTGTGTGTATGTGTGTGTGCGTGCTTGCGTATGTGAATGTGCGTGTGTGCGTGCGTGTGTGTGTGCTCTCTTTGCTCTGACTCGATTTCATTAAACTATAACCAAATGATATGAACAAATCCCTGATGCACACCTTCATGGCGTGACTATATAACAACCGTTCGTAAAGATAGTAAGTCATTCATAACATCTTTGGTTGTTTATTTTTTGTTTTTTATCTTACAATATCACACTCCGTTCATAAGTTTACGATAAAGCTGGTCAAAAGTACAATTAAAATAATGCCGGTATCCGTCGTGGACTGCTGTACGTCGAAACGTTTTACGCACAAAACTGAGCATCCTTGCTGCTTAAAAATATATCTACAGATGAGCAGCGTACAGAGGTACCCCGGTGGGTGTATCAATGCGCCAGAGCAATTTAAAGAGTGTCTTAATTCAGTCTCTTTTCTGGTTGAATGACGAATGAAAATGGACACGGGAAGATTATATTTTCAGCAGAAATTGATTTAAACAACCTTTTTTTTCTTTTTCTTTTTCTCCAAATTGCTTCGCCTTGATCGTATACAAATCGAAACGCTACATCAGTACATGCCACTGTCAACGCACAGTCAACATGCCTTTAATTAACATCTGGACCACTCTCGGCTGCATGTAATTATAAGACCTCTTTTTCTCTTTTGTACTAAAAACTGCCATGAACATTTACCTCCCAACAGTGTGGTGGCTATTAAGTACTGGGCTAACAGTGCAACAAAATTACACGGTGTACAGCGGTACACGGCGTGCAGAGGGTATTTCTGGTATTTAAAGTAGCTTACGAATCAAAGCGTCTGAGAATGTTGGCAGATTAGTCAAGAAATAGAATTACAACATGTCTTGCTTTCTTCTACGTATGTAGGTGTGTCCACACACAACTTACGTATGAGCATCCAAACATACACACACACTCACTGACGCATCACGCAGCGCGCATTCACTCGCGCGCGCACACACACACACTCCTCTCTCTCTCTCGCACGCCCCCCCCCCCTCACTCACACACACACACGCACACACATTCTCTGTCTCTCCCTCTCTCTCCCTCCCTCTCTCTCTCTCTCTCTCACACGCACGCACTCACGCACGCACTCACGCACGCACGCACGCACGCCCGCGCGCGCCCGCGCGCGCACACACACACACACACACACACACACACACACACACACACACACACACACACACACACACACAGAGGCGTGCACCACACAGACGTTTGCACACTCAGTCGAAGCAATCACGACCAGGCACGTTTTTTACTGAAACAAAACAAAAAGATTCAACGAGAATATTTGTAAACACTAGGAGCACTGATATTATGACGCCCATTTGGGTCATTAACGAAATGAGAAAAATGCACCAGAGTTCCATATCCAAGGAGCATAACAAAGCAAATGAAAAAGGTTAACAAAAGCTGCCTTTCAGTAGCACACAGTATGAACGTTTGCATCGGGATAAGTTGCGAAAGACAGGACGTATTATATATATTAACACATATAATTCTGTATAGATCTATAATGTAATTATAGACAGTGCCACGATCAAACCACGGAAGGAGAAGAACGCACACGCATGCACACACCCACGACATTACTGAACACTTTCGTCAAACAACGACGTAGAATAAGATTATCACCAATAGCGCGACACAGGTGGCTAGTACAGGATGTCCTCTGTCACTATCCGATTTGAATGTCTTCGCTGCCGGCGTCTCTCCACTCGCCGGATTAGCGGTCTCGTTAACTTCTTTAGCCTTCGGCACCTGCTGCGACTGCGGCAAGTGTTTCCACACGACAAAGCCGACAGCGGCCGCCGCAGCCAGGATGAAGATGAACAAGGCGAGGGCCACGTCCCAGGCCGGCGTACTGGAAGAAGCTCATCTCCACGGTGCGCGGCCTGAGATAGCCTCCGCCGAACTTCAGCACGTGCTCCACGGCGCCCGCGCTCTCTGGACGGCGCTCTCCGAACGGCTGCGGAAGAGCTTGGAGGCGGCCTTGACTCGGCGGGTGAAGGACTTGTCGGTCAGCAGGGTGGAGATGGCGGCCAGCACGGAGTCCGGGGGAAGCGGCCAGCAGGTCAATGGAGAGACCCACCCCGTACTCAGCCACACGCGCCCCCGTCCCCAGCACGTCGGAGCCGGCGAAGTGACAGCACAGCATGGGCACTCCGTGGTAGAGCGCCTCGAAAAAGCTGTTCTGTCCGCACAGCGACACGAACACCTTGGTGTTGGGGTGGCCCAGAGCGTCGTTCTGGGGAAACCAGCTGACGGTCTGCAAGTTCTTCAGTCTGGTCAGGCTTCTGGACGCGTTCAGACGGAGCAGGATGCGGGTGTCCAGCCTGCGGAAAGCAGTCAGCAGTTTGTCCTCGAGGTTTTTGTTGGGGTTGAAGACGTAAGTCCCCAGGGACACAACGACGACACCCTTGTCCGCGCCCCCGTCGAAGAACTTCTTCAGGGGGCCGGGAAGTGGTTTGGCGGGGCCTGGCCGTCAGTCCGCCCACCTGCACGAAATTGGGAAAGGTGGCCTTGGGGTAGTCCACGATGCAGTCAGAGTTCTCCAGGTAGACAGCGGCTTTCTTGATCAGAACGTGGTGATCTAGGCGCCCGACCCGGACGCCGAGGGAGTTGCCTTGGTGAAAGTCGCCCCACAGTTCACCGTTCCAAGCCCGGTAGGCGTAGTAGAGGAAGTTGGTGAGACGCTGAAAGAAGCCCATGTTGCTGGACAGAGCGGAGAGCGGGGCGGGGTAGTAGTTAATCGGCAGGGGGCTGGCGCTGTCGAAGGGCTCGATGTAACTGCCGAAAGCCACGAAGGGCGCTCCGAGGTAGGCGGGGATCAGCGACAGGCAATGGGCTGCGCGGGTGCCGTCCACCAGCACCATGTCCACTCTCCCCGAGCGTCGCAGCTCGTCCAGGTCGTCCTGCACCTCCATGTAGCTGTTGCAGATGTCGCGCAAGACGTCCCGAGAGCGACTGGAACCTGCCATCAGTCCGTGCCTCCCGCCATCTCTTCGTTGCCAGTCTCTCCAGCTTGTCCTCGATCGTGTCGGCCGTCTCTATGCTGGTGTCGAAGGTGACGACCTCGATGTCCGCGCTGCCTGGCGGGGCCGGCTCGGTGCATCGTCTGACCCGGAAGTAGTCCGGCACGAAAAGGATCACCTGCAATGCAGACACGACTTCAGTACAAATCTCCAGTTTCGCTCTAGTAGCTCTCCCCTCTGCCTCACTCCATTCTTCTCCTCTTTTTTTTTTCTCTTTTTTTTCTCTCTTTTTTTCTTCTTTTTTTTCCCCCTCTTTTTCTTTTTCTTTTTTTCTTTCTTTTTTTTCTCCCCCCCCCCTCCTTTTTTCCGTTGTTTCTTTTACTCTCTGTCTCTGTCTCTCTGTCTCTGTCTCTCTCTCTCTCGCTTTCGCATACACAAACTCTCTCTGTGTCTGTCTTTCTGTCTGTCTGTCTGTCTGTCTGTCTGTCTGTCTCTCTCTCTCTCTCTCTCTCTCTCTGTCTCTCTCTCTCTGTCTCTCTCTCTCTGTGCGCGCGCATGTATGTGTCTGTACCTGTGTGATCGTGTGTGCAAGCGAGAGAGAAAGAGTGTTTGGGATGGGGAACGACTGAGACTGATATGATGGCTTACATATGAGACGAAATGTCAGTACTGAGATATGGCGGTGACACGGTGAGAAGAAATGGAACTACTGAGATAATTTATAGCGGATGACATAGTGAAATGAAATGCCATGGCTGAGATAGTACAAGTTCGCTTGATGATTGAGGCAAAATACGACGGAGGTGAATTCAAGGACTGATGAAAAGTCTGACTTGACGATCAGATAAAATGCAAGGACTGAGATAATGGCTGACTTGACGATCAGATCAAATGCAAGGAGTGACATGAGGTAACGTCTGACTTGACGATACGATAAAATGCAAAGACTGAGGTAATGGCTGACTTGAAGATGAGGTGAAATGCAAAGACTGAGATAAGAATAACTTGCTGAGACTTTCTGGTGGGGGTGGGGGGTGGGTGGGTGCGGTCAGAAAGGTTGGACCGTGCTGACATGTGACCCAAAAGATGCGTGTCCTCACCCGATGGCCCCGTGTCTGCAGCTCACGTCCGATGCTGACCACCTGGCGACACTGGCTGGTGTCCGGCAGAGGCACGAGCAGCACGCGCGCGCCGTTAGTCACGTGGCTTAACCACGTGACACCAAGCACCAGCAGCAAGAGAGAAACAGGAAGACCAAGGAAACGCCGGAATGTCGCCATCCTGAAATGAATCAATAATAATAATAACTGGCTCAGCTACAACAAAGTGATGTTTCTTTAGATTTTGTTTGTTTGGTTTTGGTTTCGGTTTTTAACTACAGCTTATTCCGTTTATTCCAATCTGTGTTAGACTCATACTGACATTTCTTCAGCCCCCTAAATCGCTTTGTGTGTGTGTGTGTGTGTGTGTGTGTGTGTGTGTGTGTGTGTGTGTGTGTGTGTGTGTGTGTGTGTGTGTGTGTGTGTGTGTGTGTGTGTGTTGTGTGTGTGTGTCTGTGTGTGTGTGAGTGCGTGCGTGCGTGAGTGCGTGTGTATGTGCGTGCGTGCGTGCGTGTGCGTGCGTGTGTGCGTGCGTGCGCGCGTGTGTGTGTGTGTTCTTTCTGAACCGGTGACGACAATGACAAAATCAGCTGTGTGGAGCAAAAACTGATAGGACTATTCAGCGGCCTAAACGAGTCAGCTATAGCCTCAGTTCTCAGTCTGGAACAAGACCCAGTCTCACAGACTTTTAGCTAACCGGGATTAGAGGTCTTTCGCTTTTCATTTTATTTGCTCTTCATACATATGGGTCCAGATCGTGTCAAAGTTGTACGTTCTAACCCCTGTGGACTGTCTCGCGCTTTTTCTCTGCGTGCATGCACTGTCTGCGCTTACTAAAGAACGCTTCTCAAAAGAAGGAGGCTCAAAAGAAGCCATCTTGTAACATTGTTAGTCGACAGGTGCCGGAGAGAAAAGACGTAGAATAAAAAGTTGGTGTTGCAATTACCCTGCTGGTGCTGCAGTCATATCTCCGTCCCCGCCACTAAAAACAGAACTTCTACAGCCTACATGTGGTCCGCTGTATCAGCCTGGGAGAATACCGATCTTGGCTGCTGCGTAAGTAAGAAGTAACTTGGCGTTTACGCTCAGTCAACCATTACGGTTATATCAGGGCGATTGGCTGCTGTGGTTGAAGGTAAAACAACAAAAACAATAACTGACAAGCATTAATACATAGTGAACAGCAGGAACACACACACGCGCACACACACACACACACACACACACACACACACACACACACACACACACACACACACACACACACACACACACGCACGCACGCACGCACGCACGCACGCACGCACGCACGCAAAATCAGCTGTGTGGAGCAAAAAAAAGAGGACTATTCAGCCGGCCTAAACGAGTCAACTATAGCCTCAGTTCTCAGTCTGGAACAAGACCCAGACTCAGTATGGACTTTTAGCTAACCGGGATTACTGAGAGGTCTTCCGCTTTTCATTTTGTTTGCTCTTCATACATATGGGTCCAGATCGTGTCAAAGTTACACGTTCTAACCCTGTGGCATGTCTCGCTTTTTCTCTGCGTGCATGCACTGTCTGCGCTTACTAAAGAACGCTTCTCAAAGAAGGAGGCTCAAAAGAAGCCATCTTGTAACATTGTTAGTCCGACAGGTGCCGGAGAGAAAAGACGTAGAATAAAAAGTTGGTGTTGCAATTCCCTGCTGGTGCTGCAGTCATATCTCCGTCCCGCCACTGAAACAGAACTTCTACAGCCTACATGTGGTCCGCTGTATCAGCCTGGGAGAATACCGATCTTGGCTGCTGCGTAAGTAAGAAGTAACTTGGCGTTTTACGCTCAATCAACCATTACAGTTATATTAGGGCGATTAGCTGCTGTGACTGAAGGTAAAATAAAATAAAATAAAACAAGCATAATAAAGAAACAGCAGGAAAAAGCAGAAAACAAATAACAAGCCAGCAAAGAAATAAATTACAAAAGCAAAAAGCCGCCGGCTCCAAAGAAAATGAGAAACACGAAAGGCTAAACAATGGCACGCTTTTGTCTTAAACAAAACAAATCATTCTTTTGATTTGACATTGTTTTCAGATAGTGTTCTATTTTACCTCTATTAGTTGTGTCTTCTCTGGGGATGTTATTGGTGCCGGTGTTGTTTGTTGTTGTTGTTAGGGATTTATATTCTC
>OY757542.1:15633658-15674482 GCA_963584105.1 Alviniconcha strummeri
AACTTAAGTCATGGATTTTGTTATATAATGCTCTTTTAATTTCTACTTAGTTTCATTAGTGATGGATAAGAGGACTGGCTATACACCATGGTGACCAGTGTCCAGTTCACCCACATAGCATGCATCACCTCTAATACTGGGCATGAAAGTTGCATTCTTAGTAACAGCTCCAAGGAACAGAGGCTGTGTCACTAGTAGTCCGGCTGTGACGCTGGGCAATGATTTCTGCAATTAAGTCTCACTAACTATCAGCGTCAATGACACAAGAGATTTGTAAATTAAAAATAAAAGCAACTGGACATTTTTTTGAAAATGTAAGTTCCTCAGTTTTTAAGGCTTGTTGTGATATGTTCTATATGTTAAAGAAAAGGTAAAACGTGCAAATGACAAGGTAAATATGCTAATGAGAATGCTAGCTCCTTGAAGGAAGGTTGTCTTATATCTGGGCAAGAAGAAAAAACATTCCTTGCCAGCACTTGTTTGATGTATTGAAAAGCCAGTCAGCATGTTAAAATAATACTAAAATGACACTGTTTGAGTTGCCATGGTTATTCTCTAATTCTGACTGTTTAAAAATCAGCCCACACATTCTTCCCTACTTTGCACTGCTCTGATGTGCACACATGTAATGATGTATACAGTTCTAATATTGAATGGACAGTTTATCTCTTGCTTCCCATTTTACATAATTACTTAACTAGCTATGGTTCATATGAATATGATTAGTCCTGATATTAACTAAGTAAGCAAGTGCTAGTACTACTACTTCAGTGGTTGGAGATGGGGATGCAGGGGGACAGTGAGGCTGGGGTCAAATGGAGGAATGTTTGGGAGTGAATGGGAAGCAGCAGTTTGTGTGAATTAATTGTAATTTAGAAGAGTGACAGCATGTGTTGTTGGTGCAATGTTTTATTATATATATCTAAAACTTTTTATGGAAGACCTTGTAATTTCAGCAGAGGATTAAATCATTCATAAAGTTGTCTTGTGTCATTTCCTGCCTGAATCCTACGTTTGTATGTTTGGCCCTACCTTTCAGGATCACCCCAGCTACGATGAAAGTCGGTGCCTTGCTTTTCATGCTGATATCACCGCCAGCCTGTCCGACAACATTCCAGAAAGCAGCGTCGACATGGCAACCATGATCTTTGTGCTGTCTGCCATCCACCCAGACAAGATGGTGCTGGCTCTGAGGAATGTCTTGCAGGTATGTAGCCACGTCAGACATTGTCTACAGCTTGGATAATGTCCAAACACATGAAAGGTTCAGACGAATGCTATTTATTAGGACATACACAACATGCGAATTATCAGGGTAATCCCCGTTAATGCTTTATCAAGTTACAAAATGACGCTTAAACAATAGCTGAATGGTAAACAATATGATGTAGAACTAGGACACTTGTCTGCTTTCGGTTGAGCTGTGTTGTTTTCACGTCCAGTGCTTGGAACAATGTTGGCATGACATGTGTTTTGTCCTAATTAATAGTGTGCTTTTGAACCTTTCATGTGTTTGGGTCGTGTTTTAATTTAGGTAGCGGCAGCCTCTCATCGCCTATGCGGGAACATCGGAACTTTGCTCAATTTTACTGTATTTCAGTCACAAATTTCTCCACAGTCTCTGAATGTATCCTCTTGGAAATTATATGAATAAAAGGAACGTTTTCTTCGCATTCTTATGGTTGTTTTTATGTTTGCATGCAATGTACCTTGAAAAATCGCCAGTTGAATTTCTACGGGAGGTATTTGCCGTTTGTCCGGTGCCGATCACGCGGTCCGAGACTTGAACGAAAACAGTCGATGTGTTTATCCGCTCGGTGACAAAGCGATACGCGTTCTACACAGCAATATGTGGTATCACTGGATCGGAAATTGAATGCCGATTCCAGTGGTGTAAACGCCGTGGTCGTTTACAAACATCTCTGGTCGCTAGAACGCATTTTAGTCGGAAACTCGCAAACAAATTCAATTTTAAACCACAAAACTCCCTCAAATGTCTAAAATATCCCCCACAAAATGAAGCTGAATCCGTACCCTTTCGATTGAGGTACGGGGCTAATGGATTGATGACCTGTGGGTCTTTCACAAGCCAATAAAAGACCGCAATAAAGGCGCTTTTTTCAAATTGAGTTCATCCAAGATGGCATCGACCGCGTGGAGTTTTTGAGACTCGATTGCCGAGTTTTGGCACAGGATTCGTGAGTATTCTCTTCACCTGGCTCCAGTTTACTGAATTTGGTGATAGTTTATCTCATAATTTAGCATTTGTATATGATATTTTGATTCATTCTTGCAGGATTTGCCTAAAATCTTACGATTTTCTCGACCGACTCATAGTTCTGTCTTTGTTTACAAATACGACTAACCGGAAGTTGTCGATCACTCGCTTGTTCTCCTAAATATTGCCAAAATACGCCAAAGTTTCACAAAAATAGTCATTGAAATACATTCTCTGATGTCTTCTGGAACAGTATTATTTGGGGGGGACGAACCTTTGACGTAAATTCGTGGCGATGGCAGTTTTCGTGATCAAAATTCTTCATCAGGGGAGGTAACTAAGATGCTGAGAAAACAGTCGACTTCATAATAACTTCTGCACTTGAACTCTGTTAAAAGTCTTTTTCGTTTTTCAACGATCGAAATTAAATTTTCAAACTTTAATAGTATGTTGACCAGCATTTCTAGTTCAAAATTATAAGTGGATTTCTGCTTTGCTAACGGTAGCCAGTCTGATATTGTGATAAGTGATGATAAAATCATAACAGATAAGACTAAGAGTTAAGGCCTGAGTGATAATGATTATTATTAATTATGCTGTAGGCCGTAGATCATTCTGTCAATGAAGATCAACAGAAAAAAACAAAACTGTGTTGTTGTTTTCCTGCAGATGATGACCAGTTTTCCAAACTGAAGGCTGTTTTCCTGGCAACTGGGAGAGGATGCTGGCAAGACCTTCCTCTGGTTGAAGTGGACAACCGACTGTTAGTACAGCTGCTTCTCCCGAAAGATGAGGGATCCAAGACTTTGGATGAGACTGTATTCTTCCAGCAACTTCTCAAACCAGATCTGGTCAAGACAGTGCTGCTTTCTTGTCTGCGGTATTTATGGTCAACAGACTGAAGGAGCTGTTTGGAGGCGAGCCACTTCCAGAACTTCCACCTCTTCACGGCCATGGCGGCTGCCAGCAGCGATGTCAACAAGTGGAAGAGGAATCTGACCCAGGAGATGTCGACTGAACCAAATGATGAATCAGAACCTGATGAACCTGAGTTTGAAACCAGCTTCAGATTTCAACAGGAGGGTGACATTGTGGTAGTCTACAATGTAGAAGATTTCTTTTTCAGCAAAGTCACCAGGATCATCAGTGAGGAAGAGGCAATAGTCAATTTCTTGGAGAAAGTGGCAGTAAAGATGGAGTTGTTGTGTACAGGTGGCCATGCTCTGAAGATTACACTCAAATCTCCTCCGCAGTTGTGTTTGCCAAGAATCTGCAACTTGCACCTTCATCATTGTCTCCAGGGATGTTCGTTCTTTGTTGAATCTCGCAGGAATTTATTTGGCAGATATCAAGCACTCAGATGCTATTTACAGTGAAATCACCTGTAGACCGTGTCAACTGACTCCAAATCACAGCCTTGTAGGCCTGTGTGTTCATGGATGATAAAGGTGATACTGCTGTACCATGTTTTCTTTAGCATACACGTCCTTTTTCTGCTGTGAAAAGTGAAGATTTTGCAGACTTTAAGACTAACACTCAAAATAAGTGCAAATGCTGCTGCAAATGTACTTCACACTTAGTTTAATGTACATGCAAAGTTTCATGGCTGTATCTGTAGTAGTTTTCAAGTTATGAGTTAAAGTATGAAAACCATTAGATTTGTCCTTTTTTTTCACTGTGAAAAGTGAAGTTTTTGCGGGCTTTAAGATCTATCACTCTCAAAATAACTGCATGTTGCTGCAAGTGTACTTCACACTTAGTCTAATGTACATGCCAAGTTTCATTGCTGTATCTGTAGTGGTTTTCAAGTTATTACCAGTTAAAGTGTGGCAACCCACATATTTGTGTTTTTTCCACTGTGCAAATTGAAGATTTTGCCAACTTTAAGACCCTGTAACTTTAAAAGTAAGAGTCAGAGCTGCTTAGAAAAAAATAAGTCCAAAGACTGTGATAAACCCTGCTTGGAAATCCATTGGGAAAGCTGTCATTGCCATATGTTACCCACTGTGTGGTGTCAAAAGTGCTCTTTCATGCAAATTGGCAAGCTCAGAATTGCTTTTTGGAGCAACTTCAGCCCTCTGCTTATGTTTTATCTTTCTTTGCTGACCATATGATTTAGCTGTGACAAAGTGCAACCAAGGTATACTTTTGAAAAGTGTCAGTATTTGGATTCTCCCATGTTCATGAGAACCACTATGGGGGGGTAAATTTGAGAAAATGTAATAAACTGTTTATTGTCGCGCAAAACTGTATTTTCGAATGGCTATATCTTTGGAACTAATTAAGATAAACAGTTACTTTTTTTTCTCCATTTTCTTGTATCAATATGGCCTGTCTGAAAATGCATAAATTAAATTGCTGTTGTAAAATTTAAATTTTGGCTGCTGCTACCTATTTAATTTGCAAGCGATCATTCTTGTTTCAGGTGTTTTTAAAAAATAATAATTTTGCTTTAATAATTTGTTGAAAATGTAACAGACTTGTGTCCCTCTCACACACAGTTAGAAATTACATACAGTGAAATAGTGAGTTATGCTGTGAGACGTTTTCTGCGTTTGTTTTGCTAGTGAAAAGGAATTCTTTCAGAATTTATGATGGTGAGTAGCATGTGCTGGTCCTCGAGGATGAACTCTCATGGAAACTGAAGGGGTCTGACTGACAGTAACATGTTTCATGTACTTAGTCTTATTCAGTTAGTGTGCATTCACTTTTTGCCATAAATCCGCAAACCAACACATTATGGTTTTACTTTTGAATGGAGCTGAATGAGCCATGAAAGTGGCAAAGTCTTTTTTTTCAGAGCACCTGCTATGTGGACTGACACAAGGGTGCTGACTGTTGACTCTCAATACAACCCTTAGGACCCACACAGGAGTGCTGACTGTTGACTGCCAATACAGCCCTTAGGACCCACACAGGAGTGCTGACTGTTGACTGCCAATACAGCCCTTAGAACCCACACAGGGGTGCTGACTGTTGACTGCCAGTACAGCCCTTAGGACCCACAGGGGTGCTGACTGTTGACTGCCAATACAGCCCTTAGAACCCACACAGGGGTGCTGACTGTTGACTGCCAGTACAGCCCTTAGGACCCACAGGGGTGCTGACTGTTGACAGCCAATACAGCCCTTAGGACCCACAGGGGTGACGACTTTTGACTGCCAATACAGCCCTTAGGATCCACAGGGGTGCTGACTGTTGACAGCCAATACAGCCCTCAAGAGCCACACAGGGGTGCTGACTTGACTGAGAATGTGGTCCCCTGAACACACATATAGTGCTGACCTTTCACTGAGAGTGCAGCCACAGGGGACTCTTGCATAATTTTGTTGTTTTCTTGGTTGACTTTCACCTTACTGTGATGAATACAGGACCTTACGCTGGAGCCTGTGAAGTTTCTGTTGTTCACTGAGTTTGCAATGTAATGGTCTAGATTTTGACAGCGGGTGCCATTTCAAGCACTGTAGTCTGGATGTGTTTAATTATTCAGACAGTTGTCAATGGTCTGTTTTTGGTGGCGGGTGGCGCTGCAGTTAAGGGGGTTGTGTTTATTTCAGGCACTGGAGGCATCTGCTACTCAGATAATTTGTCACTTTCTGTATTTGACACTGGCTGTAATTTGAGACTCTGAAGTTGTGCGGTGTGCTACTGTTTAGACAGTGTCTGCTGGTTTACAGTGGTCTGTATTGAACAGTGGGTGTGGTTTGAGACTCTGAAGTTGTGAGGTGTGCTACTGTTTAGACAGCGTCTACTGGTTTATTATGGTCTGCATTAGACAGTGGGTGTGATTTCAGACTCTGAAGCCTGGTGGTGTGCTGTTATTCAGAGACTACGGCCTGTACGACTATGCCATGCTACGATTTGCACCAGGTCACAAGCTGTCGGAACACTTCTATGTTCGACAGGATGGAACTCGTGCCTTCTACTTCTCCCTGGGTGAGTCAGATTGTGCTGATGCTAACACACGTGTTGGTGAAAAGCATCACCTTTCTGAATTGTTCTTTCAAAATCACCGATCTTGAGGATAGCTTCACACACATACACGCACGCACACACGCACACACACACACACGCACACACACGCACGCACGCACGCACGCACGCACACACACACACACACACACACAGACACACACACACACACACACACACACACACACACACACACACACAGGTACATACACATACACTCACGCACATGCACGTTTACCTCGGTGCAAGCCTGGGATGCAGTCTGTTTTTGTTGAGAGCAGGGAACATACCAATAATAGTATTAATGATGGATGTTTTAAAGGCTTCATCTCTAACTTAGCCCTAGGCGCTGTAGAGAAAGAAGCTGGTGATGGCTTGAAACCCGCTGCCGCTTGGTCCCATTCAATGTGCAGTGCTGACCTACCACTTACAGAACCTGACAGAAGTGCCTTTCTCCTTCTGTAATCATATTTGTGAAATTTTGGACATTTCGGAAAGCCGCACAGGTGAATGGACCTTTACCTAAAAGAGAGGGAGAACCTTTAACCAAAGAGAGGGAGACCTTTTAACCAAGGAGAGGGAAACGCATGTTACTGTATGTTATTGATTTTTCAGAAGTGTTTGTACAGCGCACCGCGGTTTTATGCGAGAGGTTCGTGCTTTGTGAATATTTCATTATCATTGTTATTGTTGTGCTGCTCCGCATTCTGGTCAACATGGCTGGGGTGACAGCTGTTCTTAGTCCTATGGAACCATAGTGCTTCAGCGGCTGTGCCCACGTGTGCAGGCACCAGGCAGTGTGTGGCTGGCAGCGGTCCAGCTACTGACACGCCAAACTTTACAGCAGCAAGGAGAAGCTTCGGTATCCGTCCCACCCCCGTGTTACCGCAGTAGCACGTGAAAGACCCCGGTCATTCTGCCAAAAGTGCAGGTGGCAGGTTACAGCTAAAACACGCATACACCTTACGCATGTGGCTTTGCATGAAGTGACACGGTGCATGGTTGTATGGTGTACACAGAACGCGCCGAGATTGACTCTCTCTGGCAGCAGATTCTTGTGGCACCAGCCATGCCAGCGCTGTAAGTACACCACTTCGGTGGATATTCAAAAACGCGCTATAAAAAGCTATTCACTCATGTAGAATCACATGCGAGCGCAGTGAGTCTGCTCGCGAGCGGAGAATAGCGCTATATAAAAGCGATCAATAATAATAAAAAGCTGGAGATGACGGAGCAGAGCTCAGGAGCTGTGTGAAAGTCGAGGTGGCCGTCCTGGACTCCCCGTCCCTAATAGTCCTTATGGTCTTTTTGGACGTAAAGCAACATTCAACTTGCAGACTGGACTTTCAGTGTAGCGGCGGTGGAGAAGAAGAAGAAGAAAGCTATTTCTAAGTTCCATTGACTGTAGTGGTTACTCCTGGCCTATCAGTCGTAAGACTTACTGTACGTGGCTTGTTCCAGAGTGTCTGCAGTCGCTGGCGGAAGACGCTGGGTTCGAAGCGGTGCAGAGTCAGTACGTCCACCGCGACACGGTCAACAAGAAGGAGGGGCTGCGTGTTCCCCGCATCTTCGTTCAGGCCAAGTTTGTCAGGCCGCCGCCCACGGCCTCGCTGGACAGTCCGTCACGCCAAAGGACGCCTCCGCACACGGCCTCGATGGACAGTCCTTCACGCCAAAGGATGCCACCGCCCAATCCTTCACGCCAAAGGACGTCACCGCCCAGTCCTTCACGCCAAAGGACGTCACCGCCCAGTCCTTCACGCCAAAGGACGCCGCAGGTCCACGGTGACCTTGCCGACGGCGTCAAAGCATCCTCGTCCGGGTGCGGTGCGGGTCCTTGTGGTGACCAGGCGCCGCCTGCCAGCCCCGTCTGTGATGACGACGGTTCCAACGGTTGTCGGACTTGCGGCGGCCTTGGCCCGGCTCTGTGTGATTGGGACTCTGCCTGTGGCGGTGTGAGCGGGGACCTCTCCCCGTCAAGCTGACCAACAGTGTGAAGTTTTCACGTGTGTGTGTGTGTGTGTGTGTGTGTGTGTGTGTGTGTGTGTGTGTGTGTGTGTGTGTGTGTGTGTGTGTGTGTGTGTGTGTGTGTAAGTGTGTTTGTGTGTGTGTGAGAGAGAGAGAGAGAGAGTATATTAAATGCATAATTATATGCGCAAAAGCAGATGTGTTTATTGTTGTAATTGTATTAGCAGGTGAAGTATGAATAACGACATCCGGAGGGTATAATTATGGCAGTGTGTGTGTGTGTGTGTACGCGCGCGCGCGTGTGTGTGATCGCGAGCGCGTGCTTGTGTATGTGTGAGAGAGAGCAGACTTAAAACATGATTATATGCACAAAAGCAGATGTTTATCATTGTAGTTGAATGAGCAGGTGACGTGTGAATGATGAATGTGTAATGATATCCTGAGGGTGTTTCTCTTCTCTTTTTTTTTTTTTTTTGGAGGGGGGGCACTTTCACATGCAGATGAAGCTCTTCTCAAGTTCGATAATCTCAAGTTGTCTCTCTCTCTTCATGGGGAACATACTTTCAGGTTAACGCATTTCTGCACGCACGACCCTACCCACGACTCCTCTCTCTCTCTCTCTCTCTCTCTCTCTCTCTCTCTCTCTCTCTCTCTCTCTCTCTCTCTCTCTCTCCACACACACTCACAGTGCACACACCCTCACACGAAATCCCGCCACTCAGACCCACTCCGTGCACATGTCCTCACATAGCATACTAGACAAGAGAACATACAGTATTCTCCAGTTTCGTTTTAGTATTCAGCGATAGTGATCGTGAGAAAGCAACATACAGGCCTACTCCACTTTACTGGTGAATTCTACCCCCGCACCTGGAAAAGAAGAATAAACACTTTTTCTCTCTCTTTTTTTAAGGAAAAAAAAGTTGCCGATGCCAAGTGTAGTGCGTTGTCGACCGATTCAGACCAAACTCAGCAGAGTAACAAGTACGGCGAGTCGCTGTGAAAAGTGATTCAGAAGGAAGGAAGGTCAAGGACACTGGCCACGCCGGAGCCGAGGACGCGCGGGACGGAAGTGACTCGCGTCACGTGACCTGCAGACTGGGCCGAGCCTCGTCCGGATCCAGGACTTCCACGCCGGGCTCCCGTCGCTGGGCGCTTTTCCGGGCGCTGAGAGCGGGACGGACGACTAACCGGTGCAGGGCGTACAGAAGCCCGACGACGACCCCCACCACGGCCGCCCCCACTGCGCCGTACAGCGCGCGCTGCCGGAAGCTGAGGCGGGCGAAGCGGGTGATGTGAAGCTCCATGTGCGCCTCGATGCTCGGGCCCCCCGGCAGCTGCAGTCGGCAGGTGTAGCGGCCCGCGTCCGACACGGTTGGGTTCACCAGAACCAGAGAGTTGTTGGCGTCCGCGGCCGCGATGAAGTAGCCGTGGCCTCGGAGGCGGTCCCACTCGCCGCCCATGTAGTTGATCCTGGGGAGGTGCCCGGGGGTCAGCCACTGCACCGTGATCTTGTCCAGGAGAGAGTCGTCGTCGTTGTCGTTGTCGCCGGCGGTGGTGGTGGTGTTGGTGGTGGTGGTGACTGTGGCGGTGTCTGTCCCGCGATGGGGCTGCAGCAGCACCGCTTCAGGCACGCAGGGGTACCATGCGGTGGTTCCGACACGCTGGACGTCGAAGTGGGGCGGCTTGGCCAAAAAGCGTAGCGTCACGCCGTCCTCCTGCACGTCGTGGACCGTGTACCCGTTTGCCGGCAGCCGTCTGGCGTTGTCCGTGTCATCGGCGACGGAGCCCGCGGCAGCGATGACGGACAAGAGACCGGGCCACACGACACACATCGTCAGGGTGGTCGCCGTGGTGGGTGTCATCGACTGCCCGCTGTCCTTCTGGTCAGCCGTTGAAGCGTGGCACGACAGTGACCAGCTGCTAGGAGTAGACAAATAGCCTGTGTGTAGTCTTAATAAAGTAAAAGTCCAAGGTTTTTAAGTATGCAAAATGACCATCGAAATGATTGACAAATGAGTCACTAGTTTCAGATTTAATAAAATAAAATATATTTAAAAAAAAAAATTGTTCTTTTGTTTGATTGGGTTTTTAATCGATTTATTTTCTGTAGGCTTCCCCGGAAGTGACGTCAGTCTGGGGAGTCAATGCGGTTGCCATGTTAGATTCTTCAGTAAACTGTGTATGCGTGTGGTCGACAAAAAAGTTAACTATGCCGGCCTGCTGTGTTGCCGCGAACTGTAACAATTCGCAGACGACCCCACGCAATCGACCCGCAGTGAGGCGAAAGTGGATTAAGTTTACACAATTCAAATGAGCTGACTTTCTTGCTGCGCCGCATCACGCCAATTTGTGTAACGAGCACTTCAGTGAGTGCGATTTCGCAAACCCCATGGAATAACGCATGTCGAAGCTGACACGACGTTCCGGTACTCTTTCAAAATCCTGCCTGACAGGCTCAAACTGATACGGCTGTATCCTTGTGGGTCTCTCGGGCAAAGTATAAGTTTCGTCTTCGGAGCTCTAGTTGGCCATTTTGGAGCGACTCCTCAGAGTGACGTAGTAGGCATATGGTCACGTGATTTGGGCGTCATAGCGACGCTTTCGGTACGACAGAAAATGCCTTTTTTTCATGCATTTATAACCCTCAGATCACAGTTTCACCTACATCATCGTTCTCAGCGAGCTTTAACAGAAATCTTGTAAAAAATCACCCCTAACCTTGGACTTGTCTTTCCCTCCTTTAGAATGAGCAGGCGAAAGGGCTTCTGTCAAAAGTATTGAAAGTAGATTTGTTATAGGACCATTGAATATACTGTTTGCAGGAGTGCATCTGTGCGGCACTCTTCAGCCCGGAAATTTTACAGGCAGGGGCAGTGAAGGGGTTAAATATGCCCCCAAGACCCACCAGTTTTCTTCTTTGGACTTTGAATGCCTGCGGGTGCGGGTGCGTTCGTGCGTCTGTGTTGGAAGTGGTGAGAAAGATGACGAATGTAGTGTTGTAGTGTGTTGATTTAATTAGTAGGTCACTGTGCCCTAGGTTGTGTATATATTTTGCTGACCTTGTTGACTCGGTATTGTGCGCTTCGGTCTCACGTTAGGTGTAACCTGGGTGGACGCGAAAATGATTGCGACACACGGATGACGTAAGTGTGCTGGCGACTGAATGGGTCTATAAATGAATGATCTGTTTTTGAAAACGGCCGGGTAACTTCAAATAAACTCTTCTCTTTTTTCTCTCTCTCTTTTTTTTTTCTTTACATTACTATGCTCTGCTGCTTCTCCTCGCCGCTACATTAATAAAGCGTCGCCCCACTTCAGCGGGGAGTTCACCCCGACATTCAAGACGTTATATGTGTTAATCATTATGCGCTCCATCCAATTTCTCGCAAATCTTCCCGTGTTGCCCCTTCGGCGAAAAAACGAGCGTCACAACGACGAGAAGCGCAAATGTCGCGTTGTTTTGAATTGTCTCTGGTTTCATTTCCAGTCACTCACTTAACTAGGGTTGTGGAGGTAGTGAGCCTACACAAGGACAGCTGCCACCTCCACAACCCGTAATAAGGATTCATACAGTGACGCACATACTGTTCTCAAGCACGTTTTTAAGAAGTTCATTGGCAGTGTAGTAACCTTATTCTGCGGATAGTCAAAATTAAGTACTTACTCTTTCGTCAGAAGACCTTCTTCTCCTTCCAGCGAGTCGCTATACCGCTGATCCAGCACCCAGTCAACGAACTCGTCACGAATATTGTACATGGTCTCCGACCGACTGATTTCAGCCGGGCCCCGCGCTCATCAAAACGTCATACTTGCACATAGCACTGTTTAACCCTTTCACTACCGTGCTTGCCGCGCCATCACTCGGAAAACAACCAATAAGAGTGCCAAACTTGAATCATTAAGGCTTACCCCCTTTCGAATGAGCAGGCGAAAGGGCTTCTATTAAAATGCACGGTATTGAAAGTAGATTTGTTATAGGACCATCTAATATACTGTTTGCAGGAGTGCATCTGTGCGGCACTCTTCAGCCCGGAAATTTTACAGGCAGGGGCAGTGAAGGGGTTAAATATGCCCCCAAGACACACCAGTTTTCTTCTTTGGACTTTGAATGCCTGCGGGTGTGGGTGCGTTCGTATGTGTTGGAAGTGGTGAGAAAGATGACGAATGTAGTGTTACAGTGTGTTTATTTAATTAGTAGGTCACTGTGCCCTAGGTTGTGTATATATTTTGTTGACCTTGTTGATTCGGTATTGTGCGCTTCGGGCTCACGTTAGGCGTAAGCGCCTTACAAATAAACTCTCTCTCTCTCTCTTTTCTTTCTTTACATTACTACGCTCCGCTGCTTCTCCTCGCCACTACAGTAATAAAGCGGCGTCGCCCCACTTCAGCGGGGAGTTCACCCCAACATTCAAGACGTTGTATGTTAATCATTATGCGCTCCATTGATTCAATTTCTCGCAAATTTTCCCGTGTTGCCTCTTCGGCGAAAAAACGAGCGTCACAACGACGAGAAGCGCAAATGTCGCGTTTTGAATTGTCTCTGATTTCATTTCCAGTCACTCAGTTAACTAGGGTTGTGAGCCTACACAAGGACAGCTGCCACCTCCACAACCCGTAATAAGGATTAATACAGTGACGCACATACTATTCTCAATAACGTTTTTAAGAAGTACATTGGCAGTGTAGTAACCTTATTCTGCGGATAGTCAAAATTAAGTACTTACTCTTTCGTCAGAAGACCTTCTTCTCCCTCCAGCGAGTCGCTATGCCGGTGATCCAGCATCCAGTCAACTAGCTCGTCACGAGTATTGTACATGGTCTCCGACCCATAGCCTGCAGCGGGTCAATGTAAATGAGTTCATGTGGAGCCGGTTTAATAGAACGGTTACAAAGCCATTTGACGTTGTGACAAAAGTTGCTTAGTGCAGGGGGTTATGCGCTTCAGTTGAAAATAATTCTGAAACCGTTTTTCTTTGAAATTGCGTGTTGAATGTGTGCATAGATGAACGAATAATTAGTACACATAATTTCAGCAACCAGACTTCAGCTTAATATATAACCGTAACACGCAGAAGAAACCAGTGAAATTTGACCGCCAAAAACAGACACTGATGTACCGAGTGATCTCTGTCACGTTGCTTACGAACAACTTACGATCACACGAGCTTCAGAACTACGAGAAGCGCAAGTGTCGCCTTGTTTTGAATTGTCTCTGGTTGTCACTCAGTTAACTTCGAGGTAGTGAGCCTACACAAGGGCTGATTAGTACGCGGAAAACATCGTTTTATATTGGTAATACAACATCAACATTCATGATTGTTGTATTTCGATCAATTGCTCGCAAAAGTTGCTGTCAAATGTCAGACGTGTTGAAATATTGTTGTAAGATCTGACGTTTGACAAACCAGATGATATTTTTTAGAAAACAAATGTGCATCATGGCCACAGTTTGGCGGGGCTGTCGTAACTTCGAATCGTGCACGTGACTATTACCGCGCAGTGGTTGGCGGGTTTTCCGCTAGCATAGTTTGTAAGCGTGTTCATGAAACCGGCTCATGGTCTGTGTGACCGTAAAGCAACATTAGAAAGAAGGAGACCGCACACACACCAGTCGCAAGTCCGTGGCGCAGAGCAAGAGTACTCGCTCTAGAAAGCTAAAGTTAACCATGATCGCCAAATGGATCAGGGCTCCCATTAACGCTCAAATGTGCGTCCATTACGCACTAGAATTGAAAAGGACGCACTAAACTTCCGCCTAGAGGGTCCCACGGGACGCACTAAAAAAATCCGTTTTTTGTTTTTGTAAGTCCAGACCTGTTCTGACTGACTTAACATGTGGTCATGTGAACTGTTTGTACATCTTCTGTCTCGAAACTAACAGCTACTGTTGTTGCTGACAAGTACACATTCTCCCAAACTTCATGAGGTACAGAGGACTATACACATGAAACACAAATACACCCGCACACACCAAACAATGATGAGGAGGAGGAGCAGCAGATGTGGGCTGATGTAATTATTAGGGACAAACAGGGCAGCAGATGTTGGGAGGGACAAGACAACCAACCATTCTTTTTTTCATGGTGCTTTATGATGAGGGGCTTTATGATGATGTGGGGCTTAAAAGTTTATGTGCTCGGATGTCGGGTTGACATAATTATTTGAGACAAATGGTGCTTTTACGTCCCCAGAAACCATATAGCTTAACAGGGACAGGAACAATCAACTAGGTGTGTCAGTGCTTTATAATACCCTCCACTGAGACGTTTTGGTCTCCTGCTTCTGAAAGGTTTATATATCTGTGTACAGACTCATTGATAAGGCTTTTAACATGACAATAATTTGTTATGAATGTTTAGCTGTCAAAATAAGATCAGAGTTTTAACAGTAAATTTTGTTCAGATAGCACCAAAGTATTCAAGGGAGGCAACTTAGCTTTTGCGTGACCTCTGTGCTCTATTTGCAATTTGAACAGGTGAAACCTTTTTCCCTTCATTCTGTTTAATTTGTTCCAAAGAAACATAGCGTTACTCTCACTTGTTTCAGACTGATATTTTTTAATGGTCTTGTGTTTGAAAGTGTCACCTTTTGCTTTCTTACTATGCTACTTGAAAAATCTTGTTCATACTGACAGATGGATGCTATAAAATACATCTACAGAGTTGACAGAGCTGCCGACCACCAATATGCTACCGACATGGAGAACTACAAGAATAGGCCTTTGAATAAACCTGTTACTGCTCTAACAAGCCAACACACCTACAAGTGTACAACTAAAAGTGACACTGTCTGACAGAACTGAACCCAGAACCGATATATAGAAAGAACAAAACGTATCATATGCAAAGCAGAATACTTCTGCACAGCTGCTGTTTCATATTAGACTTGACCCTTTAAAACTGACCAGAGACCCTCTAAGAGCTGTTGCTGGGAGACCCAGGGACCCCCTTAAAATACTCACCAATGGGAGTTCTGCGGATGGGTGACCCTTATGTGCAAGGCATTGTACCCACCCTGAGATCCGCCCCTCCCCCCCCCCCCCCCACCCCAACGTAAAATTCTGTGCATACTCTACAGATGTCCTTCAGACGAGACTATAAACTGAGGTCTCCTGTGTGTACGTGCATGAAGAAAGATCACACATACACATTAAAGATCCTACAGCCCAGGTCAGAGTTCAAATTCACATTTTAAAACTCATATATACAAACCTTTTCTCAAGTCAATCCACAAAAACCAACCTCTACACAAACCTAAACAAAACGTGCATACACAAACACAATTTTTTTAAGAGTTAGTCCCTTTTAAAAGAGCAAGTAAGGCTGGGACACACTGGTATCATTGAACATTCCATCTATCAATACTCCATCTCTGTCAGATCAGCATAGCACAGCGCTGCATTTTAGACTAGAAATGAAACGCAAATAAATAAGGTGGTGTGGAACGGGATCTTGATGTGAGGTGCTGATTCAGTGATAATTGTTCCTTCTTTTTTTTTTAAAGTTCACCTGTGGCTACCAACATGTGTGAAAGATAGTCAACTAAGGAAACCAATGTTCATAATGGTGTTAATTAGCCACACAGATTAGGCAAGACAGGACAGAAGGAATGTAGCAATGCTATTTCAGAGCTGGAGAGAAAACAAAATAGAAAATACATACAAAGCAGGACTGCTAACTATAGCAAATTGAGAATTATTCAAATTACCCCCCCCCCCCCCCCCAACAAGCTGACAACAGCCTCATAAAACAAACCACACAGAGAGTACAACGAAAGTTTCTTCTTTTTTTCCTTTTTATTGCATTCTAAAATCACTATTACTCAATCCAGAAAAAAGACTTGGCTTATTTCAAATGAAGCGAACACAATTCATATATATTCCAAAATAACGTGTTCAGCATGACACAGTTTAATCTTATTTCAACCATGATTAACAAGCTTAAGGTGACGCTTCCAAATACACATATAATAGGATCCAATTACAAAATAATCATGATGACAGCAAGTGATCATATGTACCATCTTACCCTACAAGGGTCAGTCATGTGTATATAAGGAGAACAAATCCTTTCATGCAACAATAACAGCATACGACTGCATATAATACATATAAGAACTAACAAAAAACGGATCCTGCAAAACACAGGTGCAAAACTTTTTGACTTTTTGAAAGGCGCAAGACATCAAAGATGAAAGGAAAACTTTCGTGAACGCTTGTGTGCTGTTGGAATCTGCCACTAGACCCCCTCAAGGAGGGATCGATTTACATTGAACATGAAGTGTAGTTTCAAAAAACAAACCAAAAAAAAGTTGACGGAGGGGGGTGGTCAATTTTCTTAAAAGAGGATGGTCTTTCATCAGGGCCCTCTCTGCACATCCCTTCCACCTCTCCCAAAAGCTCAACGCAGTGTGATAGCCAGGATCAGTGACTCCTGTCAGCAGCTGTATGCTTCCAAGCAGATCTACCTGACCCATCACCTGGCAGACTTGCTGCTGCTGCAGATGCTTTTGGGGTAGGAGGCAGCGGTGGTGTGAGGAAGAGAGGGCATCAGTCCAGGAGGGGTGGTCAAAGCCAGCACAGCGGAGCACTTCTGCACCAGCTCAGGGGCCACTTCCGACAGCTCAGAGCCTGAGGAAGCCAGCAGGGCAGAGAGCTGTCTCCCTGCTGGGGATGGTGAACGCTCGGGGGCAAAAAAAGAGAAGCCACTCAGGGCGTTAGTGAGACCTCTCAGGCGCTGGAAGATTTTAAACAGCTCCTCTGCTTCCAGCTGACCCAAGAGGGGGCTATGGGCTTGATCTGACAGCAACGACACTTGCTCCAGAATCTCGGAAGTTTTCTCCAGAAAATCTGTGTTGCCACAATCGAACTTGAGCAGCAGTGACAAGGAAGACACATTATCCCGCATGGAAGCTTGAAAAGCGTCAGCAGTCCTGACAGGGCGGCGGTATGGTGATGGGGAAGAAGACCTGAATCCTGGCACAGAAGGACCTTTTTGATGAACTGTCCTCAGGCCTGATGAGATGCTGCGATGGATCATTCTTGTGGCCTCAGGGCCTGAGGCTCCTGCAACACACCAGTGGGTGAATGCCACTCAGTATGGAGTAAACCGGGGAGGTGGGGGGCAAGGCTGAAGACAAAAAGGACAAAGCAGATCATGGCTGGGGGTATACTGGCATCTTTTACTATTCCTTGAGATTTCTGACATTATTACGATATGTACTTTGTTCTGTTGTTGCACACATCACTTCAAACACACCAATCACTACACCACATGGAGAATAAGGTTTCTTAGAAGAAGATGTTTGACATGAATGGCAAAAGTGCATGAAAGTGGGAAATTTAAAAATTAAAAAAATGTAAAGAGAGAGTGGTGGTGGTGGTTAGGGCAATGAGATGCTGTATGCATGCACTGATTACTTCTTATATGTGCACATGCAAACTGAAGGAAACAGTCTTCTCTCTCACACACATAAGCATATGGGTGGACAAGCTCTGGATAACTTGCTTGAGAAAAGTTGAATCTGAAGCTAGATATTTGTCAAGGCAATGACAGAAAAACTTAAATGCTGGAGCTGATGGGTATGTCTCTGCCGACAGGCAACTGCAGAATATTAAAGACAATGTGAGAATAATAACAATCGTGAAAACTCAAAGCGCTTCATTTCTCAACTGCCCTACCACTTCTGTCAACTTTGCTTTCTAGCCCCTAGGGGCAAAAAGCTCAATAAAACCTCAAAACCCTGTTAACTGACATGAGTGCATTTATCCTGCTGCAACTGGATTTTGAAAGTACAGGTAAATACACTTTGACCTAAGAGGTCACAACATAACCAAACTGTACACACTAACCTGTATCCCACTGTTGCCTGGTCCTGTCAGTTGGAACTCTCCACCCCTTCTTGTCCCTGGGCTGAGCTGGAAGCTTCTCCTGACTGGAGCTCATCATGTTCTCTGCAACACCACCACTTCACAATGACTTTGCTATACTCAAGGGTCACAGGGATGCAACTGTCAAAACCTAAAGCTCCAAAGCCAGCTAATGACACAGTCTTCAATGCACAGAGTTCAATCCTTGCAAGGCTTAAAAAACAAACAACAGCACCCCCCCCCCCCCACCCACCAAATAGCAACAACAAACGGAAAAACAACAACACAAAAACAATGTACACTATCAACACTTGAAAATAGAATCTTGCTAAAATATATGCCAGAAACACAGTACTACCTGGGTGTATGGGGGTAGTGGTGGGGAAGGAGACAAAGATGTGAAAATCAATCAACCAAGGACACCATTTCATACATGCATGAAACAGAACTCTGAAGGAAAATGGTGAAAATGAAAAAAAGAAAAGAATATATCCCTATCCCTGTATTCCACTGTTGCCTGATCCTGTCAGTTGGAACTCTCCACCCCTTCTTGTCCCTGGGCTGAGCTGGAAGCAATTTTTTATTTTTTTATAGCACTCCCACCTCTTTTACTTTCTATCAAGTACAATTACCCTTTTGGAAGGGAGGTAAAGGAAATGCGCAATAATTTCCCCCCAAAGGGCACCTCAATCTAAAATCTGAAGTTGGCTGCCAAGTTAATGAGGCAAAATGCACACAACAAAGTTGCAGTTCACATTCAGGTGAAACTTGTCTCTTTCTGTAAACCATTTAAATAGCACTCAACTATTTTTGCGAGTGAAATGCAAGCACCGTTTAAAACTCTCACACACTTCAATCACTTTTATAAAGACATAACCCACACAGTTTACAGAAAATGAAAATCCTTGTTCCCTGAAATACTCTATCATTGCCTGAAGCTCTGCACACAAAAACTGAATTAAAAAATCAAGCGCCTGGAAACTGACAACAGCTCACATAACTGAACATTTGTCAAAACAGAAGTTGATGGGGGAAAAAAAAGCAAAGACCCACTCCTCACTGAACAACCAGCCCCCAACCCCACTGACCCCTGAACACACACCACCCCCACCCCACTGAACACCAGCACAGACTGAACAGTCCTCAGCCAAAGCCATGAACTGACAAGAATTCAAAACGACCCACTGTGTCTTGCAGCATCAACAAACACAGAGCATACAGGTGGCCTGAACAGTGATCACAGGTCAGTTATACCAACTACCTTCTGCATGGCTGGTTTATTGAGTTTGGGTTCCATGGAGAGTAAACAGGAACAAAAGATAACTGTGGAAAATATGATTCGGCATAATGATTCAGCAATGGGTTATACTGACAAACAATCCACAAAAAGTACAACTTTTGTATCCAAACAGTATCTGCAGATGATTCTGCATTGACATCAGCTTTCTTCATGGGATTTTTACAAACTCAAGAGTGTGTTTTTGCTGCTTAACATCCACAGAGGTGAGAAGGCCTATTAGGGACAGGGATGAGTGGGAAGGGGGATAGAAGAGTGAGACCTCAAAAAAGGCGCCAACTCGGAAGACCAAGGCTGCCCGTGGACCGCCGCCAGAACAACAAAATGTTAAGGCAGTGTCCGTCCGGCATTGCGCAGCAACCACCGCATCATGCAATTGCTGTCCCAGCTGCTATGCAGAACAGAGTCACAAAGACAATGTCCTTGGGAAACGACTGAAGCAAAAGAAGTCCAACTCTCTCTCTAGCCCAGCACCACCTCCCTGCTCTTGATCTCTTCTGGGCTAGCTTCTTCCTGAGAGTCCAGCTCACCTCCCTCCTCTTGATCTTGCCTGGACTCTCTTGACAAGAAATGAATGCTTTTATATTACTTTTTTTATGTGGAAGCAGGTGGAGGAGGGAGAGAGACAGGAAGGGAGGGAGGGAAGGAGAGAGATGGACAGTTTTCTTTATGTAAAGCAAACTGAATTTTTTGGAATTACTGTCCAAATACAAAAATAAACTGTCACTAGGAAATCTGCTTTACCAAAGGAAAGCCAGCTGCAACCAAGTCGCGCTATCCAGCCTACTGATTAATACCAGCTGCACATCTTTTCACTATTATATTTTCACTCACTTATCATGATGTTGCACTGCTGCTGCTGCTGGTAACGGCTCAGACTTCTTGGCACAGTGCTGCAAGTGGAAGATGTTCAGCGCCTCTTTCACAGTCTTCACTTTTGGGGCGCGCACCGGCATGCTCTGCACCTCCACCTCTGACAGCGATGCCAGGTTGCCGATGGTGTTCACCCCTCGGCCCTTCATCAGCTGACACAGCCCACGATGCCTGCAAATAGGACAAACTTGGCATGATTGGGTTTTTAAAATATATGTTTAAAAGACATTGCACTAAAAATATATAATACTCCTGTGTGCAAGAATTCACACCTGGGACTAGCAGCTGCACACACTCAGAGCTGATTCTTCAGAGATCTGATGCCATGGTGGTTCAAAAGGACTGACAGCTGTAGCAAAGGCTCATGCTAAACAAGTCTGGCATCCTTACAGAAAAAATGTCACATCACACTAAGCACTCTCAAAGACCATAACCATACGTTGTGTATTTTTAGACAAAATGTCGGCACCCCCCCACCCACCCCTATAAACGGTCCCCCTTTAGGAATCTCAGCCAACATAAACAGTCCCCCTCCTTGAATCTCAGCCAACAGGCATCTTAGCCAACATAGACAGTCCCCCTTCTTGAATCTCAGCCAGCATAAACAGTCCCCCATCTTGAATTTCAGCCAACATAAACAGTCCCCCTTCCTGCATCTCAGCCAGCATAAACAGCCCCCCATCTTGAATTTCAGCCAACATAAACAGTCCCCCTTCCTGCATCTCAGCCAGCATAAACAGTCCCCCATCTTGAATTTCAGCCAACATAAACAGTCCCCCTTCCTGCATCTCAGCCAGCATAAACAGCCACTGCACGCCCCCACTGACCACAGAGATGAAGTGAGCTGTGGCAATATGAGGTTGATATCTCTGTCGCAGTCCGTCAGGTCAGGGAAAATGGGGCCGGCAGCATCCAGCTGCGATTCCTGCGTGCTGCGATAGCTGTTCTGGGACAGCGGACTGGGTGACTGGCTGGTCGAGTCCTTCAGAACAGACGTGCCGCTGCTGGAGCTGCCTGCTTCCTCCTCCTCTGCTGCCGCAGCTTGGCTTGCTGCAATCTGGGACAGACAAACACAGCAACCATCAGAGCGCATTCACCATGGTAATCATAATCAAAGAAATCACTTCAGGCAACAAACAGCATTACAACAACTTGCCCTGCACCAACTTTTTGCACCATATTTTTTACAAAGTGGGTACCATCTTACTGATATAACGTGTGACGCAACCATTGCTTAAAAGGAAGAAGACAGAATTTGAGATCACTTGTGGTGGCACTGTTTGCAGAAGCAAGTTTTAACTGGGGTTTTGAAGGCACGGGAGGACTGAATGCCAGATGTCAGAAGGGAGAGAATTCGAATGCTTTGAAGCACAGTAAGAGAACTGAGCATTGGCCAAAGGTTTTAATTTTAACATGGGGGATATGAAACATCTGTGTGTATGCAGAAGAACTTGCCTAAAAATAAGTGTACACACTAACACAGTGAGCTTGAATTACTTTCCAATAAACCTGATTTCCTGCCAGTCAACAAATCTCCCCCCCCCCCCCCCCCCCCCCCCCACACACACACACACACACAAGGAGAAAAAAGAAAAAGGAAAAAAGAGCTGATTCTCAAAAAGCAAGCTGTAAGTGAGTGAACAGCAATGTTAACATATAAATTTGTTTGCCTTTTTTAAGTTGTGATCTATACATAGCGACTATATTTCGGAAGACTTCCTTTCAGCTGCTGAGCAACATTTGAAAGAAAGACCAAGAGCAAACCACACAGTAAAAAGTACCATATGCTTTTTTCCCCCCAAGTGTTTGATCAAACTACAATATTCCTACAGTTCATTTGCATTCAGCCCATTCTGGAAAAGGCACAACATTAACTTGCAAATCTACATGCACACAAGATAAGAAGACATAAGCAAATCGAACAAACAGAAACATTACAAAAGAAATCTTTCGCACTCACCCACAAAAACAAAACACATAGTGGAATGAAACTGAAAAGCAACAGTAACATAAAAAAAAATCCAACCTGTCTGCACCCTCATAGTTTTACTGCTGGCTCTCAAGTTTACCTTCTCTAACACCTGTCTTCTCCTTCTGGCCTGTCGTGGGTCAACGTGGCATGCACCACCGTAGGGAGAATTTACATACTAGCCAGGCAGACACAGAAAGCAAGTGGGAACCAGTCAATAAAAAGATGCAACATAACAAATGTGTCAGAGCAACAACAAAAAGAGCAGATATTGTGTGTGTAGGGAGGGGAGAGGGTGTGGTGGGGGTAGGGCATGTATATGTGTGTGTGTGTGTATATATTATTATTATTATATATAAAGCAAACTGTAGCAAAATCTTACAAGCTCATCCTTCTTTGAAGCAGAATTTATAACTCAGACCTGCTTACACTCAAATACAGATAATAGTACACTTTAAAAAAAAGTATTTATTTGGAAAATGACTGAAAAGTTGGAGTATTTTGTTTTTAGCCACAGACCAAAGACAGGAGTGGCAATACTGGCAGCATGCAGAAGATTTGGAAACAGAAGACTCCACTATGCCAGACTCAGATTTGTATCTTGACAGGAACACTTGTTCCTTTACCACCATGGCACTTCCTCCATCAGTTATTTTCCATTTCATTTTGTTCTCAGCAAAAATAATTTCAACACAGCTTCCAGAACAATGACAAATGCTTGTACTTAGCAGTGGAAATATAAGCCTTGCTTCAAATTGCCCAAGAAATCAGTACTGGAACTGCACAAAATGCAACACAGAAACCAACACTATGGCAGAGAGAATTTTCAAGACTAACACATGTGCCACTGAAAACCCAGAACTTAGCATATTCTGGACTGGAAAACAAACGCACCACAAAACATGTCTAGGAATATTTATGACTGTGTTTATTTTGTTATGCTAAAAATGCCAAGTGCATAAAATACGCCAAAATTGTACAGGTAAACAGGTCTGAAGTTTTGATGAACTGGTAAGATTAAGAACGAAGTAAAACCAGCTAGGACTATTAATATTATTTTCCTTTTTGTTGATTATCTGCTTGAACTAAGTTGAAGGTTGAGTGTGTATTCACTGCCTTAAGCTTCGGGGCTGAAAGAGAGTGATGTAGCACTGCTGACAGTGATTCTAAACTTAATACAGTCACTCGATTAATGATTTCACTCGATTAATGACTAACAGTAACACTGCTCCCGCACAGTTGCTGACAACAAGCAAACAAAAATCAACAAGACGACAGCTGCAGTTACCAGTCACAGTAAACAAGCAACATGCAGTAAGCAGAATAAGCAGAATTCAGACGGAGTCACAGGTGCACAGGAAAAGCAAGACCTATGCTGGAAGATCATTTTCTGCCTGGAATCCAAAAGAAGAACATGACGTGTGCAGTGTGCATGATGTACACAAAATAAAGTCTCTGTAGCTCTTTAGCCACAAATGCTTTTGCCTCAATGCTTTCTACTAGTCTGGGGAACTCTCTTTTCATTCTGGAAACAGTTTTGCTTCAGCAGTCAGCTGTCCAAATCCAGCTCAGTTTGCCAAGATTCCTAACTTCCCATGCATGCCCCTAAATACACACAAATTATGTAGTGTTTCTAACGCCCATTTTTGATAAAACAACGGTTGGGAGTGGGGGCCACAAAATGGCCCAAAAAACAGTACTGAGCCAGTCAAATAACACAGGTAAAGGGGATGCGATGACCATGACTTTCTCACTCCAGGACCAAGCCAAGCATGTTCAACAAATGCTGCATTTGCATCATGCATAAATAATGCCTAACTGAATGTTATACACTGTGACCAAGTGCCACCACTTCACATACTGAGCTTCTATTCACAACCTTACAAGAAATGTTGTTGCTTTCTTTAGGAAAGTTGAAAGGCAGTTTGTTTGTTTGTGTGTGTGTGTGTGTGTGTACGCGCATGCCTGTGTGTGTGTGTGTGTGTGTGTGTGTGTGTGCGTGTGTGTGTGTGTGTGTGTGTGTGCACTGGTGTATGTGTGAGATAGTTCACACTGCAACATTGAGATTGTTATATTGTTAAATTTCAATTTTATTTATTTATAAATTTTATACAGGGCTAATCGTATTATTGCCTATTTTGTTAACACATTGTAGTGAATGGAACGTCACCAAGACAAATTACTGGACACATTTTAATGTCACCAGAAAATAAGTATTCTTGTAAGACAGCCAGAGTGGTGTGGTTAAGCCAGCTAATGATGGTCCTTTTATGAAGCCTGAAGCAAACAACATTCAGGCCAAAAAACACAGTTCCACATGCCATGTGTGCTGTTAAACTGGGCATAGCAACTGTGACTTACCAGTCTCCGTGCCGAGTCTGGCTTCTGGAAGTAGCCTGGCACTTTGCTCAAGGTTGCTTCATGTGCAGGACTCTCCCCACTGATAATGGGATCAGCAAAAGACACACGCCGCTTCTGAAACATTGCAAAGTTGTTCAAGGAACATTGTATAGCATCATTCAAACAAAAACAATTCAAACAGAAGACATGTGGTGACATGCTGCTTCTGAAAAAGCATGAAATACCAATAATTAGACACTTCCCAACAAACACATAGCCATTGGGTTGCCTGGTCTGTAACAGGCCTTGCCTGTTTAGTTTCTTGTGATCTGAACTGTTTGTTCTTATTGCAGTCACTGTTATTGTTGTTTTTTATTTGAGGTGTCTCATTGACAGCATGTATGCACTTCATATCTGAATTCTGTACAGTGTGCAAAGCTGTTTTTATGTTAGACCTGAGGTTTGCGCATGATAAATAGTTATTATTCATTCTCCAATGTTAAAATCATATGCAAGATAGGGAAGAAATAAAGGAGTAGGGGGCGCAGGGAGAAAGGGGCTCCACCTTTATTAGCATCACTACAAACATTGCAAATCACAATTACCTGCAGAGTTGTTCAAGGAATATTGTCCAGCAGCCTTCAAACAGAAACCATCACATCTGTTTTTTAAAACCCACAAAGCAGCCACAGAAGTGCAAAACATTCACACCCAGGCACAAAATGCTGACACACAACTCACCTTGATGGGTGTGGGCGTCTGGGACAGGTCCTCAGGTATTTCAGCTTCCTGTGGCATCAGCGTACCTCTCCTCTTCAGGATGCTGCCACTGGGAGAGGTTGTGGGGGAAGAAACCACTGAAATGGTCACACCAGCTAAGTTCTCATTCTCCCCATCAAGCTGCGAGCCAGTGGTTTTGGTGGGGTAGCCCCCAAACTGCTTCTGCATCAGCATGCTCTGTTCAACCATCTTCATGCCACGGCCCGGCAGGCTGGTGTACGGCGGCCTCTTAAAGCGGCGGTTTGGCACTGGCGAGGATGATGGGAACAAGCGACGAGCCTTTGAAGTCTTGGTCTGCAGGGCGGCGATGATCTCAGCTGGCGCAACATCCGACTCCGCTATGATATTCAGGATCTCTTCCTTGGACAGTTTTCGATGTTCCCAGGATTCTGGCAAGGTTTGCACAGCTGTGTGACATTTCTCGGCGGACTGGTCCACTTGCGATGTGCCAGCGTCTTCACTGGAACCAGCCGTCTCTTCTGCAGGAAGTCCTGCATCGCCAGCAGTGCTGTCTTTCTTCAATACAGCTTCCACATGTTCAAAACCACTCTTGCCACATGGGGCCTCCACAACCTTTTCTGCAGAATTGTTTTCAAATATTGCAGCAGGAGACAAATCTTCCTCCTCCAGTTCCAGTTCAGCCTGGATGGGAGAAGAGAGATGTGTAGCTGAGTCTTCCGTGAACACATCCTCTGCAGTCATCTGTTCGACACCAGCCTGGCTGGGAGAGAACAGGCACGTAGCTGAGTCTTCCGTGAACACATCCTCCACCATCATCTGTTTGCCACCAGCCTGGCCAGGAGGGAAGACATGCACAGCCGAGTCTTTTGTCAACACAACCTCTGCAGTCATCTGCTCAACATCATCCTGGACATTCTTCAGCTGGTGCAGGAAGCCTGGGAGTTCATCACCTGCACTATAACCCGAGCACAGTTTAGTGTCTTTGCCGTCAGGCATACTCTCAGTCTCCTGAAAAGCAGACTCGCTGCCACCCATGGCTGCCTTCTCATCATCTGGGATTGCTACCTGCTTGTCCAAGTCTTCTTTACCTGCTGCAGGCTTGGCAAGGTGCTCCGCTTCCCCAGTGCCGACTGTGGGGTCAACCATTTGCAAGCTATCCTTCCCAGGGCCATCCTCAAACATGTCATCCGAACCATCCATGCCTGTTTCCATGGCAATCACACTGCCAGCATCAGCATGCACAGCCAGCCTGTTGCTGACATCTCCAGCGTCAGGATCGCAGCTGACACCTGCCTCACCTTTTTCTGCAGTGAAATCTTTGAGTGCATCAGTATCTGCTGAAGCCTCACCCAAAAGAACTGGGTGCATGGCAGTGTGTGAATCCGTCAGTACCTCCACAGCCTCAGCTGTGAGGTTTGCAGATGGTGGTGCTTGATCTGCCGATTCTACATCAGGTTTGGTTTGACTGACCATGTCCAAGCTGAGCTGGTGGCTCTCATACTGTTCAATCTCAACCTCTTCACTGGCATTTTCACTTGAGGGTCTGGCCGGTGCAGATCTGACATGCAGGCGTCCCCTCCGTCTCTCGAAGTTAACGAGGACCGCCCGCTGCTTGCGCCTTCCATGGATCCTTCTGGGGACCACCTTTCCGCCGTGAAAGCGAACAGGCCGCCGACCCTGAGGCACAGATGCATTGCTAAAGCCAGTAGAGGAGGAAGACCCTGGCTGGGCTGAGGAAGCCGAAGATGACCTGTGCTGCTTTGTTCTTCTCTTGCCCTGCCTCCCACTCCTTGGCATCATCTGTTCATCTGGTGTCAGAATCCGCTCTGAGACTATAGCTTCCCTGTCAGGTTGAGGGTCAACTGTCAGCCTGTCAATTGCATCAGTTTCTTTCACGTCGTCAATCACGGGAGGTGGACTTGATGCCACCCTTTTTCCTCCAGGCTGCTCAGACAGTGCATTTTCACTTTTGCCGTGGCTTGAAACTTTGTCACCGTTTCTTTGACGCAGACGTAGATTGGGCGGACTGCGGATAAATTTTTCCTTTTTCTGCCTGGCCAACTTTTTCAGCTTCAACCTGGACACACCACCTCTGAGTGGGGCTTCAGTCGAGGTGCTCCTAGTGACCTTTCTACAGGGGCTGTTCTTCTTCACAACCTTAGTGCAAATGGCACTTTCATCAGACATGCACTGGACCTTATTTTCCACACCATCACACACTTCCACATCAGCTTTTTGTAGTTTCATGGATGGCACTGGCTTTGACCGCGGCCGGCTGTTCAGGTGGAAGTCGGCCTTTGTCGCATCATCCAGAGAAGTCCTGAGAGGCAGAGACATGGACCTGAGCCTGGCCACCTCCATTTTTCTCTTTGTGGTGCTGTGCCTGAGAGGGGTGCTGTTTGTCTTCATCTCCGGCGTTTTCTCCCCCATATCCTGAGGGCTGAGGTCCTTGCGCTTGTCCCCTGCACCCTCTTCTGCCTCCCCAGTTAACTCCACATCAAGGCCACAGCCCTCAACTACACTTTCTCCCACTCTGCTCTGACTACCGTCAGCGCCCTGGCTAAGCGATCTTCTGGTTCTTTTTCCCACTGGGGATTTTACAGTTGGCGGGGATTGTGAAGCAGATCCTTTGCTGCATCGTCTTCTCTGCCGTTTTGGAGACTGTGAGGGAGATCCGTTGTTGCGCGATCTTCTGTGCCGTTTCCCTGTTTCACGGGGAGAGTTTTGGTGGTGAATGTTAGGTCCATCCTTGCAGCAGTCACAGAGAGGTTTTTTCTCCGTCTTCTTCCTCGAGGTGCGGCGAAGCAGCTGGGGGTCTGCAATTCTCTTGGGCGTCAGCTGCTTTCTCTTCTTGGCATGCACAGTGCTCTCTCCCAGCGTGGACTCTCTAGCAGGATCAAAACCATCTTCACAGTCCAGCAGCTCACTCCTTTGTGAAGATGTAAGAGTAACCTCACTGTTGCTTGAGGTAGACTGCTGCTGCTGGCTACAGCTGGAGTCTGATGCATCTGGCGCTGGAGAAAAGGCTAGTGAGTGGTGTTTCAGTGGAGTTAGCCTCAGCGTACCTGTCAAATGTGGATTGTATTCTTCAGTTACACTGGCCTCAGTGTTGGTGAGCAAGTTTTCACTTGTCTCCATGCTAGCTGCTTCATTTTTGCTCTCTGAATCTTTCGGCTCTCTGCCAATGGGTTCATTTTTCTCTTTAAGTAACTCTGAAAACCCAAAGAGAGTCTTATGGTCGAGGCTGGCACTGTCTTGATGGGCATCAGGGACGCTGTCTTCCACAACTACCACCTCACCGTGCTTTGCCGAGCCAAGTTCCGAGGACTCCAGTCCTGGTGGGGAGCGGTTCTGAAGCTCAGTGGAAAATCCCTGAGAAGCTATATCACATAAAACGGGAGGTTCCTGGTTAAGCTCATCATTTTCTGCAGACATGTCTGCATCCACTTGAACTGGAATCAAGGAGGGCAAGGCACGTGTATTATGTACCTGGTCCACTTCCGGAAATCTCTCCTGCTGCGGCACAGACGGTGTCAGCGCCAGACTGTGTGGCACAGCATCAGACATCTCGCCAGCTGCAGTTGCCTTCCCTGCATCAGCTGCTGCCTCCTTCAGAGCGACCGACAAATTGAAAACACTGGCCACTGAACGCTCAACAGGAGAACAGGAGGATGAGGTCTTGGTGGGAGTTTCCTTGACTGATAAATTAGCAGTTCCCGTCTCCCCAGCATGCTGGGTAGGTGATTGGGTTTCTTCCACAAGAGTGGTGCCGCTCCTTGGCGGCGACACTTTCTCGTGAGCTCTCGTCTCTTTCAACGGCCTGTTGGCTTCATCGGGTGATCGCAGCACCTTCCCCGTTTCTTCAGGTTTGTCAGCTGGTGGTGATTTCTTCAGCCACCTATCCAGACGGGTGAACATGCTCGGGGGACTGCTGGATTTCCCTGCTAGTTCTCTGTCTCTCCCCATCGCTGATGTGGTTAGAACTGCCATTTCCTGACTGCGCGTCTTTCGGGTCATCAGCCGCACTGACCCTTCAGAACTGGTGACGCCACTCTTCTCGCTGCCCATGCTTGCAGTGCGAGGCAGGGTCTGACTCAGAGACTTGAAAGGCCTAAAGAAGGGGTCACTCTCTTCCACATTCTTGGTGCACTTCTCTTCACCACCTGAAGATTCGGATGACACAGATTTTAGGGACAGTGAAGTATCCCTGCTGCTGAGCGTGTCGACCAATTTCTCACCACCACCAGCCATGACGTTGGGCTGTGGCCATGGCAGGTTGAGTGATGTTGTTAGCTCCCCTGATTTCTGACTTATTTCTTCTGAAGAGCTTTTTGAAGCACTGATTTTGTTTTCCACCTCCGGTGAGGCAGTTTTGTGGCTTGCAGAACCGCTGCCCTGCAACTTATTAGCAGTGCAAACAGAATTCTCTGAGTCTCTGGATTCCAGATCAGGAGTCCCTGCCCCTTCAAAGCGGACACTTCGGCGTCTTGAACTTCTCCTCGGGGTAGGGAGCTGATCAGACTGAGCTGTGTCTGCTAAAGTCTGCTCAGCGCTACCATGTACCTGTAATCATGAAAAAATTAAATGAAAAATGTAGCTTACAACAAGCACACAAGTTACTTCCCAAAGTAAATACTTTTCAAATACAGTTTTAATACATTACAAATATTCAGCATACCCCTGAACCAAACTACAAGTCAACATTACTTCCTCTTATTGTTATCTGGGCCACTGAAGTCCTGGCAATGTTATCCAGGTACTTTATATCTAATAATAAAGCAATTCACAGGACAGAGAGACCTAGGAGTATCAGAACTTGCACTAAGACTGCACTGTACAGAACCCAAACTCTTGATCGAATGACAGGCACTAGACTTGCACTGTACAGAACCCAAACTCTTGATACAATGACAGGCACTAGACTTGTACTAAGACTGCACTGTACAGTACCTAAACCCTCGATTCAATGACAGGCACAAGACTTGCATTAAGACTGCACTGTACAGAACCTAAACCCCTGATTCAATGACAGGCACAAGACTTGCACTAAGACTACAATGAACAGTACCTAAACCCCTCATTCAATGAGAGGCACTAGACTTGCACTAAGACTGCACTGTACAGAACCTAAACCCCTGATTCAATGACGGGCACTAGACTTGCACTAAGAATGTGCTGTACAGTACCTAAACACTTGATTCAATGACAGGCACTGTAATAAACAAACATCGCACAGCCTGAAGTGTGGGGAGGAAGAACATTACTGTGAGGATTCTTACCGGATTCAGCAAGTCCTGCGACTGGCTGGAGTTGATGACGATGACGTCAGCTGTGGGCGAGAGGGCAGGCATGCTACTGCACACAGACACATCATTTTCCCCATCAAATCAAAGACCTCAACATTCTTGAACACTCATGCACATATGGATCTATGCTTGTGACAACCCAGAGTCCAATACCCACAAAACCTGTTTGGTTCAGCTGAACCAGTCTGTGTAGGGATCAACACATCACACCCACTGTACCAACAACCTAAATCTGCATACTTGAACAGGCATATTTCTGCACTATACTGGACACTTCCACAAAATGTGTATAGATTTCAGGACAGACCGTCTACCCAGTCTGCCATCTTGAGTATGGCCTGGAAAGTCTGTCAGATGGGATGGCAGATGAAAAACGCTCTTATATATATATTTATATGTAAGTGACCTCAGTGACCAAAACTGTATCCTTGAAACTCCACCTGAAGCACTGTATCATTAGTTGAGATGCCAATCTGATCAAGGCCATTAAGCATGGTTCCCATGGACTTGGACTAGAGCCAAATAAGGTCCTTATAAGGACCAATATTAGATTTTATAAGGACCAACACAACAGTAAGGAACAAAAAATGAGCTGAATATCGCATGCCACATATCAAGTGTAGTGTTTGTCCAGCTTATCTTTTAGAATCACTCCTGGAATGCACTGTCCTTTAGTCAGCGGTCTTGGAATAAACATTTTCTTAGCATCTTTGCTGTTACCTCAGGTTCTTGCATAGTTCAAATTTTGCAACCAAATGGCTGACCCAGAAGTTATTGTGTAATCTTGCGACCATGATTTCAGCTGCACATGAACTAAATGAAGATGGAGTAAAACATCGTCTGCTCCAGACATCATCTCAACCTATGTCTGAATGATTTTGAAATTCAGTAAATGTGTGGAACCATCCTGTGTCACTGACTTGGAAAAATGAGAGGCTTTTATAACTACCCATGTGCATTTTTAGTATTAGCTAGACTTGTAAGGACTGTGATGCAAATATAAGGGCTTGTAAGGCCTTACTTGGCAAATTCAGTTTGTAAGTACTTGTGAGCACCTGTAAGGACCCTGGGAACCTTGTTAAGTGATTAACAACTATGACTCACTCTTGCTGCGTGTCGGAGGAGGAAAAGTGTGACATGAGGGAAATGTCTTGGGAGGCATCCAGGTTGTTGTACATGGCTGGGTGCAATCTGAAACACCAGCAAAACCACATGCTACTGGTGAATCTCAAAATATCAACACAAAGGCTGAGCAAACAAGCATACAGAAAATACCAGAAAGCAAGTGAAACAGTTTTCTTCTTCTTGTTCTGTAGAGTGACTTCTTCCATCATACTGAAGATTATGTCACTGTTGTGGGTTGCACAGCAGAAAAAAAATCTTACAAACAAAACAGATATTGAATTTTTGAGTGTCCCACTGGCATTTCAGGTCTCCGACTTTATCCCTCCTGTGCAATCAAAATGCTCCCCAGGTGGAGGAGTACAATCGATGTGGAAACTGAAGTTCCCTTTGTTTAAACCACAGACCTATCAAAGCATCCTGCCTTCTCTTACGCTTGGAAGTCTGAATAAAACTGTATGCACTGCATACACCTCTGCATTCCTGGTTCATTCAAATTAATTTTTTATATATCTTCCAATCCTCTTCAAGTTTAAACATAGTAACATATGAACAGTATGACTAACTTGTGACTTGATCAATTTTATTTTTGTTCCATTACGATCTTCACAACTGACTAGGTGTTATAACAAGCAACCAAAATGTGTAACTATAACGTAAGCACATGGATCATCAGGATACTAACAGCTTGAGTACATTAGGTGGCTGTTATAAATTCATATTTCAGGCCTTGAAACGTATTAATTTTAGTTTCCATATCAGCTTATTATAACAGCTTAGAATGATAAATTTCAAGGCCTAAAATGATCTGTTCTTTTGGACTTTCTAAAATCATTGCAATATCCACTGATATCTCACCGTTTTTCCTTCATGATTTCTTTCTGATGCTCCGTCAACACGCGTCGCTTCTTGGGAGCTTCCTTGATCACAACAAAGTCCTGCAAGAGAGGGAACACCATGCTTACCACACATATATGCAATTCATCTATCTCGTGACCACCATTATTATCACTGGCTGATTTTATATCAGACTATTCTCTGCTCAGACTCACGGCGCATGTGATTCTGAATGAGTGACTGTAGCCTTTCACAGCATGGTTTTTAATATCCAGTGAAGTGGTGTACTGAATACACTGCACAATGTTGTTTTCTGGCCATCCAATCCTGGACATGGCAGACATCCAATCCTGTACATGGCACACTGTTGTTTTTTGGACATCCAAACCTGTGACTTTCACTCACCTTGTCCGACATAAAATCCACAGCAAGCTTTTTGCGAACGCCAGAGCCAAAGAGTCTGTTCTCCGATCCTGGCTGGACACGCCTGGCTGGGGACGTGGTGCTGGGTTTGGGCGACAGGTCCTTGTGCAGAAAACTGCCGCGCAGACGAACAGGTGATGGCATGCCAGGTACTACAGGATCAGGCACTTGGGAGTCCATCTAGAACCACGAACAGCACAAGATCCCAACACACAGAAGGTTAAAAAGAGCGCGATTTACTGCGACAAAACACCACATGCAAACTTTCAGGGTAAGCCCGCTTTTCAGGCATCAAACAACATTTAAAGTTAAACAACAGTTAAACGGTGAAAAAGGAGATGTAGGATATTTACATGCTTTCAGTTGAGCAGTTTAGCTTTTTTGGTGTCCAGTCACAAAACAGTTAAGACTGCATGACAGCGTAAAGCAAATGTGCAGGAAAAAAAGCTCAACTTCCCCAAGAGTAGTCGCCTAATGCCAAAGGATTAGACTGTGCATATGCTCAGGGAAGTCTAAAAAAAATGTTTTGCTGAAATTATTAAATCTTCAAGTCTGAAAATGTAAAATTTAGGGTTTGGGAAAAGAAAAAGAAAACTCAAATAAAATAACCAACAAAGATATTTTTCATTTATGGACAATGAAGCAACATTAATTTAATATTAAGGCTTCTATGATTTAAAGGTGCACTTCATCATTTGCTTAAGTGTACTATGAAGTTCAACAATAATAAAATCAAAAAAATAATAAGCAGACATTGGTCCATATCAAATAATGCCTTGGTGAGGTTTTCATTTCAGAAACAACCTATCAGCATTTTTTTTTGGGGGGGGAGGAGGGGGGGAATGTCTGTGATATCCCCATAACATGAACTTATTTGGGGGTAAAAATGGACTCCACATACAGAATTCACTCTCACAAGACCTTAGACACTGCTCAACCGTGTTATCTTCAAAACCAAATTGAAACCCTTCCTCTTCTCACAGTATTTATGCCCCAACTAATATCAATACCCAGTTTCTGCTAGTCACTGCGCACACGTGCATGTGCACAAAAATCAGTGTCATAAACGTCTGAATTCATTGTGATTTTCCCCCATATAATACTTTATGTTCAGTGTTTTGGGTAGGACTGTGCTCTACATGTGTACAGAATACTGTGTTTAGGTTAATGTATATCATGTGAGCGAGCTGGGTGTCGATAAGAGCATGATAAATGTACATTATTGTTATTAAAAAAGAAAAATGGTAAGGTCTGTCAGCAGCAAAAAAGCCTTGCCTCCACAGATGCAAATTTAACCATAATGCAGAGAGAAAAAGGCGGCATGCAGAACGATCAAGCACTGACCTGGCTCATCTGACTGACCGGCGTCTCATCGATGACGGCAACATCCACGTTTATCCATCCTGGTAGTGTCAGCTGCGTCTTGACCTTCACCTTGCTCAGAACTGGCCTGGTTAAAGCAAACCACATGCCTGATTTAGTCAAGTCTAATAACTAACGGCTGGCTGAAAAATGTAACCGTTGTCACTGGAAGCTCCAGCTTGTCAATTTTTCAACTTCTTTTAACCCCCCAAAAGTCTGTAACTGCCAACCAAACAGTGAAACTATGCTCATAGAAAACATGCACGCAATCAGTGAAGTAGCGAAGTTTTCCACATCATCATCAGAGGCAAGGGAGGGAGTTGGAGGACACTCGTGAAGAATTCTCTCCCATACTATGATGAAGCATTTGCAGTCCCCTGTAGGGCAAATAAAAAGAAGAGGGGGAAAAGCATGAAATTTCAGAGCTCAGAAGCTGTGTGAAGGTCGAGGAGGCCATCCTGAATTCCGCATCCCTAACAGTCCTTATGGTCTCTTTGCATGTAAAGCAACACTGAACTGGAACAAGAAAGCAAGAAATTCTGCATCAAAAACTGCTTTGTATCAAACAGGAACAGTCTTTGCAGAGCAAAAAAAATAAAAAAATAAAAATTCTGCATCAAGAATCATCTGGTATCAAGAGAAGCAGTCTCTGAACAGCAAATTAGACAACAAAAAGCATTAAAGAAAAAGAAAAACAATCACTTGAAAATAAATGGCTAAAAAAGCAGTGTCCATGCACTAGAAGTCGAAAGCCTGACACCCGTGGTCCCCCCCCCCCCCCCCCCCAGCCAGGACTTACTGCAAGTCGGCCGGGTAGCTGAGCGGTGCGGAGTGACGACCAAAGGTGGCGTTCCACAGCAGCACAGTCTGCGTCTTGATGCTGCGGCGAGAGTGGAGGAAGGTCGCCTGCAGCAGGGGGGCAAGGTGACCCAGCAGGTCACTGTCGAACGGACCCTTGTAGCGACTCTGCAGCATGCTGCAAACTTCCTGCCATAGCCGCTCCAGCTGAAAGTGTGAACATCGTGATGTGAACCAGTCTAACAGTATAACTGCTGCAGCGCATATAAATCTGTAACTTCGACTGTGAACAATGTAACGTGAAGCAGTCTGACAGCAGAACTGCTGCAGTGCATAGAAAAATCCACACTGATTGAATATAGTTCACACTATGACTTCACAAAATGAGACTCCATATCTCCAATGTTTATCAACAGCTACCTGACAATGCTAACTGCTCTATAAAAAAGAAATAAAAAAGAATGTGCACTAAACATCAAGCACAGGTTTCACACCAGAACCAGTAAAAGCAGCATGCATGCGAACACACTCATTGCCTGCCTAAAATGATTTAATAAGATGTTTGAACACGACTGTCAACAGAAAGCAAACTTCTGGGTGAAGCCACTCCTTGTTCAACAGCAAATAAGCAAGTTAATTCTGCTTCTGGTGTCACCTTCTGTGAAAAAGCAGGTAGGTGCAGCTTGGCTGGCGTCTTCTTGGTGGCAGCAGTGAAGAGCGATGCCAGCGGTGAGGCCAGTTTCTCCATCAGGTGACCGATGAGGCTGGAGATATTGAGATGGGTCACCAACGCTGACACAGTGTCTATGATGATAATGCACATGGGGCTGAGGTGGGCACTCAGCTCGTTAACGGTCTGCACACAAACATCCACCAAAATAACGCTGAAATATTTCCCCTAGATTATGATGGTTGAAGGCAGCAAAATTACCTCCCCCCCCCCCCCCCGGCTCTGAAGTCAAATAGAAGTACCTGCTGAAACTGTGACATTCCAGGTTATAAATTCTGACAGAACTCCAACCCACCTGCTTCATTTACTGTTACCTGTGCTTCATTACAAAACCAGGTACAAGCAATCCACATGAGTTAGCATTAGACTGCAGGATGAGAAAGGTCTTGACAATCTCCGATATTTGCGTCACAGACCCTGGCACCAAGGCCACTCCGGGTAGTGCTAGACCACAGATCGAGTGAAGACATAGTCTTTGTGTCTGATCGTTACGTTACAGGCCTTGGTACCAAGCCCACCCGGGGTGCTGTTAGACTGCAGATGGAGTGAAGTCTTTATGTTTGATCTTTATGTTACAGACCTGGGTACTAAGCCCACCTAGGTTGATGTCAGACTGCAGACGAAGAAAAGTCTGGTCATTATGTCAGACCATTATGTCACAGACCCTGGTACCAAGCCCACATTGGGTAGTGTTAGGCTGCAGTGGAGAACTCATTATGCCTGATCATTATGAATCAATACACAAAGGAGTTAATTAGTACTTCAATATGTAACACAAGTACAACAACAAAGACTTCAGTCGCTTACATATTTTGAGCCCTAATTAACTCCCCCGCATGTTGCTTCTGCACAAGTGCTCTGGGCCTCGTTCGGTTTGATTCCTTATTGTTTCAGACCCAGGTAAAAGTCTCATCGTTTTGTCAGACCATTATGCCACAGATCCTGGTACCAAGCCCCCCTGGGATGGTATCAGACTGCAGTGCAGAAAACACATTATACCAGCTCATTATGTTACAGACCCAGGTAACCAGCCACATGGAGAGAAGTCTTGCCATTACATCAAACCATAATTACATCACAGACACTGGTACCAAACCCACCTGTTTGTCTCCAGCTGACTGGTCCCCTTCATCCTGTTCCCCAGCCATCACCCACTCCACCAGCTGGGCCAGCAGAGTGACGAAGGAATGCAGGTTGCCCAGCATGTTGGGGCGATGCCGGCTCTTCTTGGCGGGGCTGGCGCTGATGCCCATCATGAAAGGGTTGGCTGTGGTCAGGGAGGAGAAGTCCACAGTGTCCACCATCACTGGACACAGCTCCAGCAAGTACTCCAGTGTTGCAGCATCCTGCGACAACAGCACACAAGCAGGCGATAAGTCGGCAACGTTCCCACTCATGCCACAAAGCCTATAACACTGTCACTGCAGGTAGGTTCATCAACTGTCTGTCAAGTCCACTTCACCCCTGGCAAGAGAAACTGTATGCAGGGACTGAAACACCAGATACGGGGTAGAGTTGCACTGTTGTTGTATGAGTGTGACAGTGGCGACGAGTGAATGAACGTTCACCCAGATACCTTCCTTGTGCTTTTAATGCCAGTCTTTAATTCCAGTACTTTTAATGCCAGTCTTTAATTCCAGTCACCACCTAGTGGTAACATTCAGCTGGCCAGTAACTGAAGCAGTTTTCAATCACTTGGGCTACCACGGACAAGTCTGGAGAGGGACGGTGCATGTTCTGCTGTAAACACACTAAGACTGTCAGTAACAGAATCTGACATGCTACTGCTTTGCCTGTTGCATCTATGCAACCCTGAATGGCCAGCTCATGCTCAACTCACAACACAGTTCACGGACTGCTTTCTTATCTTTTCCTCTGCACCTCTGTCCAAGTTGTCAAAAACAAAAAAAGCAACAGTCTTCCACAGTGAGTTCCTGATCCAATGCTATGAAGCAAAAATGACCATCAACTGAATCCTGTGAGTTGCACAAGCTGGGAGACAACCACCAGTTTGGCAATAGTCATGGCCGTTTGCAAAGAACAGAGATTTCTGTTTTGGTTTGTTTGACTGTTCCGTTTCCTGGCTGTGTGTATTCAGCATGCAAGAGCTATTTTTTTTAAATCAAAAAACACATGAAATAACAAAGCGTAAAAGGAAAAACAAAACAACAACAAAAACCGACTGTAACTTACTTTGCTGTAGTCTTCAGCTTTCACAGTTTTGAGAATCTTGTGCGAGAATTCTTCCAGCACAATGTTGGCCTCAGCATTGGACACCATTGCCGACTGACGAGCGAATGTACGGTACAACTCAGACCATGTCTTCACAGCTGTTTTGTGCACCGTCTGTTAAATACACATCACTGCATTGTGATCATATGTCTCTGTGCTCATGTACATGACACACTTGTTCAAACAACAAACATTTGTGTGTGTGTGTAGTGTGTGTGTTTTTCTGTATAATGCTTTATGTAAATTGTTTTGGTAGGACTGTGCTCTACATGCGTACAGAATATCATATTTAGGTTATTATGTATCACGGGAGCACTCAGGGTGTTGATCAGCGCGTGACAAATAAACATTATTATTAAATATGCCACTGCATCAACATCGAGATTTGAGCCACTGATCATGGGGTGACGAGATTAGTTTGAACTGCCAATGCAATTCTGTGCTGTCATTCTCATCTGATTATTTTAATTAAGAATTATTCAATGATGTGCAGGTATCTGGCAGTAATCAGGAGTGGGGGGGAAAAAAGTCATGAGTGTCACAACCACAAGAAAACAGAAGTGCATACCTGGTCCACTCTGGCCCCCAGTCGGTGCGTGATGGGCAGCAGGAGAGTGGTGTACATGCAGTCAAAGTTGTACTCCAGTGAGTCACCCTGGTTCACTTCGTTTGTCTGGGCAAAATACAATCACACAGGTCAGTCATACTCCAGTGAGTCACCCTGGTTCACTTCATTTGTCTGGGCAAAGTACAGTCACACAGGTCAAAGTTGTACTCCAGTGAGTCACCCCAGTTTACCTGTTTGTCTGGGCAAAGTAAAACCACACAGGTCAAAGTCATACTCCAGTGAGTCACCCTGGTTCACTTCATTTGTGTGGGCAAAGTACAATCACACTGGTCCCAGTCAACACAAATCAAGTCAGTGGGCAACGGGGGGGTGTCAGTGGAACACAAACGTCTTTAAGATGAAAGCCTGCTTAGAGACAAAGGGTCTAAAAATATCCCTGCTCTGCTTGTGTGTTCATTTCTTTTAAGGCAATTTTGTTTTCAGGAAGCAGTAACCCAATGGCCCCAGCCACTTGGCTGCACTGTACACTCCACTGCATCAGTGGATGATGGTAACCAAACAAAAACCTATTAACTGATCATTCAACAATCCAATTTACATCAATCTCATTTACCCCTCTCCTTCACCCTGAACGGTCAGGGCCCTGCCCTGTGTTCCTGAACTACTCAGTCTATGTCCATCACATTTACCCCTCTCCTTCACCATGACCAATCAGGGCCCTGCCCTGTGTTCCTGAACTACTCAGTCTATGTCCATCACATTTACCCCTCTCCTTCACCCTGACCAATCAGGGCCCTGCCCTGTGTTCCTGAACTACTCAGTCTATGTCCATCACATTTACCCCGCACTTTCATCTTGACCAGTCAGGGTCCTACCTTAGAGATATGCTCCTGCAGTGTGTTGGCCACAATGCTCCACAGGCGCCAAAGGACCTCTGCGTTGGACATGAACTGGGCGTTGCGGTCCAACAGGTCTCCCACACACTGACAGAATTCCAGCACGCCTGTGGGGTGAGCAGTGCCGCAGCGCACCAGCGTGGAAAACAGCGTCATGAAACTGAAATCGTATTAAAAAAATTCTGTTGGAATGAGTTTTGTTAATTGCTGTTTGTCCCTTTCATTCCCCACTGCTGTGGCTTTCATGTCTGCCCACACCTCATCTTCCACGAACCTAAATGCGTTATCAAATTCAACATGCATGTTTCATGGCAGTGCTTCATGGCACCACTTTAACACCAGAGTAACAGCCACTGAACAAAAATTACATCCAGCAAACATCTTTGCAAGTGCCTGTATCCGTGAAAATCTGTAGAATAACACATCTGACACATCAAATGAACTGTTAGGATCTTCAGTGAATGTTATAATGGGCAACTGAATGGAAACAAAGAGACCTGGCATCATTTCCTTGAGTCTTCAGTCATCCTCAGTGGCAACTTGTAAATCTTTGACAAGTTTGTTATCAGACACTAATTATGCAATTTAACAATCAGCCCCTATTTTGGGCCAAGATTCTGTAAAAGCCTCTCTACCAGACTATTATTACATCTTACTTTTATCTGACATTCTCACAGCATGGTCAGATCTTATTTTGTATTAAATTCTCCCCAGTTTCATATCTTACTTTTATCTGACATTCTCACAGCATGGTCAGATTGTATTCTGTATTAAATTCTCCCCAGTTTCATATCTTACTTTTATCTGACATTCTCACAGCATGGTCAGATCGTATTCTGTATTCAATTCTCCCCAGTTTCATATCTCACTTTTATCTGACATTCTCACAGCATGGTCAGATCGTATTCTGTATTCAATTCTCCCCAGTTTCATATCTCACTTTTATCTGACATTCTCACAGCATGGTCAGATTGTATTTTGTATTAAACTCTCCCCAGTTTCAGAGAGATGTAGCAAACTTGCTTTTCTTCAGTGCTTTTTGCAGCAAACTCACCTTTCTTGAGTGTCAGCCTCTTTCAAGACAGCAGGTGTGAGGAGAACCTCACACAGAAATTGAGCAGGGCAGCCCTGAAACAAGGAGCACACTGATTCTTTAACTAACCTTTCAGTGGCATCATCACCATGGATGTCAGTCATCACTGGGCAACACTAGAAGGTACTACATTAATGCACGTACTGTATACAGAAAGGCAGTACAAAGAACATGTCTGAACACAGAATAAGTTAACAAGACAAAAATG
>OY757542.1:15674682-15802182 GCA_963584105.1 Alviniconcha strummeri
TCTCTCTAAGCTGGAGTTTTTATGGACGATAAACATGAGAAATACTTGCAAGGAAGTCAGAAACGGGATCAACTGCCCAGAAATAGGCCTGGATCAATTGCTCAGAAATGAGATCACTTGCTCACAAATGAGATCACGTGTTTCGAGGTGGATCAGTGAGGGGACACGCAGGTTGGAAATAGGCATCTGTTTGTAAGGGCGAATGCGATGCTTATTGTCATCTGGAGTATGCAAATTAATAGGCACAGTTCATGGAGAAAAATCACAACATCCCTGCTCTTTTTTTTTTTTTTTTTTTTTTATAACTCCATTTTCGTAAATTATATTGTTGGGCCAGAGCTATATACAAGCTTTACGAATCATCAAGAATTTTTTGACGGACTCCGGCCGGGCATCTACTTGAACCACGTTATAGGTTTGGTTACTAGACTCAGAAAGACAGTGATTTGGATGCAGCTAAATTATGTCTTCTTTTTTTATTATTTATATATATAATTAAAAAAATAAAATAAAAAATCCGGCAATGTTGATGTTATCAGTGCTGTCTTTTGCATTTAGCTGATGACGTATGTATGTGCTTAGTCACGATCATCCAGTTTCAACGGCGAGAGTCACCAAGAAAGTGCATAGCCATCATTGTGGTTAGCTTAGACTAGTGTACTGCGAGGAAACTAAAAACGAGCATTTTTAGATAAGACAGCAGCATGGCTGACTACCACAGGCACACGAAGAAATATATACCTAAAGCTGAATGACACCATTGTTGTTGTGTGTTTTTTGTACGGATGTTCGAAAGATATAACATCTTGTGCAATTCCTCACGAAGCTGTTTTTGTTTTCAATGAAAATTATAATTACCCTGTGATTCTATTCATATTTTCCGGTAAATCAGTTATGATTAGACAGACTGACACGTCAGTGTGAACTGAGAACATAGATTGGAGGGGTGGGGGGGGGGGGAGAGAACTCAAAAACTTTATTTTCCAAGGACTGTAGTTTAGGTTCATTTAGACCTGTTTAACAACTAGTCCTTGCTAAACTACTGATTGAGAGAGAGAGAGAGAGAGAGAGAGAGAGAGAGAGAGAGAGAGAGAGAGAGAGAGAGAGAGAGAGAGAGAGACAGACAGACAGACAGACAGACAGACAGACAGACAGACAGACAGACAGACAGACAGACAGACAGACAGACAGAGACAGGCAGAGACAGACAGACAGACAGACAGACAGACAGAGAGACTGATTAAACTTTTTTTCTTAACTGACTGTGAAGATATTAGCACAAAGGCCGACTTACATTATCTGCCGTTGCTACAGTACTACTAATAAATAACCAAGAAAGAGAGAGATTTGACAAGATGAGTAGCGGTTTGAGGCGTCCGTCGTTTGCTCCAGACCAGCGTTGGACTGACGGGGACGGGGGTTGGGGGGCGGGGGCGGGGGGGGGGGGGGGGTACCGCGAAAGCAAAAATTAATAATTAGTCCCCTCTGCCCATAACCAAGAACCATAAAGGTTTCCTTTTTAGCCTGGCGTAGCCATGCTTGCTCCATTCAGTTCTACCCATCCTAGCCTCTGTCTTTCCAGTTCATTCAACTTCATTTTCCCCATCCTCTTCACACATAAATGACGAGTGGTGCAGTGAACAGTGAATTATTAGACATTCGCTTATAAATAACTTCAAGGCTTGTGTTTCGCCCTGACCGTGCTTCGCGGTTGACTGGGCGTTACAAATCTGGAACTGATCTCACTCAAGAGCCCAACGGCGCTACAACCCAACTGCCAAATTTCCTTTCAAAACGTTCTCCAGTAGGCTCCCCGCCGGGCGGCTCAGCCGTTCGACACTAGTGGTGGCCTAGGGTTCATTCAGTCTTAGGCTATAATTATGGACTCATTTCTTGCCCTGACGTCCTCGTGACATCACTCACGGAACGACCCCCAAACTACGCAGCAAGTCTCGTGTGTTTTTTCTTGTTTTTTTCAGCCAGTCGAGTTAGTCGGCTTGCTCTTTGCATCTGCTTATGACACGCCCCTCTGCATCAAGTGGACTGTTCCTGCCCCGATGGCACAGAGGTTGGCAGGCTTTGGTGAGTGAAGAGAGTAAAAACTTCCACTCGAAATGGCAGCCAGTGGGCAGATCGCCAGCGCAGCTTGACTCGGTTTTCCGCGGGAAGTGACACACTAGACACCGCCACTCCGCTACCACCTCCACTACCACCTCCACCCTGCCTCTCTTCCTCCAGCCGTGTGCACAGCGTGATAGCACAGCGTTCTCCACGTCACAAACAGTCAGCCGAGTGGAGTGGGGCGCCGTAAGGGGGCGAGAACGAGAAGCTCAGCGTCTCAAATCGAAAACGGAGGAAAACTGCCGCACACATAGTAATGAGGACACGTGACATGACGCGGCTGAGTGCAAGCCAGAATGCATGCAATTTTTACCAATAACCGCCAGTACCTCATCGGAGACAACTCGGCGTGATACGGTATAATCAGTCAGTGACCCTCAAGGCAAAAACTATTGGCATATTATTTGAGCCAAAGGCGGAGCCGGGGATCAGTCAGTGTCGGTCGTCTGATGCCGCGACGTGAAACGACTAGACTTATACTGCCGCCGAACCAGATTGAGAGAGGATAACGACTACACTGACGTCCTCCTCTTGACCCCCGCCCCTCACTCCCCGCCACTGCTACATGCGGATGAGGCCCCTACTGCCGGAATAGATCACCTCGTCATGGTTTTGACTACAGGTCACTCCGCTAAAACAGTTTTGCCTTTCGTCTTGGACATTAATAAATTATGAAATTTGCTGCCGGAAAGACGAGTAGCCCGCCGGTGACTGCCGCTTTATCTGCCTCGACATGACCCCACCGGCTTTCGACATTAGCGCATACCGATGCTCTATGCAGCGGGGTCTCAGTCACCAACTGAAGAGCCGGGTGACTGGGGAGCTTGAAAATTGAGAGACGGGCTCCCCTGTATTTTAATAAATATTGTGAAGCATGCAAAATATTATCTGCTTGTACCCCGCCCCCACTGATTTTTAAAGTTCAGTTCAAGCAGCCGCAAGCAGTCCTGTCTCGTCTTGCGTTCGCAGGCTTGCTCGTCTTTGTTGGCGGTATCGGTGCTGACACAGATTGAAACAGACTATAGGAAACAGGGCGTCGACTCCTTCTGCGGGCCTTTGATTTGGAGATAGTTGATTGGCTGCAACGCGGCCAATTTCACGCCATTCATAATGATTGACACAGTAGATCAGCTCCGATTGGCTACCGGCTGTTGTCAGATTCGGGTTACGCCTCAAAAGTGCCCGACAGCGTCGCTTAATAGAAGTGAGTGACGTTTATCCAGCGCGCGAACGAGCTGTCAATGGGCGGATACATTTTTCAACGTACTCCTATTGGGGTTCTGCTGGGGTTATACTTAATTAGTCGCCGTGTGTGTGTGTGTGTGTGTGTGTGTGTGTGTGTGTGTGTGTGTGTGTGTGCGTGTGTGTGTGTATATATGTTTTCGTTTTTGATGTTCAGTCAACCGCATACGTCATATGTATTCCCCTGATCATTAGGTGTGCTGCTGACAACATACTCCTCACCGTAGCTCAAAGTGCCATGATTTTCCCGTTCATTTTTCGTCGAGCCACTCCGACACGGTGATTCCGGCAAAATCCAGCGTCTAGACTCAGTCAGTCATTATGACTTCTGAGTGTCGGTGACGTCGGCTGTCGTCATTGATTTAGTCAAGTTAAAAACACAGATCATTAAGTAGTTGGCGTGTAACGCCCTAGACCTCGGGAGGCGGGGAGGATCATTAATCACCCATAATTATACCCGTCTGTTTTGCCTACACATGCTGACATAATCCCGGGTAATATATTATTACTGACTGGTGTCACCGTTAAATTAAATATCATATATGTATTAAAAATTATTTCGATTATTTCAGTCCCATACTGACTGTGATTTACTCCTAGTAATACCGGATTTTGGATTTTGCGACACAGCCGATTTGGTTCTTGCACTATTTTCATCAGTGGCGGCTCTCTCTCTCTCTCGTTAAAATCCAAATTTTCTCTCGCGCTCTGATTTCGCGTTCAAATCTCACTATTATATGCATTATTTTAACTACTCATGAAATTGTTTCATGGACAAGTTCTTGGATATCGTGTGAACTGGCGGGATCACCATCAGTTAGTCAACGGAAATGCATCATGCCGTTTGAAATCACAGGTGACGCGTACTTCCTGATCTTTTCTTTCATTTCTAAAGTCTGCTGTACATGCATGCATATCTCTAGTACAGTAGCGTTCTGTTGCGCCAAGCACGTGATGAGCAATAAGAGTGAAATCCTGAATAATTCTATACACTGTAGTAGTTGATAAAGTTTAGCCTTTGTGTGTGTGTGTGTGTGTGTGTGTGTGTGTGTGTGTGTGTGAGGGGGGTGGGGGCAACCTTTACAGTGTTTTCGCCGCTTGTGAGCAATGTGAGGAAATAAAACTGGTACGTTATTTCCCTTGTCAGTCCAAGTTAGGTTTAGAGGTCCTTTGTTTCCCACTGACATGAAAGGGGTTCAATGAAGAAAAACAGAAATGAACCCTAAAACTATATTCATTTGTTCAATAAATTTGCCAATCAGTAGGCCTAATATTCTAATTCTGACGCTTAACAGTTAACTGTAGCAAATTAACGACTAATTTGATGCAGTTTTGTTTACACTGCATGGTTGAATGGTGTACACAGAACTTGCGCCGAGACGGCAGCAGTTTCACGTGGCACAAGCCATGCAACAACCAATGAGCGTTAGTCAGTACACCACTTCCGTGGATATTAATATGCGCTATTAAAAAAACAGGAGGGAGGAGGGGGGGGGGGGGGGGCACTCATTCAGAATCACATGCGACATGTGCGCAGTGAGTCTGCTCGAGAGCAGAGAATAGCGCTATATAAAAGCTATGAATAATAATTAAACACAACAGTTGATTTAGTACAGGCCGAGCCTTTCTGTCTACACTTATATTTTTAATTCACAGAACGGACTAGCGGTGCATTCATAGCATTCGCGAATGCCGCAGTTGACTCGTGCGGTCAGGACGTTTTTTTACCCCTCATTTCTTCGTGTTGCTTAACGTCCACAGAAGACACACACGGTTTAATAGAGACGGACATCCCTCATTAATTTTGTTGTTAATCGCTTTTATATACCACGCTGTTTTCTGGCTGACTCACTGAGCTTTTGTGGCAGCTTGCCTGTAATTTGGGCAGATCACTCATTTTAATCTGTAATCCGGGAAAGAGAACAGTAATCACTGACCAGATATTACAACGCCTTTACAGTACAGTACAGTATATACACTACCAGCAGTGCTTTAAAAATAAAAATCCTAGTAATTACCTTCAGTTTATACTTCTTTTTTTTATTTTATTTTTATTTTTTATGTGGTAACTGAAAAGTACACCGCACGTTTCCTGCTTCTGTGTGGAATACATGCATATGTGCATGTGTGCGTAGGTGTGCATGTAAACTTCAAGAAAGACACGCAGAGCGAAAGAGGAACAGAGAGAGAGAGAGAGAGAGAGAGAGAGAGAGAGAGAGTGTGTGTGTGTGTGTGTGTGTGTGTGTGTGTGTGTGTGTGTGTGTGTGTGTGTTTGCGTGTATGTATGTGTGTGTGTGTGTGTGTGTGTGAGAGAGAGAGAGAGAGAGAGGGATTTGCACATTAGAGAGAGAGATTTGCACGTTCAAACAATTACAAATACAGAACGCAAATAGGCTTCATTGTATTCTTAGGCATTTCAGAAATAAATCGCACATGAACAATCAGATCAATTTATTACGTTGGTAGGACATAAAAAGAAGGCTGAACACAAATTCTGGTGGATCCCGTTGGCTACGTGCGGCCTTATTCACACTGTCATTCTCAACAAAGCACGCGCCTGCCAACTTGACACTGACCATGTCTGAACCGTCAGCAATTAGTCTGAAGAATGTGCACGTATAAAAATTCAGCTCTCAGCATTCATCAAAACACAAAAACGTCCAACTCAAGCATTCATCACGCACACCAAAACGTCCAACTCAAGCACTGATCGCGTACACCAAAACGTCCAACTCGAGCATTCATCACATATATATATATATATGCAAAAACGTCCAACTCGAGCATTCATCAAGTATATAGAATGTCCAACTCGGCATTCACCACGAAAAAAAGAAAGAAAAAAAGGGGGTGGAGTGGGGTGGGGTGGCACAAAAAAGAAGAAGAAAAAAAGCGTCCAATTCAGCATTCACCACGTATACAAAAACGTCCAACTCGAGCATTGATCACGTATGCAGAAACGTCCAACTCAAGCATTGATCACGGATAGAAACACGTGCAACTCAGCAATCATCACGTGCACAAAAACGTGCAACTCAGCACTCACCGCGTATTTAAAGATGTCCCTCTCAGCAGTCACCCCACATTAAAAAAAAAAAAAAAAATCCTCTGCATTCACCGCACGTACAAAAATGCTGCTGTTTCGGCGTTATTCATTGCACATACGAAAAAGTCCTTCTCAGCACTCATCGCACATTGCGAAAGTTTTTTTCAGCCGCATTCATTGCACATACAAGAGAAGTCGTAATGAGCGTAAAATACATTTTGGCTACATGTAGTGATAGTTATGATGACGTACTTAAAAAGATAGTTTTTGCAATAATATCCTCGCTGTTTAAAACTGAATGCCCTTTTAGCGAACCTAAACGAAATGTCTGAAACGGAACCAAAAATAATGGAACCGTTATGTCTTTAATACGTTCCTTTATGCTAGTAAAAGTATTATGTATAAGACCACATCTTCAAAGTACCGGAAGTGCCTTTCAAAGTACCGGAAGTGATTTACATTCATCCGAAATGAAATCTGCGCGATATATTCACAGAAAATATTGACACTAATGAGGTGCATATAACCGTTTACACACAGTTACGTCATATGCATCTCGTTCGACAAGTAAAACGGTCAAACATTATGACCTGTCATGGCTTGTAACGGAGTGTTCCGCTTGTACCACTGTGCGCAGTCCAGCACCAGCACTGTCGTTGTCGGGAGTCGTTATCCGCACTTGTGTTGGGAAGTTTTGACTGTACACGTAAGCACGTGTAAACACGCAGTCCACGTCCCCTTTTCCAGTTGTGAACACTGGGCATTTGCTGTTTGTGTCCGTAAAGATTTGGCCGTTGGCTTGGCCACGTGTATGCAATCCAACACTATTTTCATTTGAGGAGTCCTGGCGTTTGTTTCGGTTTGTGGATGTTGATCACCACGTGCATGCCCGCATTCCAATAGTACTGCTTCAGTTTTGCTGTTGCGAGTCCTGGTGTCGGCTTTGGAGAGCGCCTGTATAGGTTTGACAATGCGTGCGACCATTTGTAGATTAGTGCAACACTATCGATTCTGTCATTTTGTTGCTGGGGGTCTTCTTTTGTTAGTGTCTGTGAAGGTTTGGCAGTATGTGTGACAATGTGTATGTACTACTCTTCAAGTTTTGCTACTGGGAGTCTTGTTGTCTGTGAAGGTTCGGTAGTATGTGTGACCATGTGTTTGCACATCATCCAACACTATTTTTGTCTTGTTGCTGGGAGTCTAGTTGTCTGTTGTTAGTGTCTGTGAAGGTTTGGCAGTATGTATGACCATGTGTATGCAGATCATCCAACACTATTGTTCAAGTTTTGTTGCTGGGAGTCTTGTTGCCTGCTGTTAGTGTCTGTGAATGTTTGGCAGTATGTAAGACTATGTGTATGCATATCATCCAACACTGTTGCTCATGTTTTGTTGCTGGGAGTCCGGATGACTGCCCTGGCTAGTATCTGTCGACGTTTCACGCTTGACCATGTGCATGCACGTAGTCCAACCCTGTCGCTCCGGTTTAACGTTTTGTTGTAGAGCCCTGGTGTCTGCTTTAGTGTTTGCTACTGGGTGGGACACTTAATGTGTCCAAAACAATCACTTTTTGCTGGGAGTCCTGGCGTCTGTTCTGATTGGTGTCTGTCAGAGTTTGGCCGACTCGGTTAGGATCAGATTTTGTCAGTGTCTGTCCAGATTCAGCATTGCGTGCGGCCACGTGCACGCAGTCCAACACTGTTGTTTCAGTTTTGTTGCTGGGAGTCCTGGTGTCTGTAGTTCAACACTATCGCTTCTTGTTGTTGTTGGGAGTCCTGCTGTCCGCTCTGGTGAGTGTCTGTGAAGGTTTGGCCGTCTTGGCCGATTCCCTGGTCTGGCTTCCCTTCCCAGCAGCCTTGCTCTGTCCGGCGCCACTGCCGGGGAGTTGCGCCAGGGACGGGAGGGGGCGGGGGGCGAAGGCGGCCAAGTTGCACACGTGACCCCCGCCGTCAAAGTCACCCGGCTCCTCCAGGCCCGTGCTGTTGGCGCGGTCCTCCGCCCCCGGGGACGTCACGTCCGAGGACGTTTCCGAGGAGGAGGCGGCCATGGTGACGTCCACGCTGATCTTCTCCTCCACGGGCAGCGAGGGCGGGACGGCGCCGTTGCCGGGTCTGGCGCGCTGCAGGTCGGCAGGGCGGGGGCTGCCCGTTCTGCTGCTGCCGCGGCTGGACGGCCGGGGGCTGTCCTTGCCCGTGGCGGGCCGGGGGCTGCTGCAGCGGCTGCCCCTGCTGACCACGCCCAGCAACTTGGGGCTCGCGGAGCGGCTGCTGCCGGGCGTGGACAGCTTGGGGCTGGAAGACCGACTCTTGGACTGCTTCAGCTGGGCCGTTTTCGCCCAGGGCTTGGCCCTGCCGTTGAGCAAGGTCGTCGTGGTCGTGCTGGCCACTTTTCTATAGAAAGACGCGTGCAGTGTGGGGCTTGTCGACGTCGCTGATCCGTTCCTGTTGGGCGGGGCTGGTTTGGCGCCGTGCGTGATGCTGTCGCTCGATTTGCGGAAACCCGGACCGGCGGTACTTGAGAGCTTCGTGTCCGGTTGTGCGTTTGAAGCTGGGAGTTTCGTACCTGATCTTGCGTTTCCGTTCGGCTTGGCGCTATGGCGGGAACTGACTGGACCGCTGCCAGGCGTAGAATTGTGCGACTCTCTCCGCACACGCCCTTGGTCCGGCACACGTTTCGTTGCCTTCACCTTCCTTCGGCCGCGACCGCCCTTTCCACCGCGGTCAAACGACAGTCTGCTCTTCGGTTTCAGCTTGATTTTGCCGCCCACAGGGTGCGATTTCAAGGCCGCCTTCGCTTTCAGCACTTTCTTCTTCGTGCGATTCTGAGACAGGGCACCGGAGAACCTGTTCCTCTTCGCTGCAGGCAGTCCGTTGGCCGTGGCCTTGGGTCCGGACGAGACCAGCGAGTGGCGACTGGGCAGCGCTGGCGCCGCCGTGGAACTGTGCAGCAGCGGGGTCGGTGAGGCGCCGCCCTTGGCTTCCTTCTCTAGACGTGCCTTCTTCGTCTGGCAGGTCCGGGAGTTGTGGAACCTGGCGGCGGCCAACTTCCTCTTCCGTCTGGGTTTCTCGTAGATGGAGTACAGCAGGCGCAGGGGCTTCTTCTGCAAGCAGAAGCGAACGGGAAAGTCAGACAAGGAGGGAGGGATCTGTCAGACAAGGAGGGAGGGATCTGTCAGACAAGGAGGGAGGGATCTGTCAGACAAGGAGGGAGGGATATGTCAGACAAGGAGGGAGGGATATGTCAGACAAGGAGGGAGGGATATGTCAGACAAGGAGGGAGGGAAATACAGGTCACGTCATGGCCTGCCATTCTTTGACGATTTGCTTCCCCGTTACTGTTTTAGCTTTACAAAGAAAGTATTTGAGGGGTTTGATAGATACCGGTTTTTCGTAAGAAATACGACGCCATAGAATGCATCCTGCACAGTGCAGACTCTCTCTTGTTCTCGGACACACTCTTGAGCTTGCGTGTGTGCATCTTCGTTACATCTATTCTCTCTCTCTCTCTCTCTCTCTGTCTCTCTCTCTCTCTCCGTGTGTGTGTGCGCGCGCGCGCGCGCTTGTGTGTGTGTGCGCGTGTGTGTGTGCGCGCGCTAGGAAAACAATGGGGTCAGTAGTTGCTGGCTGGAGATGACACAGTAAGATCTTCCACATGCACCAGACATACACTATTGGGAATGTGGAGTAACTGTGCACACCAAGACCCAAACGGCACTGCTCCGTTGGAAAGCCTCCAGCACTGTCAGCTGGCCTATGGCTCCTACAGGGGAGGATACAATGCGGCAGACACGTACCCTGTTCCAAGAGTAGATGAAGGTGACGTCCAGCAAGGTAAAATCATCACTGATGGTCTCCTCGCTCTGCCTGTAGAACACGTCAATCTGCAATGCACACCACACACACACACACACACACACACACACACACACACACACACACACACACACACACACACACACACACACACACACACACACACACACACACACACACACACACGCAGACACACACAGGGATTGGTCACTACCACTGTTTCCTTTTCTTCCGAGCAATATTTCTAAGCAAGAGGCAGGCATACTGAGATCGTAATAACTGTCCGTACAATCTTTCAAAACTAGAATCAACACACAGGGGAGTTAATTAGCGCATGAAATACGTAACACAAGTACATTACAAAGACCCGAGTCACCTACGGTAACTCTCACCTGGCATGCATGTAAATACAAGGTACGTAAACTCCGCGAGAGGTACATTCTTTCAAAACGAGAAAAGGGTGATACGATGTAAGCAAGGAGAGAGAGAGAGAGAGAGAGAGAGAGAGAGAGAGAGAGAGAGAGAGAGAGAGAGAGAGAGAGAGAGAGAGAGAGAGAGAGAGAGAAAGACAGAGAGACAGAGACAGAGAGAGACAGACAGAGACAGAGTCACTGAGAGAGAGATCATGTGTGTGTGTGTGTGTGTGTGTGTGTGTGTGTGTGTGTGTGTGTGTGTGTGTGTGTGTGTGTGTAGCGTATGCGTGCGTTGGTCACAACAAGAGGTATTTAATAATAATAATGAGGAGGATTTCTAGAACGCCCATCTACCGCACAGGGTGGGAGCGCTGGGCACTTTACAATAGCGGCACTAACAACACCCACCCACACCCACAAACGAAGAAATCAGACGGGGCGATAGACACAACTGTGAAAAAGACAGTTTAGAAATAATTATTACACAGGTGCGTCTTGAGGGCGGCTTTAAAAGAGGAGGCAGAATCAGAGTGGCGGAGAGTTTGAGGCAAATTGTTCCAAACAGATGGGCCAGCGTAACAAAAAAGATCTTTCACCAAATGTTTTTGTGTTTATAGGAATGTTTACATTTCAGTGTAATGTCAGAATCTCACAACTGCATTCACAAACACTACAAAATTACTAGCGCTGGCCGAACACCGAAATACTGACTGGCCCGACCTCCCACGTTAACTTATTCAATTCCTTTAGCAACACTCATCTGTACTCGATCGACGACGCTGAAGAGTTCAGTATATTTCTTAATCGACGATGGCGGTGAAAATGGGAAAAGCTGACCTACCTGATACTTTTCCGACAGAGCGAATTTGATCCTGAGGAACTTCTTGAGGTGCCCCATGCTGACGTCGGAGGGACACAGCAGGTACTGCAGATGACGCAAACACCGATTACAAACGTGCAATGTCATGACGTCGGAGGGACACGGCTGATGACGCAAACACTGATTACAAACGTACAATGTCATGACGTCGGAGGGACACATCAGGTATTGCAGATGACGCAAACACTGGTTACAAACGTGCAAAGTGAACAACTGCTGAACATGTCCACTTATGCCAGCTCCGTTCTCCACGAGCTGAGTATTAATGTTAGTGTTCTTCATCAACGAGACATAGATACAGATAGCTGATTGGTTTCTGTACGACGTGTCGACCGTTTTTATTTCTATGAATACTTGTTGAGCGCCTTATCTCGAGATGAGTCCTCAACACTTCACTTTGGCAACTATGGCGCTATTCACTGCGTCTGCTCTCTAGCTGTATGCGACTCTAAAATGAGTGACTGCAGCTTTACACAGAGCGCTTTGAATATCTACCGAAGTGGTTACAGTGCTGTTTGGTTGTGATATGGCTGGTGTTTTCGAAGCCACTTGCGTAGGATGAATGTGTGTTTAGCTGTAACCCGCCACCTGGCTGAAAGAGAGAAAGATGAAGAAGAGCAAGAATCTGCAGAAATACAGAATTCTGAAAGGCGAAGAAAATGACAGCAACACAAAGGAAGGAAAGAAAGCAAGGAGCAGTATGGCGATAGTGGCGGGCGCCTACCTTCTTTGAACATGCCGAGTGTTTCTGTAGTTCATGGCCCAACGACGACCCCCTGAGAATGAAAAATCGTAACATGTCAACTTCATATACCAGTGTACATAGCCTACACTGCATAACAGATAACAGTCACGAAAAACCATTCTCTCTCTCTCTCTCTCTCTCTCTCTCTCTCTCTCTCTCTCTCTATATGTTTCTTGAGAGACAGACTCAGTGAGTGGAAGCATGGGTTAATAACAAAAAGGTTTGCAAACAACTACATTAACGATCCTTTGCCATTTTTAACAAAATGCCGAATTTCCCCACAAATGTCACAAAATCAAGCAAAGAACACCAAAATAAATCCAGACTACATGGTGTCGGCAGAAAGAGCCAATGCGCGAAACTGGAACAAGGTCTGTCCAATTTACCAAGTCAGCATATTTAAAAATCAAAAATATTTACAATTTCTGGCGCTAATTTAAAGAGCCACCTTTAAGCATTTGTCATATAAAAAACAAACAAACAATAACAACAACAATCACATGCACAAAATACATGAAAGTGATGTTCCTCGGCCAAAATGATGTTACCAGGCAGAACACAACATCAGTGAACCAGTCTGGGGAATTTCCCATCTGACCAGCTTCATCTAAAACCCTCATTTCGGAGACTCGAGGACCCTGTCATTGAAACCGACGTCAAACCAGGAAGAGGACAAACTCAGGGAACCAACGTTCACCTATGTACCTCTCCGTTTAAGTTTGAAAGCAGGACGGTGAGGGGTATGAGTGCGTGCGTGCGTGCGTGGGTGGGTGCATGGCTTACGGGGTGGCGAGCTCCAGCACGAGGGAGATGCGTTCCTCGGGCAGCGAGTGCGCGGGTACGAGGTGCGCCAGACCCCTCTGCTCCAGGTCCATACCCGCCGTCCTCACCTCGGGGTGCTGACTCAGGAACTCACGACGACGCCTCATCTCCTCTGCAACGGACACCAACGATCGGCAGTTGTACAAGGGTTTGGGGTCGGCCTCAAGGTGTCGGTGATGGACTTGTGAATCAATCGATTATGTAGTTTATTTGTAAGATACTTGAATCGTATTTTCATTAGTCGCTCCCTCCTTTTTTTTTTTCTTTTTTTTTTACTACTAAGCACCGTGGACCCCCTATCCTCCAAACAAATCTGTGGCAGATAAAAATCACCGTTATGAGGTGCATCAACACGAGTCATTTTGCCGACAAGTGCAGTCGTGCTGGACGTGACTACGTAGGGAAATTCATGCTCACCTTGAAAGAGGCCCGGGACGAGTTTATACACCAGGTCCTGAAGTGTTTTGTCTGACCTGCACACATTTGGCACATCCGTAGCTCAACGTCAGACACACACGCGGCTACGACGAAAAGCAGTAAATAACTTTACTGAACGACAAGCTCGCAACAGACAACACAACATCACTACCTAAGTATGCTTTTGTGCTCGATTAGACCACATTTTACAATCAGCGAAAATGGCCCGTACTTGCAATGTCAGAGAGACACTCACAGGGAGAGGGAAGGAGGGGCAGACGGAGAGAAAGGGGTGGAGAGCGAGACGAAGAGAAAGGGAAGGAGAGGGCGAGAAAGGGATGGAGAGCTAGACGAAGAGAAAGGGAGGTAGACGGAGAGAAAGAGGCGGAGAAGAAGACGATGAGAAGGGGGAGAGGAAGCCGGGGAGAAAGGGAGACAAAAATGGAGGCAGAGGGAGAGAAAGAGAGAAAAAGGGAGAGGGAGAGAGAGCGAGGTAGAGGGAAACGGAGAGCAAGGGAGGGAGAAGGAGACGGAGAGAAAGGGAGGGAGACAGAAAACAAGGAAGGAGAGAAAAAGAAAGAGGGAGAAAGAAAACAATGGGAGAGGAAGAGAGGGAGACAGAAACCAAGGAGGGGAGGAAGAGAAAGAGAGGGAGACAGAAAACATGGAGGGGAGGAAGAGAAAGCGGGCGAAAGCGAAATAAACAGAGGACGAAGGAGATGAAGAAAGGGAGGAGAGGGACAGAAAGGGTTTGAGGTGAAGACGGAGAAAAGGAGAGAGAGAGTGGTGGCAAGGTGGTGAGCGGGGAAGAGCACATGGCGATAGATAAATGCCAGCCAAACATAAGCAGGCTGCGCACAGCCACTCCTGGATCAGAACGCTACAGAACAGCCACTGCGTCCTTTCTACACACCGCCATACATGCCTAACACTAAGTCACTATATGCTATATCTGCCCACTGGAAGACTGAACAACTAGATCCGGGTACAGTTACCTGATGTTGAGGAGGGGTCGTGTTTTGTGCACCTGTACGTCACAGATGGGGCAGAACTTGCTGGACTCCAGGTAACGCACGATGCACGTGCGACAGACTGCACAAGAAAGACACGTGACGTGTCAAACTCAAATTCAACAAAGATGGCGAAGCAGCTAGCAAGGCCGCTCCGTTTGCAAAGGCTGTACGGGATCAATACGCCCAAAGGAAACAACTTACTTGCACATGCACTCGGATCACGGCGTCTTGAACCGCACATAGTGTTACCAAACCCATCTTTACTTATTGCTTTATAATTTGTGCTAAGATAGACGATACCGTTGAAGAAATCCAGTTCGACTGTTTTAAAGATATTATATAGAGATATGTCGTTTCTACCGACTGATAGATTATACATCTTTGAAAGAATGGCAGTGTCTAAGAATGCCAGCTACCTTAACAATAACACGCAGGATATACGGGTTTAACCGTACAGAAGTTAAAAGTTTATAACTCAGAAGTTACAATTCAGTCAAAGCAGCATTGTCATAAATGCCAAATTCCGAACTTTACTGCGAACATTGTTCGGAGATGAAAAAAGACAGAAAGACAAGCTGAACGCTAAAAACAGACCACACACACAGCGTCAAGCAAGTAAACCATACACAGCGTCAAGCAAGTAAACCACACACAGCGTCAAGCAAGTAAACCACACACAGCGTCAAACAGGTAAACCACCCACACAGCGCCAAGCAAGTAAACCACACACAGCGTCAAGCAAGTAAACCACACACACAGCGTCAAACAGGTAAACCACACACACACAGCGTCAAACAAGTTAACCACACACAGCGCCAAGCAAGTAAACCACACACAGCGTCAAGCAAGTAAACCACACACAGCGTCAAACAAGTTAACCACACACTCACATGAGTGAAGACACTCAATGATGGTGGTAGCATCAATGAAGTAGCCCCCGCAGAGAACACACATGATGTGTGGATTCAGATCCGAAATTTTGAGTTTGGTGCAATGGTACATCCTGCTGAGCACGCCTTGTCCACGACAGCCACCTTGTTTTTCCCTGCACCCTCACCAGGTCAATCCACACTGCACTGGACAAAGAAATCATAATAATTAATAATTGAAGTATTTGTAAAGCGCAAAATCTTGTCCATAGAGACAATTTTAAGCGCGCGTGCGTGCGCGCGCACACACAGAAGCACAGGCACACATGAGCATTCTTACCATACAAAGCTTAATTTACGTAGCTTAAAACGGGCAGCAAACAGAGACTTGAGGTGGCTGAAGACAGCAGCACGGAACAGAAAACTGGGTAGATCTACAGTTTTGGGAAAATTAATATTTTCAGGTTACATTTGAATGAGTCTAGAGAGGGTTTCAAATCAAAGACTGAAAACATCTGTGCAGTAATTCAGTGTGAAATCGCTATCTCAACATGGAATCATAATAATAAAAACAAATAATAAGAAATATCCGCGGAACATGCAACATGGAAATCCCTATAAAAATATAAGGTATAGATCTCTGTTGCTGCATATTTCTATCGAAGTATACAGGATTTGGGATCGATAATTGAACGTTTTTCGTTGCATATTTCAACGACTTCAAAATAAATGGGCGTTTCACACTACTGTATCAAGTCTATTATTTTGAAAAGATCTGTTTATGCAATGCAGCTGTAACTGTTGACCAAACCAGATTTATGTCGTTTGACTTCAGGATTAGTTAGAACAAATTACAGAGAAAAAGATTTATTTTTCATTTGAAGCTTCTCCTGCACCTTTTAAAACGCATTAGTGTTACCAAGGCACATAAGACGTAAACGTGTAAAGAGAGGAAACAACACCAACCTTTTTTTCTTTTTGTGAGAGACAGAGAGAGAGATAGGAGAAGAAGAAGAAGGAGGAGGAGGAGGAGGAGGAGGAAATGCATATTATCTGTTCCAAGTACCAAGTACCAGGTAACTTTAAATGCTACTAAAATCAATAGCTTTTATTCAATTGCACATAAATTAACTTTAATTTTCCCTTGATCGACACTCCGCCATGGATGTTTGGACAGGTTGTGGAAAAACAAAACAACACTAAAACTTGTAGTCAACAGTCTGGCAGACAGACTTCTGCCAGCAGGTGAATGACGCAAAGCTACACTCTGACGTTGTCCAGGCGTAGGTTAACAAGGTTTGTCGCCTTGCCAACTACTCCAGTCTTAAAAAGAAAAGAAAAAAAAAAGGGGGGGTGGGGGGGGGTGCATTCTGATAAAAGAACATTAATTTCTGCATCCATGGCAGGGCTACTCAACTTCACCCGCGTAACTAGCAGTATGACCGTTCCGACGCCCATATGATCTTGAAATTAGGTCAAGGTCGTACAATCTGAGTGTAGTTACGTGTACAGTTCAGCTGAGGTTACTGGAGAGAGAAAAGAAGAAGAAACAAAATAAGTCGTTTCCAGCTTCCGATAACAGCCAACGTTAAAGTGGGTTCTGTTGTTTTGCTTTGTTCGTTTCCGGGAGCCACAGAAAGTACGCAGAACCAGACTGTCTCACATGAGTGAGTGAAAGCCAAGGGCCCCATAAACAATTATTACCATAACTAACTACTAGCACTACCAATTAATGCTGCTTTTATGCAAGTACCCCGGCCCAATTTTTGTACTGCAAAGCTCATCAGGGGGGTGAGGGATAAACTCATAGGTAGAAGGCACGCCGTCATTCCCCCTAAAAGATCCCAAGAAAGCGTTTCTCGAAAGGGTCCGATTAATAAGCCAAGGTATGTTTTCCATAAAGCGGTAACTACGTTTGGAAGCTCTGGATCCCCAGTATATTGGCAAAGTGTAGCAAGGATTGTCGCCGTGCGCCTCCAAATACCCCCCGTTGTGTACCTAAACACTGGAAGTCACTGTTACTGTCAGTATACAAATATGTTTCTGTGTCCACTTTGTCTGCACTAGTCTTGTTAATACTAATACACTACACGTAGTACATCAACACACCTAGCCTGGTTGCAAAGATGTCAGTGGTATAGCAAATATAGGACTGACAAACATTCAGTGAAGTTTTGATCCGAATCTTCACTGTGACCTTGATCTTCCAATGTTTTTATAAGACACTCCGGCTTATGATGGTATACGCAGCAAACTAGGTTTGACTACAAATGGATCAGCAGTATCGTCAGGACAAACATTCAGTGAAGTTATGAACCTTCACTGTGACCACGACCTCGAACACAGAAAAGAAATTCTTTTCACAAAGCACTTCGGCTTATCATGATGCACCATACGACTGTATCTGGTCTCAAAAGGTTCCGCAGTTACGACAGAAACAGTCATATTTCGATCCTTTGAGCCCTCAGTGTGACCTTGACCTTAAAGAGCCCAGAAAGGCAGTTTTTTTTTTGGTCCAAAGGAACGCTGAAAATCGACCCAATTATGAAAATCTTGTGTACAACATGACCTTTAAATCTCATAAAATGTCAATGCCATGAAAATAAGTATGTTTACGGAGAAGAAATGCATGCCGAATCAGGCCGAATTTCGTCTGCATGTTTTGCTCTCGAATTTCGCGCGAGATCCGTGACGTAGGTCTCTGACGTCAGCCCCAGGAGCTGAGGGAATGGCGAATGTGCGCTAACAAGGAAAAGACAAAAAGGCTAACATGAATGCCTACAGCAGTAAAGGCCGTTAAAAAATTTTTTTTAAAGGTACACAGATGCCTGTGACAAAGAAAAAAAGAACAGACCACAAATACCTGTGGCAAAGAAAGAAAGAACAAACTATAAACAGTGGTGGCAAACGGGAAAATGGCTAGCCTAATCAGGAAAGCACACAGCTGACACCAAACGAGAGAAACAAAACAGCTGAACCCACCTCAAGAACCCAAAAGGTGGCCTACCTGCAAGCCTCAGGTAGGAAAAACAACAACAACAACGAAATCACAACAGTCTAATAGACTACTGAAAGCACCAAATGAGTGGACGAATACAGTCAAAGCCATAACAGCACAGAAGCAAAAATAACCGTGCCAACGAAAAACAGATGAAAAGCCAAACTAACTATAACTAACCTTAACTCTAACCCCTCACTAACCCAGCCACCATCTAGAAAAACAAAGGCTGCAGACTGAAAAAGCAAATCGCTAATCAAGACTACATATGACAAGAATCGGGATGTAAACAAATGCAGACAAAAAGACAAATGCAAAATGGCTGCCCTAATCAGGCAAGCTAACAGCGGGTACGAAATGGCCAACAAGCCGCATATAAAAAAGAAAGACGATATATCGGAAGAGAAGAAACAAACAAACTTTCTAAAAAGAAAGAGGAGGCAGGAAATAGCAGCGAGCAACGTGACACAGGCTGGAAACACGTAATCTGTGTACACGATACAATTACCCACTTAGCAGTGACTACAACGGCTAGGCAGCATACGCTCACGAACTACCCCACACAAAGAAAGACTGAGCGGTCTCGTTAAACCTCGAGACTACCCTCATCACTAGTACATCGTAAAAGAACGATATAACTCGAGAAACAAAAGGGCAAGCAAGGAGAGAAAAAACTGAATGGCAAGTATCTGTCACTAGCCCAACCCCAAACCCTAACCCGGGATGGCTACGAAATCGCTAGTCTATTGAACTAGAACGAACAAAACTTGTTCATCTTTATATACGATGAACAAACAAGGAAAAATTCGCAAAAATATAAAATACCCAATAAAAGGCAGGCTCCCTGATGAGGTCTAGCGTGTTGTGAAACTGAAAGCTATGGCAACCACATCGAAAAAGACCGAAACGCCAATGCACCTAACAAAGCTCGAGAAAGCTGGAACGATAAGGGGGAAATAAACAATGGCCCAACTGCTGGCAATGGCGTCGGAGCTTCATCCTTGGAGATTCGAACTGAAAATTTGTCCAAGTCGGTTACCCTGTGGACCCTACAGACTTCAAATCCAATCGAGCGAAATCAAACGCTGCAGAGGGACCACTTCCACGTTTGGCTGCTGTCCTGTCTCTGACGTCACTGTCCGACCTTTGACCGTTAGCTCTCGGGGAATCTCGCATTCAAAATGACGCTGGTTTTGAAACGTACAGTTGACCGTCTTTTCCGACCTTTTTGCCCAAATAAACGCATCACAACCTAATCGAAGCCCTCATAAAGTTTTAAACAAGTGAGTAATAGACTGCTTCTTCTTTTCGAACGTTAGTACGGACCTGTATGTTGTTTTCAAACGAGTTGAAGCAATTTTGTACCCCAAGACTGCCTTTCTAGGCCCTTTAATGATAGCAACACATTATTTTTTCGCACAATACTCCGGTTCACCATAATGGCTGTTTGCATCACCATACTACATTTGATGACAAAAGATTCAGCGGTTCTGAAGACGTCCGCTCAAACACTTAAGTTTTGAACCTCCTCTGTGACCTTGACATTGAACACAGCAATACAATATTTTCACTGGACACTTTGATTTATGATCTACCATCAAATGAAGTTTGGCTGCAAAAGAATCATTAGCTCAGAAGACCTAGTAAAAACGAGCACATTTGGATAAAAGAAGCGAAGGTCAATGATCTTGACCCTGAAGATAACAAGCCAGGTTTTCGCACTACACCCCCCATGATGATGCACCACCATATCTAGTTTTGTTACAAAAGGTTGAGCGGTTCAGAAGATAACATCCCAAAAAAGTCGAGAAAGACGGACACAATGACGACATTCCCCCCCCCCCCCCCCTCCCCCCGTTACATTAAAAGGAGTTTGACTAGGTACGTAATTAACAACCACTGCATTTCTGCAATATTTCGCAAGTGACTTTCGTCAAGTAAAATTAAGCAGAAGCTAAAAGCGGATTTGTATTTGTTCCTCCGCACACAGAATAACATTTCATAAAGTAAAACTAAAATGGAAGATTTGTTGTTGTTGTTAAAGTCAGCTGTTGCTTTGGTGTAGCTTATTAACGTATGCTGTTATCTGGATAATAATAACTTATTTTATATAGCGCCTCAACAACAATTATGAGCTCTTAGCGCTGTACAGGTCAACAAATGCAATAAAAACACACATCAATATGTTATTTAAATTAGTCTAAAACAACAATTTAAAAAGATAAATTCTGTCTGTACATATTTCAAATTCAATGCATGCATATTCACACACACATACACACACACACACTACACACACGTGTGCATCCATAACGGAGTATATCACTTTGACAACACGTAGCTTATTTAAAAATTAAACAACAATCAGTTTTAATCACAGACAAATAAAAGCAGCATAACTAGAACGATGTTTACAGCGTTGTTTTCACGTTAAATGAAACAAAATACGATAAAACATAATAAATAAATTTAAAACTACTAATAAAACAATTTTACATAATTCATTTGCTGTGCACCCTTTCTCCTCTCTCTACATGAAATAAAATGTGATAAAAGATAATACATCTAAAACCAGTAATAAAACAATTATACATAATTCATTTGTCGTGTGCCCTTTAGCTTTGACTTTGACCCAATGGTAATCAGTTCAGTTTTGTCATCGTTCATCTTAAGTTTATTTCCTTCCATCCAGACACGTAAACATGGTGCTTAACGCCCACAGAAACCATAAGGCTTATTAGGGACGGGGAAAATGGGGGGAAGAGGGTATGGAGGGGGAGAGGGAGATTATATACCTATCGCTACACTGTCACCACCAGAATGATTCCTGCATTAAGATGGGCAGCGATGAGAGCCATTTTAATGTTTCATTAATTGTGAGGGACAAAGTCACAAGACAATGTCCACAGACCACAACTTTTGAAGAGAAAGGAGAGCCGAAGCGGTATCGAACCGAACCAAGGTCCTTCCGCTTACCAGCCTACCGCCTTACCGCTAGGCCAAACCGGCTCTCTATCCAGACACCCACTTCTTCTGTGTTTAATGTCATGTCTCTAACCAGGCTAGAAAACTCTGAAGGTGCAGCTGAATCATGTAGCTGCGAATCATCAGCAAAATAAATGGAAAGTGGTACCTAACTCCTGGATAACAGAGCCCAGGGGTTGGGTATACATGGTGAACAAAATGGGTTCAAGGACCGAACCCTTCAGATCAACTTAATACGAAAAGACTTTAAATAAAAGGAAGATGAAGTTTAGGCACAGCTATAACTGACAGTGTTCTGATCAAATGAAAGACGAAACAGTGTATAAATGAACTAACACCCACGTATACTCAAATTTTAAAACAGTTTTCGTGTCCCCTTACAAAAACTCCGTGATATAGTTCAGGTACACGTATACAATTAGTAACAACAGGTACACAGGCGCTAATGTCCGGACTGGCGCTACCAAAATAGCATTCTTTTTCTTCTTCTTGCATAACGTCATCATCAAACAAACGTAAGTTTGATTTTTTTTTTAAATGAAGCACGATTGACTGCTAGTGTTCTGAAACAAGATCCAAACACAGGAAAGGTTAAAAAGAACGCTGTTTATTATTACAAACATGCGAATTTTCAAGGTAATCACCTTTTTCACGCTATAAAACAACAATTAAACGGTGAAAATGAGATGCAGCATGACTATCTGCTTTTGGTTGAGCTGTTTTGATGTTCAGTGCTCAGCATTCTTCCAAGCACTGGACACCCAAACAACATCAAACAGCCCAACCAAAAGCAAATAAGTATCCTAAATCTCACTTTTCACCATTTAACTGTTGTTTAAGCGTTGTTTTGAAGCTTGAAAAAGGGAATTACCCCGAAAATTCGAATGTTGTGTCTTGTCATAATAAATAAACCTTTTAATTTTAGGTCGAGAAAAAACAAGTAGTTAATTGCTTTTTAACCTTTTATGTGTTTGGATTAAGTTTGAATATAAATGACTCTCAATCTTGATCCTAAAAATAAGCATATCAGAAGTTTTATCCACAAACGGAAACGAACTTTTCTCCTTTCAATAAGTTCATAAACGGGCGGCAGCGGATTTTGTCCATTCATTTTGTTCTTTTCTGTGTGGTTTTATGTTGTAGAGTTGTAGAAGTATTATTACACAAAACTTTTTAAAACTAGTCAATCTCGATCCCACTAACGTTATTCTCAACTTCGCGCAGTGGATTTTGTTTGTTTTTGTTTGTTTGTTTTGTTTGTTTGTTAGACTCAAGTTTAATTCTCTTTTCTCTGTGGGCGCAATCATGCCAGCTCATCCGCCTTGTTTCCTGTTGTAATTAAAACAAGTAAAAACTAACTACGTGTACACGCAAAAAGGTTTCGTGTTTTCTGTTGTTTCTTTGTTTCCTGTTGTTTCTTTTCTTCCCCCCCCCCCCCCCCACCCCCCTCTTTTGTTGTTTTTGTTTTTCCCCCGCTCACCTTAGTTCTTTTTTCGTCACCTCGTTTTGTTTGTAACAAGCCGGTTGCCCTAATAATAGACATAATTATACCAGAGGGAGAGAGAGAGAAAAAGATAAGAAATGAGAGCCAGCCAGCCACACAGCGCGCGCGCTGGAGAGAGAGAGAGAGAGAGAGAGAGAGAGAGAGAGAGAGAGAGAGAGAGAGAGAGAGAGAGAGAGAGAGAGAGTTTGCGTGCGTGCGTGCATGGATGTGTGCATAGCATGGCGAATTGGATTAAACTCTTACTGGCCTTCTGCCTTCGCAACTCTTGTTTCTTTTGCGTTTTTCAAGATTTACTTTTGTCGCGTGCAACCCTTGCTGGGGTATGCTACCTCCAGATTTTTGCTGTTTTTTGTTTTAGGTTTTTTGTTATCTGTTTTTCCAGTACAGTCAGGGGCGTTTCTTGCTTTACACAACCTTCTTTTATTTATTTATTTTATTTTATTTCAAACCAATTTCCGCTATTAATCAATCGGCTGCTGAAAGTGAAAGCAACGTTTCTAACTAAGCAAACTCATACACCCTATATTCAGTTAAATAGAAGGACCAGTTTCACGATTACCCCAATTTACCAGTTTTACAGAGCAAGTTCAGTAACAGTCTTCAATTTTGTAAGTAAACATGGTGCTTAACGTCCACAGAAACCATAAGGCTTATTAAGGACGGGGAGAAGGGGGGGAAGGGGGTATGGAGAGGGGGGTAGAGGGCGATTATACACCTGTCGCTAAACTGTCACCACCAGAATGACTCCTGCATTAAGGTGGGCAGCGATGAGAGGCATTTTAATGTTTCATAACTGCGAGGGACAAAGTCACAAGACAGTGTCCACAGACCACAACTTTTCAAGAGAAAGGAGAGACGAAGCAGATTCGAACCGAAGTCTCTCTGCTTACCAGCCCAACGCCTTACCGCTAGGCCAGACCGGCTCACTCAATTTTGTTCTCAGCTAACATCTGTAACAATGAAGTCACTCATCCACTTCACGCCGGTTGGCACACAACGCTTCCAGGTCCTACCATGCTCCTCTGTCAAACTGACTTTATACAACCGCCAAGATCATACCCACTTTCTAGCCCAGGGATACTCCGAAATGTGCACTGATTTATAGTCTTCTATGACTATAATGTCACTGCAGCTGACAAGCTGACAAAAACATACCATGTACGGGTAATATTGCTGTTGGTTCGGCAGTTTAACAAAGAAATTATAGTTGCTCATATTACCGTGTGTGTGAGAGAGAGGGGGGGGGGGGGAAGAGAGAGAGAGAGAGAGGGGGGGAGGGGAGAGGGACACACACACATACACGGTAATATGAGCAACTGTAATTTCTAATGTTTTAGCTGAACACCGAGACGCACAACAATGGAGAGAGAGAGAACGTAGAACAACAGTCCAAGCATGTTCTGGTTCTATGGGAACCTTTCATCCAAATGTTCGCCCATGAGGCCTTCGTCAAGGCCTGCACGGTCGGCTGGATTCCTACGACACGCGATTAGAATAATAAAATCCGTCCTATCTCACGCGTCACGCTTTTTTGCACACGATATGAATTGTAGACGACTAGCAAAGACACTTCAGCACATACACTCCAAAATATTTAAACACACACACACACACACACACACAATGAAAGTGACAAAATCAAAGAAAAACAACCAAGCTGGTATAAAGTTCCCAAATTTTCGGCGAATGACTTCCTCGGGGGGAGGGGGGGGGGGGCTTTTTTTTTTTTTTTTTTTTTTTTTTTAACAACTGAACGTGGGTAAAAAAAAAAACAGTTCACACAACGATTCTTAAAATACCAGCTGACTAAAACTCGATAGTGTGTTTGGTCCCCACGGCGCCAGGGTCTTCAGTTATATATATGCACTACTTTCGAGTCATTTTTGACGCATTTGCACTGCTAGAGACAAGTACTGCTAGAATGCTCTCTTCAGTATAACACACCGAATACCTGTTCCCGGAGCGAAATCCTTTCATCTTTGTTTATGTACACGTTTCTGATGTTTTCATACACGAAGCACTTAAAGAGAACGTGTTGCGGCACATTTTGTCACCACAGCACGTTCTGTCACCATGGTGACATGTCAAATTTGATGCACTGCCTGCATTTTTTGTCACCCCGGTACGTTTTGTCACCACGTGGTAACAAAACGTGCCGAAAGGTCCACTCGGTGTACGTTTTGTCACCCCTTCGCCAGCAACACTATAATCTGTCATTCCTCATTCCCTCGATGTGTGTGTGTGAGTGCGTGCGTGTGCATTCGTGCGCGCGCGTGTTTTATTATCCCCGCGTCTATCGGTGTTAAACTGAAATCGTGTATTGCTTTGTTTTGGCTACAAGTCTGCTGGTGTCTGTATCTCTGTGGGCTATGTCGAATACGTTTATACAGAGACCGAGTGATCGTGTAGTTGGATCGTGTGTTGTGTATGTTCCGTAGTTATGTTTGATGGAATGATTGCTATGGCTTGATGAAGCTGAAGGTAAACGTGGGCTGAATTTGGGTGTGCTGACTGTTTTTGTCACGATGTTTCATCATACAGCGCCTAGTGAAGTTTATAGCATAGTATGCGCCCAACAGGTTTTCTGTATTATCCATTATTTTCCCACCCACTCTCAGGCCATGTAGACATTGTGGTCGAACTTCTTTTGAAAACCGTCACTCCCGACCTTTGATCCTTCCACCAACAATAAAACCCCGCCGATACTTGTTCATTAACTACAGGTTACTCCACTTGCTGCTTGCACCGCACACTAGCGTTAGAAGTAAAACGAAAAGTCCGATCCTAATTGAAGTTGGCTGATCCAAAGTGTTTCAAAGCGTTGGCTATTTGTTTCAAATGTTTACTGTTTAACACAAAAGGAGGTGAGGCACTTTGATTGTAACACAACATCACTGACATTGTCATAAGCATACACAACATCACTGACATATACACAAGCAGAATTATTTGCTTATTATTCAATGGATTCATCAAGTTTTCAAAAGAACTGAGAATTCTGCGGAAAAAAAGTATGATTTAGTGCTTCTGAAGTTCAGTGACTTGCACACCACTGATGCGAATATTTTAATCACTGTTCATTGTTTTGTTGTTCCTAACTGTTTTTATTCTATTCCTTACTATTTGCCCCCCCCACACACACATTTGGCGACAAAACGTGCCGCAACAGACCTCACCTTTTTTGTCGGTAGCGGTAGCCCACTGCACGGAAGTGGAGAGATTATAAAGAAAAATGAAGCTTAATGAACTGCGATGGTAAAAATTAGAGCGCCAGAATTCACAACAGTATGACAAGCAAGCAACGCTATTTGAAAAAAAGAGAGAGCACCAAGAGCAATCAACAGAAGTCACACACATAACAAGAAACACAGAAACTGAGACCGAAACCTCTTACGGTAACTGTCACCAGGCACGCAAGCATTTATAAGGTACATGAAATTATCCAAATGTACATCATCTCTTAAAAGAGACAGTTTCAAAGCGCAGGGTATTCAGCATTTCTGCGTCTGCAGTACCCATCTGCTGGAACATCAGAACACACCCACGCAAGAACACCGCTTCCCCTACCCATTCCCCTAACACACACACACACACACTATCACATGTACCGATATCGAAGTTTAAAAAAACACAACATTAATGTTACACTGCCTGCACGATTTGTCACCACCTCGTACACAAAAGCGTGCAGGCATCGCCGTGGTGACAAAACATGCCGCAACACGTGTGTTTGTCTTCAAATTTAAAGTATAAATCGCAGTGATCGTGCTACACATTTTTTAAAGCGGTGTGACATCTATGAGGTGGTGAAAGTGGCACACGGAAACCGGTCACATAATCACTGTAACCGAACAGATACACGGCCATCCATACTACTGGTGGAGCTGCACTAGCAAACACCCAGTTCCCTTCCCTGTCTGGCACACACACACACACACACAAACACGCAAAACACACATACCGCACGCACTCTCTCACTGTGCTGCCATTTTTGTTTGTTTGTTAACCAGTCACGCAAAATAACAGCCAGTACGTCTGACCGATTGCTGATTTCCTCCTTGTTATATGCTGATCTTAAACAGTAAAATACCGGTTAATGCTAACCTGCAATCGGGCAAGTGCAGTTCTGCAGATATTCACTGTGATTAGGTCTAAATATTCGTGAACCTCTTCATCACACTTTTAAAGCTGAGGGAGTGACTTTATGAATACTATAATAATACACACATTTAAGTCAATTTTCGTCGGTTCTGATGTTATGTTAACAATAAGTTGAATAACACATTTAAAAAGTGTTAAAAAACATTTATTTTTATTTTTTTTAAATTTCAGACACTTTTCTTAGTTACATCTCATGAAACTAATGTCATCTGTTTCAAAAACATAACCACAACCGTCTGAGTATCTAAATATACAGAAGCAGGCGTACAGACCGTGTGGGGGTGGGGGGGAGGATGGGGGGGGGGGGGTCTGCGCAAAACAGTAAATAACATGGTGACATGAAGAAAAAGAAAGGAACAAAATGAGTAATATTTATTCAACAATGACCTGTGCATTCTCCAGGTGAAGGAAAGTACACTGAAACCCCTTCCCCAGCATTGGCTCCCTGACTACTTTAACACTGCTCAACCCTGTCATCTTTTAAAGCCAAACTGAAAACCTTCCTCTTCTCACAGTATTTCCATCCTAACTAATATCAGTACCCAGTTTCTGCTAGTCATTGCATGTGTGTGTGTGTGTGTGTGTGTGTGTGTGTGTGTGTGTGTGTGTGTGTGTGTGTGTGTGTGTGTGTGTGTGTTTAGTGCTCTTTTTCTTTATTTTTTGTTTTGTATAATACTTTATGTAAATTGTTTTGGTAGGACTATGCTCTACATGTGTACAGATTATCATATTTAGGTTAATATGTATCATGTGAGCGCTCACGGCCTTGATAAGCACATGATAAATGTACATTATTATTTTTAGAACCATTTTATGGTGACAAGCAATACTGGAGAAAACTGCACATTACGCTGACAGAGATCACCATAGACTTTCTGTTATAGCAAGTGTTCAACATAAGTGGTAAAATGTTGACAAACACAGACTAGCACAATCCCCAACCGCATCCTTCCCCAACATAACCGAAAACAGAGCACTTTCCTAAACAGAAAATAGAGCACTTTCTCCAACATAACAGAAAACATATCACTTTCCATAACATAACAGAAAACAAAAGTTCCCCCAACAACAGAAAATACAGCACTTTCACCAACAATCAACAAACAGAAAACAGATCATTTTCCTCTGCACAGCACCTTAGCAGAAAATTATGCACTTCCCCCTTCATAGCACAACAGAAAATAAAGCACTTTCCCAAACATAACAGAGAATACAACAGCTTCCCTAACATTGAACATAACAGGAACTAGAGCATTCCCCCAACACAACAGAAAACAAAGCAGTTTCACCAACAAAACAGAAAACAGAGCACAGTCCCAAACATAACAGAAAATACACTTCCCCCAACCTAACAATTTTAAATAGAGCATTTTCCACAACATAAGAGAAACTACAACACTTTCGCAAACTGCCAAACATTACAGAAAATAGAGCAGTATCCCCAACATAACAGAAATACAACACTTCCCCAAACAGAACATAAAATACACCAGTTTTCCCAACAGAAATACACTTCCCCCAACAGAACATAAAATACAGCACTTTCCTCAACATAACAGAAAACAGCACTGTCTTCCATCTTCCTTCAAAAATCGCCTTCACAGAGAAGAGCTACACAGAATCAATAAACTTGTGTTCCCTTCATCAGAACCAGCACACTGTTTTATCCTTGTCCTGTAGTGTTGTATTGCAGTGTACATTGCAAAGAAGTTATGGCATTGTTAGTTTTTGGATTTTAACATTCTGTCACTGTGTCAAATCACAAAGCTTCGTCACAGGATGCAATGGCTAGCTGCAAGGATGCATGTATTCAATCAATCAATGTGGGGTTCACTCTGAGTCTGACAGTGGACCCCACACAAAACACATACATGTCTGCAGGGAAATGTGATGAGCATGAAATGTGGTGAGTCATTAACCAAAGGTGGGTAGTAGCAGATAAGCTATTTTAATGTTTTGTTTATTGCCAAAGGCAAGGTCGCTACACTGAGACAATGTCCCTAAACCATAACCATACAGAATCATAATCCAACAACTGTCTTTTATATTTAATACTAACTTACTAAGTACCTGTGCTGTCCATTTTGTATTGTCATCTTTCTTATCAGTCATTCATTAATATGATTCATTTTATTTTTTGCCACACATTTTCCACCAGTATAATTTTCTTTGGTGACTACCTCTCTGTGTATTGGCAACTGTAATGGTTGACTGGGTGTAAAACACCAAGTTACTTACCCTCTCTGTATCTGTGCTAGAAAATGTGAAGAGATATGATTATGTATACACACAAGATATTTTTGGCATTCATTCATACCTCACCTGAAAAATAGTACTTACTTAAATCTTTAAATATTCAACAACTTTTTCTGAAATATTACTTTAGTTTTCACTTTTCAAAAATGGGGAGAGTATAGATCTATATTATATTATATATATATTATCTAGTGACAATAAGGGGATTAGAGAAACGACCCTATCTCCCTCTAAAAACGAACAATCAAACAGCAGCGGGGAGAGCTAGAGAGAGGCAGAGAGAGACAATAAACAGATAAAGTAACAACATTACTTGACAACAAACACTGAGGGAGTAGGGAGAGAGAAAAAAATCACGTGTTCCAAAAAGCATGCCAGCAAGGAAAAAAACCCCAGTGCAGTGACTAACTATGCGGGCATGGAATGAGTAATGGTAAAACGACTGTTGGTGCTACGCTGTAGCCTAGCGTGATCGCTAATATTATTGCAGTACAACTCTTACCCATCTCTGAAACCAGTACTGCGAACTGCGAACGGACAGTACCATCACCATCATTAAATGTAGGCCCACACCAGTCACTCAGTTCGCAAACAGCGTACACTAATTTGTCTAAAATAAAAACAACATCGCATTAGTACGAATCCGATTTTCTTTTAGTTACCGGCTCACCCGATGGATACTTGCACAAGTCGAAACAGCAATCGCGCCGACACGCTGCCCACGGGCGAGTTGCCTACCAGACGTGTTGATGGCTTCCGCTTCCACCATGCCAAGCGTATCAACTGACACAGGGCAATACATAACAAAAGCCTACTTTCTGAACTGACCGCAAGTGGCTCGATCGCATGTTCAAGCGCACGGATCATGTACACAAGTGTACACCACTGTACCACGGTCCGAGGTCACTACGGATGAATCACATTGTTTATAAACACGTCTCAGTCTCGATCGACTAAGGCGGAATAATTACCTCTTGTCCTTACATCCAGACCAAAACAACAGTCGGTGAAGTCATTAGTCTGTGCCCTCTGGTTGCAATAACGGGTAAACAGTGGCCCGACGCACACAGCACATTCAAATTTAAAGTCACCCCCTTCCTATTCGCCAAATGCCGCCATATTGCAGGGTCGCTGGCGGTAGACGAGAAAACCCGATGCGTTCAGTTGGCTACTACTGAGCGAGCAGCACAGCTGTAGCACGTTCAGTAACCAGTTCGCCTGTATAGCGGGCAGCGCAATTTTTGAACTCAAGCATGTGTAAGGTGAAACGAGGTGCAGCATACTGGCTCCAAAAAGGAGTACACAATGAAGACAACGCGCAGTCAAATAATTCTCATAGCAAAGCGAGCTATGACAGAGACACGTGTTATTATGGCAATGAGATGTAAACACAACGTACCTTTATATCAGTTGCAGGAACGCAATAAACCACGAGGAATGGCTGTCAGCGTCACACAAAGAAGCCAGCGTCGCAAAGCCAAAACACTCCGATTCTCCGCGCGCACAGTGTGTCAGTGATCACGTGACTGGAAAACACGCTTTCATTGATAGAACGACAGCTGGGCTGATACGACTCGAGAGTGGAAATTAATGAGCGAGGGTGATTGGCTCTCGACAAAGGCTCGTTAGCTTCGTTTTATTTACTTAACCCTTTGATTTGCTGTTGATACCCTAGGCCACAGGAACAACCACTGATAAGTTAACTTCAGTCATTGCGAACACTGACGTCTTCGGAGACACGGTTTGTCACTTAGTCACTGAGTTAGTGCAATGCAATCCGGGCCAACTGTACAGGACTGAAAAACCGGAGCAATCAATGGGTACAACGACTTGATTGAGTTGTTTCTGATGACAAGGTCATTACTGACTAATTGACGGCCGCTGCCCCTAGTTCAGTAAGGCCGGGTCAGTACTGCTGTTCAGGAAGGTAGGTAGGCATGTCTGCACGTGACCATGACCGGCTGAAGACTCAGTAAAGCCGGCTGCGGCTGGAAAGTCAGTTTGCCAGGCTACTGCTGCAACAAATGCTTTACAGCTGCAACTGACTCGAGAACTGTGGAGTTCGAGCAAAGATTTTCCAAACGAGTCTCTCAGGTTCAAGTCAGTTATAAGCATCTTGTCACTGGTGCGTGCGATGAAAGTAAGAAATCGGTGACTGATACCCGGCCGGCACTGGCAAGAGTATATAGTCCTTCACCGTCGGAGTGAAAACTTAGTGAGCCGGAAAAGGCTAGCGGTAAGGCGTTAGGCTGGTAAGCGGAAGGACCTCGGTTCGATACCGCTTCGGCTCTCCTTTCTCTTCAAAAAGGTTGTGGTTTGTGGACACTGTCTTGTGGCTTTGTCCATCACGCTTCCTACTGAAACATTAAAATGGCTCTCATCGCTGCCCATCTTAATGCAGAAGTCATTCTGGTGGTGACAGTGTAGCGATAGGTATATAATCTCCCTCTCCCCCCCCCCCCCCCACCTCCATACCCCCTTCCCCCCGTTCTCCCCGTCCCTAATAAGCCTTATGGTTTCTGTGGACGTTAAGCACCATGTTTATTTACTTAGTGAAAACTTTCTGAGCCGGTTTGGCCTAGGGTAAGGCGTTAGGCTGGTAAGCGGAAGGACCTCGGTTCGATACTGTTTCGGCTCTCCTTTCTCTTCAAAAAGGTTGTTGTTTGTGGACACTGTCTTGTGACTTTTTCCATCACTTCCTACTTAAACATTAAAATGTCTCTCACCGCTGCCCATCTTAATGCAGGAATCATTCTGGTGGTGACAGTGTAGCGATAGGTATAGAATATCACGAGTCAATCTCCCCCCACCTCCATACCCCCTCCCCCCCCCTCCCCGTCCCTAATAAGCCTTATGGTTTCTCAGTGTGGACGTTAAGCACCATGCTTACTTACTAGTGAAAACTGATCGCCGGTCACTGTTATACTCAGTGACTGAGAAAATACCATGACGCGGAAAACCGCGTCTGCAACTAATCTTTCAGTACCAGTGACTGTCACTGAACTGAACTTGAAATAAGCCTGCTGGGAGTCTTCCAGTGTGACTGCCTATGCCTCAGTGGTGGAGCGGCGCCGGTCCCGCAATTATATAATAATCATTTACGGTTTAATAAAACTCTGAGACCCATGATAAAAATAATAAAAAATAAAAAATGATTTTTTAAAGCCGACGTTGATGGTTTTCAGTTGCAGAGACAACCAAAACTGGCACTGACATTGAGCGGGCCGGCCATGCATTTCGCTAACTCAAACTCATCAACGTTATCCGCTGTAATGCCGCGCGTCGAGCACAGTAGCCTACCTAGTTGACAATTATAGCATAACCTAATAAGCCTCGTGGTTTCTGTGGACGTTAAGTCAGTAACATGCTTACTTACTAACTTTCAGCTCAGTGACGCCGCTTTGACTAGTGATTTCACCGGCCTTTCAAGTTTGTTATGGACAAGCAAAGTCTCTCTCTTTCTCTCTCCGAACCTCGATAGACCAGACTGAATAATTATAGCTTTGTAGGCTTCGCATACTGCCAAGAATTCTGCCCGTTAGTTTTAAGTCAGCTTGAGGTGGTTGCTGCCCAGGCTAGCTACATCCACTCGTGAACCACTCAGCAAACCGCCACTAGAATTTTATAACCAGAAAAGTAAAAAAGAAAAAATGCTTGACAAGTTGAATGCTTCGTAGCGGCCATAAAGGATGAAACAATCAGCCGTTTAGTTTTGGCAGTGCCAGATTTCGCGGGGCCGGAACGAATTAAACCAGCTCAGTAACGGTTAATAAATATTTGTATCCACTGTTGAAACGTTACTGACTTTCTCCGAGCAGTTCAAATTATTTGGCTAGAAACTATAGAAACGATAGAAACTACATCATAGACCTTTTATTATTGGGTCGCTAAGTGTTATATTTTTTAAAGCAGACTGCAGAATTGCATTCCAGTATTGGCTGTCTTTCATTTTGTATCCAAACTGTAGCTATATTAAAAAGCACTCTTCAAGTGTATATTAAAAAACACATTTTAACAGATAGATAGATAATTGGTTTTTAACGCCCGTTCAACATTGACAAAAATTAATGGGAGACAAAAAGTGCTGACCATACGGGGCCAAACACTTGTGTCACAAAAGACAAAAGACCATTTTGTGTGTGTGTGTGTGTGTGTGTGTGAGAGAGAGAGAGAGAGAGAGAGAGGGAGAGAGAGAGAGAGAGAGAGAGAGAGAGAGAGAGAGAGAGAGAGAGAGAGAGAGAGAGAGAGAGAGAGATCATCCACAGATCATAGATATAAACATATATATCTGTTTATCATATCTGTTTATATATATATATAGAGAGAGAGAGAGAGAGAGAGAGAGACAGACAGACAGACAGACAGACAGACAGACAGACAGACAGACAGACAGACAGACAGACAGAGACAGAGAGAGACAGAGACAGAGACAGAGAGAACGTATAACAAAGTCCAAGCATGTTTTTTAGTGGAAACTTTTTCTCCGAATTTTCGCCCTTGAGGGCAACAATTCCTTGAGGGAATTTTCGCCCTTGAAAACAGATATATATGTTTATATGTATGATCTGTGGATGTTCTCTCTCTCTCTCTCTCTCTCTCTCTCTCTCTCTCTCTCTCTCTCTCTCTCTCTCTCTCTCTCTCTCTTCTCTCTCTCTCTCTCTCTCTCTCCTCTCTCTCTCTCTCACAACACACACACACACACACACACACACACACACACACACACACACACACACTCACACACACACACACACACACACACACACACACACACACACACACACACACACACACACACACAGATTATAGGTATGACAGGGAGAGAGAAAAATATATTATGTTCAGGTAGGTATTTATACATGTATATACATACATGCATGAAGTGGACTATGGGTTTTGTGCGTGCATGAATGCGGGTATTGGAGTATAGTGGTTTCAACATATATACTAATAGCTATGAATTTTTATGATGATTTGCATGTGGTTGAAGATGACTATCTACATGTATGTGTGTAGGACAGGCTATGCTTTTGTTTTGTATTGACGTTTTTCTCTTTTTTGTTTTTCTAGGAATATAGCTTCTGATTAAATATTAGCTTAGTATGGGTGTGGTTAACTGTTCTCAGTTCTGTTTGGTTTTGTAGTTTTTTGTTTGTTTTTTGTTTTGCTGTTGGTTTTTGTGTTTTTGTGGGGTTTTGTTGTTGTTGTTTTGTTTTTTGTTTTTTGTTCTGGGCGGGGAATGGGTGGACAATGTTTCTTCTGTACTTTCCCGTGTATGTTTGTGTCTTGTAGTTATTTTTGGTTTGCTTTGTTTAATTTTATTTATTTCCTCTGCCCTTTAATAATAATAATGGAAACTTGTAAAGCGCTTACGCGCGGGTCAAAGAGCTGAATAAACATAATACACATAACGTATATCGACATAGAGAATGTTGTCCGCAATCTTTAACAAACAGCTAACGCATAATGTACACATAAACAAGGGTCCATACATAACTATGTGCAAGATGCGCGCGCGTGGAGTGCCCATGAAAAGAGAATTGCAACAGTCTAGACAATACACAAGAAGTTACCATTTGTTTCGTCGCATCATCATTCAATGTGTAATAGCTTTATTTTTCAGTAGTGTTAGCTGTGCTTACAGTCACTGCGTGAAAATGTAGATGCCGCATAAAAATGTAAGAAGACTAGAAAAGACTAGAAAGAAATCAAATTGTTGATTAAAAAAGAAAAGAAAAGTATACGATGTATTTTTATCATTTATCTGACGGGAATTGCCTTTGCTTGGATTTTGGGCCCAAAAATCAGATTGGACCCCGAGGACTGACTTCATTCTCTTCTCACATGCCGTCATTTCTAAGTTAGGATCCCCTTGTTCCTTCATCGCCACCATCATGTGTGTGTGTGTGTGTGTGTGTGTGTGTGTGTGTGTGTGTGTGTGTGTGTGTGTGTGTGTGTGTGTGTGTGTGTGTGTGTGTGTGTGTGTGTGTGTGTGTTTGTGTGTGTGTGTGTGTTTGTCAGTGTGTGTGTGTGGGGGGGGGGGGGGGCGATGGTGGTGGTGGTGGTGATAGGGAGTATGTGTGGGAGGAGGAGGAGGGGGGGGGGGATGTGCTTGACATACACATACAGTACCAAAGGAGTAACGTAGTACTAGTAGTAGTGATAACTGTTTTACATGTTTAATTCAGTGCCAAACTGATGGGAAGACTTGATCATTGACGCTATAACATACCAGGCTGAGCTTATAAAAGTTTCAACACATCATCAGTTAAGACCCTGCTGCGGCTACTGAAGTCAAGCAAGCTTTTACTGAATGCTGAAGAACTTAAGGATTTGCCTCAGAAGTTTGATCACTGAGATTCTAAATTTCCATCATGGCCTTAAACTTAAGAGAACAGTTTTAGTCAACTCATGTTGCACTGACTCTGTTATGTGTAGTCCTTTAGCTAATATCAGTCATAGATATAGTTGTTTGCACAGCACAGTGACTTTAACTCTAGTTAGAGAATAACGCTTTATAAGCTTGATTCAGTATATTTCAAATATACAGAATAAGTTATTCTTTTACTATCATTTCGTGTAAGTATTTCTCATGATATGTGTATCCAGTTTTGTCCCTTCTGGTCATTATTCAATTGCATTCCTGCAAAAGCTGTCGTTATGAGATCGGATTTATGTGTACCCCTTGTAATGCAGATATAGCTGCAAATAATTCAGTGCATTGAATTATATTATTGTGGCGCTGTCGAGTCGTCTGCTACGGGAGGAGATGACTTCCGGGTTACGACAAACCACCAATCAGCGCTCACGCCCGTGCATAGCGGCTGCCGAAGACCCCCGAACGGCTTCAACGGCAAAACGAGGGCTGATTCCAGAGCCTGAAGTATTCAGACGGCCACGTTCAGTATTCGGGCCTTGAATCACACTGTGAACGCATATATTTACAAAGTATATATATATACTTTGTAAATATCTGTGGCCGCATATATTTACAAAGTGTATGTTTATATATATATATATGCGGCCACAGTGTGATTCAAGGCCCGAATACTGAACGTGGCCGTCTGAATACTTCAGGCTCTGGAATCAGCCCTCGTTTATATATATATATATCTTTTTAGTGATTTAACCCCTTCACTGCCCCAGCCTGTAAAATTTCCGGACTAAAAGATGCACGGACTGACGCACCAACAAACAGTATATTTATTTTCCGGTTTTATAACATGTTTTCAATGCTATGCGTTTTGACGAAAATCCTTTCACATGCCAATGCCGAAAAAAAAAAAAAAAAAAAAAAAAAGAAGACAAAAAGGCTGATGGGTTTCAAATTTCGCACCATTATAGGTCGTTTTCAAATGACATCATGGCAGTGAAGGGGTTAATATACATAAGTATCACTAAATTATTACAACTCTATAACCAGCTTTTTTCTCCAGTCTTTGCAAATGTCTGTCAGTGATATCCTGGGGTGACCACATGTGATTGACAGAATGCTAAAATTCTAATTAGTAACTAGCTTTACTTCTTCCTGTACTTTGCGCATAGCCTTTTCTTTCTTTTAGTTTAAAAACAAACAAAAAATAATCTCAAATGCGACAAAATTGGTTGTCCGCCGGTTGGATCGGAAAACTAAAATATCTGATCATTCCTTTCAAAATTCAGGTTTTCAAATGTTCGTTTCATTCGGCTGGTAAGATCCACAGAGATTGAAAGGATGCAAAACCAAACCAAACCAGGAATTTGAGTAATGTTTTCTTGAGATATGTATTTTAACCCCAACCGTCCTTTTTTCTTCTTCTTTTAATTTTATTGTTTTTTGTTGTTGTTGTTGTTGTTGTTGTTGTTTTGTTTTTATGTAAGTTTCAGTTTCTTTCTTCTGAAATCCTTATTTGTAGCCGTTTTTCTGAGAAAGAAAACATTCCCCGACCGAACTGTATGTGCAGCTTGTGTATGCGTGTGCGTGCGTGCGTGTGTTAACTGTGATCATTTAATCAAATGTTGTGCTTCTTTATTCAGGTACCACAAGCACTACAACTTTACTAGACTTTCACGGACAAGTGGGTACACATGTCAAGTTGCCGCTGCTAATGCCAGAACAGCGACACATGCTTACCATTCTCAGTGTAATTACACAGCGTTTGAGCATCTATCAGAAAAGGCCGATACTCTCGATGAATGGATACTCCAAGATATGAGATCAGCCTATCCCATTGGTATTCGCTTTAATACTGTAATTTCTTTTGGCATGAAAAATACCTGGCACCTAAAACATGAAGATAACGAACTTGACTGGAGTAAACTGTGCACTGATTTCACAGACTTAAAGACTCAGTTTACTTCAGTGACATAAATGAGACTTCAAGTGAAGAATACCTGTCACAAGACTCAGGTTAAAGACTCAGTTTACTTCAGTGACATAAATGAGACTTCAAGTGAAGAATACCTGTCACAAGACTCAGGCAAGGCCGGCTAAAGAACTAGAGTAATCAGCAAGTCAGTACATCATGCACTGATTCTCAAATTCCATGATTCGGCTTACTTTCAGTAAACATCACGAAGTGAGACTGAGTGAAGAAATCAAACATATGTGGCACCTTCGATGGGTAAAGATGTGGAGTAAATCATGCATCGGATTTCAAGTGAATTGACTCTTTTCAAAATTCTGTTTACTTCAGGAAATAAAGGCACAGAGTTGGAACGAAGAAGTGAGTCTGGTTCCAGCATTCAAATGTATGTCAGTTGCTTCATTTGATTACAGCAGACATCTCAATCGCCGCGTCATCAATGGACGTGCGACATAACTTATTTTGCGTTTTTTAAATTTTAATTTTCTGTGTGTGTGTGTGTGTGTGTGTGTGTGTGTGTGTGTGTGTGTGTGTGTGTGTGTGTGTGTGTATGTGTGTGTGTGTGTGTGTGTGTGTGTGTGCGCGCGCGTGCGTGTGTGCGTGCGTGCGTGCGTGCGTGCGTGTGTGTGTAAAGGAAACCACAAGTCTTTCGCTCCGATGCCGTATCTAGTGAGGCAATTACGGTGGAAAATGTCTGGGTTTTTCGCGGAAAATATTCATTGTAATGTTTTGATTGGCTGAAGCTGCTCGGTGACTGACAGCCGGGAAGCATCTGATAATGGATTTTAGTCTCAAATTTGCTCTGGCGACACTGGGATCTGAAGCTACGGGATTTATTTTTAAATTTGCTTTACAAACTGAAGCAAGAGGACAACTTGCCACTCGTTTTTACTTTTTCATTGCTCTCGTGTGGAACAAGTTATGCTCGTCACCGGTTTTAAAAAGGGCACAATTGCCGAAAATTCGCTTATTTCTTTGGGACAAGGTTATGTTAATTGTTGATTTGTTGTCCCAGTTCCTGAACTGGCTTCAGACGTTGGTCCAACAACATCGTCCGACCGACAGGGGTCCGTGAAGTCGTAACCGTTGTTCTTTTTTCACAATATTACGACGTGTGCATTTGTAAAGGTGTGTGTGTGTGTGTGTGTGTGTGTGTGTGTGTGTGTGTGTGTGTGTGTGTGTGTGTGTGTGTGTGTGTGTGTGTTTGTTTGTGTGTGCGCGCGCGTGTTTTTGTTGCTTTAAATTATGCGAGTGACAGCATCGATGTGAACGAAAAGGCCACCATTGTGAGTGAAGCTATGTATTATTGTGAGTGAAGCTATGTATCATTATGAGTGAGGATATGCATCACTGTGCGTAATTGAAGCTATGTATGATTGTGAGTGAGGCTATATATAATTGTGAGGCTGTGACCGAGGATATGTATCATTGTGAGTGAAACTTTGTCTTTTTGTTGACTTGTGATATTATTTGTCAAAGGCAGACAACAGAATTTCCTTTTAAGGATTAATAAAGTATTTTTGTTTTGTATTGTATGTTACCATCCGGTGAAGATCCTTTCCCGCATAGCAACAGGATCGTCTGAAAATGTCCCCCCCCCCTCCCCCCCCCCCCCCCACCATGTTCCGCATTTGCAAGTGTTTCAGTATAGCTGCCGAGGACTGAACTGGACGAATGATGTCCTGTTCTTCTTGAGGGCAGACCGCTGCTACGTTCCCCCCAAAAAACAACAACAAAAACAAAACAACAACAACAACCAAACAAAACAACAACAAAAAACCGCACACCCAACAACAACCCCCCCCCCCCCCCCCCAACAACAACAACAAAAACCAAACCAAACAACACCCCACCAAACAAAAACACAAACAGTAAATAAACACACACACACACACACACACACACACACACACACACACACACACACACACACACACACACCCCCCGAAGACTATCTTTTCCCCCCTTCCCGCACCAATGTGGACCCCCTGAAGTTCACTAAAGGATTAGATAGGTCCTACATGTCACGGAGTAGATAGGTCAGCACCGGCAAAAGCCGGGCATGATCAATGAATGACAGGGTCACAGAAGCTGATGCAGTGCGCACAGTCAACCTTCCCTTCCGGCATTTGTTTGGCGGCATAAAAACAACAACAACAAAAAGATGAACAAAATTATAGAAAGGAAGCCCAGGCCCAAAGCAAAAACCCGCACAGAGACAAATTATCAATAGCCACCCTCGTCAGCACGGGTTTTTTGTTCCGCGCTAGCGCTGTCCAAGGGATACAACTACTGCAAAGCTTGATATGAAAAGATCAGCATAGTTATTCCTCTCTCTGGCATTTCGCTTGCAAACGCGAAACAAAAAGTTGCGGAACATGGTACATAGGGTGGGGCGGTAGGGGTAAACATTTCAAACGATCCTATGCAGAAAAGGATCTTCACAACACACACTTAACCTGTGTGTGTACGGGACAAATTTCAAGACGTGCATACGAATGACACTGTATGTAAAAATAAAGTCTGTGGACGTTAAGCAGTACGCTTTCTTACTAGTTTCAGTGCTATAAAATGGTTCTGGTCCTACTTACCTCTCTGAACTGTTACAGGTCTACACTCCGTCTCGTGTACTACGCTCTTTTGACACCCGCATGCTGAAAATCTAGCAATATAAACGCAAGACTCATGGCTTCCGCACTTTCTCTTGCTTTGGACCCCATAATTATTTGGTAAGTCACTCCCACAAGACCTTAGACACCTTCAACCCGGTCATCTTTTAAAGCAGAACTGAAAATCTTCCTCTTCTCACAGTATTTCCGCCCCAACTAATATCAATACCCAGTTTCTGCTAGTCATCGTGTGTGTGCGTGTGTTTCTATATAATGCCTTACTTAAATCGTTTTGGTAGGACTGTCCTCTATGTACGTATAGAGTATTGTATTTAATATGTATGATGTGAGCGCTCAGGGCGTTGATGAGCGAATGATAAATGTACATTATTATAATTATTATTGTGTGTACGTGTATTGTATTTAATATGTATGATGTGAGCGCTCGGGGCGTTGATGAGCGCATGATATATGTAATTATTATTATTATTGTTGTTGTTGTTGTGCGTCTATACAGTGCCCATACGGCTGCCAGCGTCTGTGATTTTTTAACGTGCGCTGAGATGTTGATGCATGCGATTGCACACATGGGCTGTGCTAACACCGTCCGAGAGTCTGCGCTGAAAGGTGACTCTCTTGGAGAGAAAAAAATCTGTCGCACAGGGGGAGTCGAACCCTACGGAACTGTGCTGAAATCGTACATATTTGTCACTGCACAACATTTTATCCTCCGGACATTTTCACAAAGATTTAAACAATGACGTGAATACTGGTGCTTTTATTGTTAAGACATTAAGCTGAATCTAGTGGAATATTCTTATAAAGCGTTTCCAGTCTTTCTTTTTACTACATACAATCACTAACAATGCTAGAGAACAACACGAGACAAATAATCTTCAAAGCTGTACATGTGCAATCACACCCAAGAAATTTCAAGACAATTCTAAAAGGATTATTGGTGGAGTTCTGCTGCAATGTTCGAGAACACAAGAAAAGTTTGGAGCAGAATGTAAATTTAACGTAGAAACAAAAGATGGCGCATGCCATGAAACATTTCGTCCAAAACACGAGAGGGTTTCATATCAGAGCGAATGCCCGTAATCACCTAACACAGCTGCAAAAGAGAACAAAGATGGAATCAGACTGCATTAGGGGATGGGGGCGGCCGGGGGGGGGCGGGGGGGGGGGCGGTGGCGAGGGTGAATGTTTAAAAACAAAACAAACAAAAAAACTTTTAAATAATTTTTTAGCTAGAACAAATTAACTGAAAGTGTTCCAGTAAAACAAAATACATACTGCATATAAAGGAGATCAAAACGCACGAGAGATTGAAACTGAACGCCTTTTTAACTGCATACAACAAGCATCTTTGGGGCAGATTTTGCCGTTGTCAAAGCATCAGGCAGACAAGTTATTCTACACAAGACTGTTGGGCAAGTCAAACGAAATGAAACTCCATGTGTAGTGCGTCCCTCTGAAGCATTACAGATGCAACATTTGCTGAAAAACGTAGTTTCGTTGTATAACAACATCGCGAAAAAGAAAAGAAAAAAAGACGACGATGAAGAAAATTGTAGGTTCAATCTCAACCTCTCGTGTATTTTGCTGCTTTTACAAACAAGAAAGCAGGAAAAAAAAAAAAAAAGAAGAAGAAGAAGAGGAAGAGGAAGAAGGTACATGCCAATGTAATACTGAATCAGTATAACTTACTGCTTTTTGTTCGGAGAGAGTACTAAGACTGAGTGAGGAAAGATTCAAAAGAACACTTATTATAACATAGACGCACAATCTGCAAATTTTCGGGGTAATCTCTTCGTCAAGCGACAAAACGACACTTAAACAACAGTTAAATGGTTAAAAAGAATGATTCCTCCCAGCACTAAATAACAACTCAACCAAAATGCGATGTCATCTCCTTTTTTATTGTTTTTAACCGTTTAACTGTTATTTAAGTGTCGTTTTGTCGCTTGACGAAGGGGATTACCCCCAAAATTCGCAGATTATGTCTGTGTCATAATAAATAAGTGTTCTTTTGATTCTTTTATGTGTTTGGATCTTGTTTTAGAACGCTAGCTGTCATTTATGTTTTGTTTTGTCGTTTTTTGGAGTGGGGAAAAAGCACAGAGACTACAACTGACTGGTAAAGTGTGTTTTGGTGGTGTAAGTAAAGCTGCTTCTTAACAGACAGGGTAGAAGAAATCTGAAGAAAAAACACACACCAATGAACAAAACCTATTGTATTACAACATGTCATACCCCCATTATTTCAGTTTGAAATGAACCCCCTCACATTTTCCTGAAAGAAAACAAGGGGCTTACTCAGTAATGCAGGTTGGTTGAAATTATTGCGTAAATTAATGAGCAAAATTCACAGCAAAATACTGAAGATGCTGTTAAATCAAAACACGTAGCAGCAACTTCAGGCCAATTATTCAAACAATGGTTTGCCATGATCTTCGAGATGGCTGCCAGTACACAAAGGAAATACAAGAATTTGTTAAAATTGTTCTTACTTTACCCACATACTGTATGTATCTATTTGTTAATAATGATCCTGTAAGCGGAAGGGAGGGAGGCGAGAGAGAGAGAGAGAGAGAGAGAGAGAGAGAGAGAGAGAGAGAGAGAGAGAGAGAGAGAGAGAGAGAGAGACAGACAGACAGACAGACAGACAGACAGACAGAGAAAGACAGAGAGACAGACAGAGAAATGTGTGCAGCCCTTTAAAGTAAAAGCATTATAAAAATGAAGTTGTCATTTTTTTTATATATAACTGATACTCATTCCCCTTCCATCCCTGAAAATAAACAAAACAACAAACACAAAAATATAAACTTTAAACCAAAAAATGCTGTCTTTGAGTCTATAACATTTTTATATATATTTTAAATCCATTGAACAACACACACTACAAACAAGATGAAACAGAGATGAACATCAAAATGTCTGGTTGACAACACTGACATCAATTGTCCAGACCAGCTGACCACGTGGCCAACCAGCTTTTCATTGCACATCAAAAAGCAGCACACAATCATCGAAGTAGTCATTGGTACAACGACATGACAACTCACAAAGTGCAAGTATCAAGATGAATGAATACAAAAATAAGGCAAGAACAAAGAAACAAAAACAAAAAACTAAAACAAAATTGCAGATTTGTGTGTGTTTTTTAAAACAATATTTAAAGTTGTAACTGATTACTAGACACGAGCGGCCCAGCCAAAAGGGCCACTGATGTACATGAAGTGATGGTGATATTTACATCTGTGACGTGAAGCACTTGATCACATACATATGTAACAATCAACACTGGAAGGATGAAGCAAAATGAGTGACTGAACAAACAAAACAACAATGAGAACAAAGGTTCACGTGATAATGAGTACAGACAGGGAAAAATCCTTGAAATGCATTAGCCGATTAGAAACAAAGATGTGCAGGGAACATCATCTTCACATACAGAGAACATGGACAATCTTTACACTTATTAGTTACTACATCACAAATGGTGCTGACACATTTGGTCTTTCCCCCCTCCCCCCCTCCCCCGCCCCCCTTTTTATATATTTTTTTTTAGTAATTTGAGTTAGAGTTGCTGTCACTGTCTGCCCCTAACAACAGGTACATCACGGTGGACTGGTCACTCTGTCAAGTGTTTTGTACAGTGCCCTGGGCGTTCATCAAGCCACAACTTACTCATGGCAGCTGCACAAAGTATGTGCACATTTCTGTGTGGACACTGTCAAGCAGACTTTACATGCAAACATGAATCATGGTCTTGCCCCTGGATTACACATACAGACTGATACAGTCTGGTTTTGTGGGTTTACTTGGGGAATATTACCTGGATGGCTACTGAATGTGTGTTGTGTGCACGCAGAGACTGGCAGTGAACTGGAGACAGTAAGTATTCCCACTGTATGCTGAAATCATGACACTCAAGCTAGCTCTTTTGCCAAAAAGCGTGAGGATAACAACAAGAAGAACCACTAACGACAAAAAAGAAATAGTGTGATGATAAAACCATTCAAATATATATATATATGTTATTTTTTTACATTATTATCATCATCCCATGATCAGTATTATTACAATTATAATGACGGGTGCACTGATTTTACCACTCCAAGTCATTTCAAAGCATCAAAGAGGCAGCTATTCTGAAGCATGTAACTAACAGGACGTACTTAATGTGCATGTAAACTATCAGTCCATTATTTAAAGTGAATGTTCATAAGCTTTTATATTTGGTTTTAATAATCCAAACAAACTTCAAACTGTACCATGCTAGGCAGAGGTGTATGGACAATCTCAAGTAATGCACCAGACCCCAACATGATGAACGTGGCTATTTGGACACACGTGTACAGCACACAAACACTTGCACTGATGAGTAACAACATATTCAAGGAAAACATGACAATAATCGTGTAATGTCTGTACAGTAGTGCATTGCTCTGTGAACCTTTCACTTATCGACAAAGTGGTTCCATCCTCTGCGAGTGACTTGCAGTTGTACAAGAGACAGTTAGTGGGCGCCTCAAATCTGAGGACATACAGCACACACTCATACAAACATGTATGCGCACAGGAGTCTTATATCAAACATGCAAGTACAAAACAAGTGGCTACTAGCATGTGACAACGTTAAATACATCTCCATATCTCACTAAAAATGAATGAATAAATAAATACAAACTCTCAGACAACTCACATTCAAAACAGAAAAACCTGTTTGTTTTATAACCCTCCAAGTGATTTTGGAAAAGGCTCAAGGTCAATCATCATGAAAACTGGTATGAACATGAAACAGTAATTATCATGCACCATTTTAAAGATCACATCCTAGAAAATGCCAATGTCACAGTTTTAGCTGTGGAAGGAAATGTATTATTTATCTGCCTTAAATGAATGCATTGCCTCAAAACATTATCTTCCTCATTATGTCCATGAATGCAACAATCACATAAAGTCTGAACTGAAGAAAATAAAACCTTGTCAAGAAAACAACTTTCATATTCTGTTGCCAATGTGACTTAATTCAATCAAGCTGATCAAAACTGTTATAAAATGGACATTCTCCCATGCACAGTCCGAAAAAACGCCCGTAAACAAACGATCTCGAGAAAGGACCCATGTTAAATTTCTGCACTGTCTGAATTCATGTCAATTACCTCCCTTGTGAAATAATACCTACCCAAGACTCAAAAAGTGCAACATTTTTAATCCATGTGAGAACCATAAAAAGTTTAACAAAAAGCACAGAGGAAAAACCAACAATATACAACTTGCAGTTTTACCTTTCTAACGCCCATGTGACTTTCAAATAAGGTCAAGGCCATCAGTATGTATCATTACATGTTATGTGCAATGTGAGAGACTCCTCTTCAACAGTGTCTGAACAACCCCAACTAAAACGATTTTCAAGTCTGAAAATGCATTATGTATCACCCTGTAAGTTGAATAAGCACTGACATCAAAAACAGCATAAATTTCATGATCTGTTCTACTTGACAACAGTCATACAAAGTCTGAACTTGATCAACTGGTTGATGCTAATGTCACCTTGAAACATGGCCACAGGCAGTGGTATAAACAGATAAAGCTCAGTAAACACTATCTACCACCATGGAAAGTTTGAGATTTATCACATTTACAGAATTCAAGACAGTCAAAACCTGAAGGTTCCTGACATTGAAAAGTCACAGAGATCTGAAAGCATCACTCAAAATGTTATCAAAACAAGTGAATTAAACTTAGAAACAAAAGTATGTCTTTGAAACTGTTTTATGTATAACACACTAACTGACTGACTGAGGCAGTAACTGTCACTGCCAGAATCCATTATTCATTTTCTGGATACACAAAGAGCTGCTAACTGCATATTTTAACAGCATTAATGTTTTTTGTTTTGTTTTTTTATGTATCTTGGACCCCTCCCCCAACTCCACCCTCATCCCCCAAAAAGAGAGAAAGACCAAAACCAAAGCAGAATGCAACTATTATTCTACAATAATAAACTTGTAAATAATGACCCAAAACTGAGACACTGATTTTTTTTCCACACACAGATACGTTTGCACATTTGAAAGCAATTTGCATAAGTTGTTTCACCACTACAAATTGACAAGATTATTCAAATACCTACAAATGTGTTCCTTTAAATCACTGATGATATCATCATCACTGAAATTTCACTCTCATGAAACTGTCAATATCATACTAAAACTCCAAAGATGAACATAAAAGAAATCTGTTGAAGCGATGTAACAAGCCTTATTTGGCACAAAGTTCTTGCTACTTGACCAATGACATAATCTCTTGGCTTCACACTCACAACTGCTTAAACAGAAACTCACACATCCTACATTCATCAAGAAGTCAAGTGCAATATGTAAGTACTGACAGTCTATCAGAAGTAACACAGCATGTCTCAGTATTTAGTTACGCCTGACAAACCATTTTAAATAAACCATAATGGTTGCAAATTCTTAGTCAATTGGTGTCAACAATCAATTGTAGTTGTACATTTTCAGCAACACCATGCTCAGCTACAGGTTAAGTTGTAAACTCTTAATGAGAGTGCAGTGTCAATGAATACTTTCCCCCAAGTTTGTACACAAGTCATATAAGCACAAGGGGTTGAGGACACACCCCATTTTACCAAGTATGAATGAAATGTTCTCACAAAAAGTGCCACAGGGCAGAGGATGTCAGTCAGTGAAACCTTCCTTGAAGGTTGGTCACCATTGTTTGTTTATTGGACTGCATATCTGAGACTCCTGATATTGTTGTTACACATGTAGTGCTTACATTTACATCTTTTCTTTTTCAGCACTTTTAGGCAATTTCTTACATTTGAAGAGTTAGCTCTGATATTCATTCATTTCATTCAACCAATCTTTGCAACTGTCGTTTCATGTAATTGTGAATATTTTCACATCTATAAAAACCACAGAGGAGCAGAAAGAGATAAAGTAGGTCTGCTTCAAATAAGTCTGCGATTCGAGAAGGCAACATACTGTTACATCTGCACAGTGGAACCACTCTAAAATCAAAGCAAAACTGGTCTTAAAACAGGAGTGGGTCCTTGATCAGGAATTTATCCACATGGAAATTTGAAGGAAAGAGTTTCAGAAAAAAAAGTGGTCCTAAAATAGGGGTGGTTTCTTCTCATGGTGGTCCCCTATTCCACTGTACTTTGGAAATGATCGCAAAAGAAACTAGGAGTGTGTGCAGCACCTAATTTACTGACAGGTGAGCACATTCTGTTAGCTTTTATGTTTCATATACAACAGCACCGTAAGATTCTACATGATTGGTCCAGCTTACAACCAAGAGCATTTAAACAGGCTGTGGTACAACTTCACAGTTCCGGTGGAAAAGCTGTTAACATTTTCTCTTCCACACAATGTAATGGAAACCATTTCTGACTTGAGACACTATACACACCATTTACTACCGTTAATACCAAACTAAAAGTTTGGTATCCTCAAAGATGCCCAAACAAGTGAGAGGAAAAGATCATGTCAAATCTGAGTCCATGAGTCATTACTACAACTAAATATGTACCTCTATGGCAGCACAATGCCACTAGCATCAAATAAATACATTTTCCCTGTGGTCCTGTTTTGGGTGGTGCCACCCCAGCCAAGAACTGACAAAGCAGCCTCAGTGTTGAAGAAGAAACTGGCGCTGATGTCAAGCACGGAGCACCATTGTGAAGGTTGAAGTCAACTGATGCCTACACACTAAACACAATGCTTTGCAGACTTCTGACACAGCTGGCTGGCTCACAGGCCATACAGTTGGGTGTGAGTATGTAAACTAGTACAGGTTGCCAGGCTGGCAATACTAAGTGTGATGGACACAAGTGAAGCATCTACCAGCTGGGGTATTAGTTTTACTGTCACCAGTCAAGCAGCCACTGACATAGCAGGGGTCAAAGAAGCACATCAGGTGGGTGGCGGTAAGGATTGGGTGAAATGGAGGTTAGAGGTTGGTGGTCACTCAATACACTTTGAAATAAAGTCCAAAAATCGGCGAGCATATTGGTCGGGCCGCACAGTGGATATTTCTGCACCAGCGCCATGCTTGACAGTCTTTGCAGCCTGTGCAGTGCGCTTTTTCATTCCATACTTGGTCAGGACATCAATCAACGCCATGAAGTAAATCTCTGATTTGGAAGATGCTGCACACACACACACACACACACAAAAAGAACATTTCCATAAAGAGACACTTTGTTTGATGTTTACACATTGTTGCCCTGTTCCCATTCCTATTTTTCTTTGCAGGATGCTCAGAGCTTTTAAGAATTTGCCCTAAAGAAATAACCATTATCACAAATTACTCAGAAAACTTTATAACAAACTAATTTTTAACCAGGCATGATAGTGATCAGTTTGTGGTATTACAATCACAGTCTAATTTGAATGAAAGATTTTAAAACAGCTCTCCCTAAAAAGGTGGTGCCCAACTGACAATAGACAGGAAAGTACAGATGGGACAATAATAAGACATGGCAAAGAAGAATTTGTGCCCAAATGTAAAGCCACATATGCCCATGAAGAGTTACTTCCCATCCATTTGGTGATACTTTCAAAAGAAAGCAGTCTCACTCTTAGCGTATTTTTTGTTTTCTGTATGTTTTTTGTTTTTGACTTCAAGCAACAAGAACCAAAGGACTGACCACAAAATAAATGATCAGGCTTGAAGTCAATACTGTGAAAGATATTCTGCAAGAATGTAACCAGGACGGTCAGTCATTCCATGTCGCCCCTGCCCGTTTAGATGTCGTAACAGCAACTGGACCGTGTGTGTACTCCCATGCTCAGGTTTGGCTACAAACTGAAAATAAGATCCTGGCAAATGGCAAATGGAACACAGATCAGGACTAGACGGTGAAAAACACACAGCCACCCATAACCTGCCAGAAACATGGGGAAACTGCACCTCTGCACTTACCCTCAGCAGAGCGCACACCAAACCTCTCCAACTCCCCGTCCAACTCTCCATTAAAAGGTGGCATTGGGGTGATTGGCTGTGGAGAGTCAGGTGGGGTGGGCACTCCTTCTCCATCTTCATCAACGCCATTCTCCTCCTCCTCCGCACATTCCTCCTGCACCTCTTCTGCAAGTCCTTCCTCTTCATCCTCCTCCTCATCAGCAGGAACTGGGAAGGTGTTGCGCTGCTGCTTGTCCTCAACTGTGCAGTCATGGATGCCCACAATCAGGCTGTAGTCCATGATGTGTAGGCCTGACAGAAACTGTGCAAAAACAGCAAGGTTACACTGATGATGCAACATGACAGTCTCATACGCCATAATTATTTACTCCAATGCATTAGCAAAATAGCGGAATCAAAACAGCAGACATAATTTTGTATTTCAAACAGTGTATGCCATGAAACTACTGTGAACCACAGAGCACTTGACGGTATCAATCAGCATGCACGCACACACACATAGTGTTTTATTCCAAGCTTCCTGGGCAATCATAGCAACAATGACTGACATTGTACCTATACTGACAGTCCAAGCACATTCTGCTTCACGTTAGGGTCTGAGGTACAGATATATCACCCACTGAAATGTCACAGGCATTTTTCTTCTTTCTGCTAAATGATCAGCTGAAAGATCAGACAGTTTAGGCTGTTACTTGGGCTGTTATTGAAGTCAAATGCTGAAGTACATCTCCACACAATGTGTAGGCTTACAGAAATAAGGAGACATTATTATGCTGAATGCATTCCACGATGCCATCGATTCTTTACTTGTGTGTAAAACATGTATAAAAAGTATATACTATGATTTAATATTGCTAGATAGGAAAACTGAAGTTTTACTTTGAGATGGACTTTGTTATGATTTTAAGATTATTTGTTGACAATATGCAGTATTACACACACACACACACACACACACACACACACACACACACACACACACACACACACACACACACACACACACATGCATGCACGCAAGCAACAACACACACAAACACACACATTATTTAATTATATATCCATGCAGCTAATTAGGATACACCCATAGCTAATTAGCACTATATGCGTCGAGAATGAGTTTTTGCAGCTGTCCTGTTAAACTGTTAAAATACCTTGTGAATGGATGAGTGAGTGAGAGGTACATTGTGATGATGGATGCATGTTTTTGAATAAATGCCCCACATGATGTGCATGGCAGAAAATTAAAAAAAAAAAAATAATGAGACAGATGAAGGTAAAGAAATGAGACAGATGAAGGTAAAGAAATAATGAGACAGAGAAACGTAAAAATAATCAGACAGAGGAAGGCAATGAGTATACTTGTAGGTCACTCCAAACGTGACAATGTTTAAGCAAAACAACAACAACAACAACAAAAAACTGTGTTAAGATGACATCAGACACAGAGAAATACAATTTTCACACCAGTGAAAAAGATTACTGTCACAAGCATCTTGAATACAACACTATAAAGTTCACCTCAACATCCTTCTGTAGCATCTGCATGACCTTCTCTTTCTCCTCAGGACCTACATTGATGACAGCACCATCGTTGACAAAGTCATTATCCTTGAAAGTGGGCAGCTCTTTGGCCTGTAACCAACACACCCAGCACTATCACCCCAGATTCAGAGAAGGACCAGAAATGTTGTTGAACTTATCTGCTTTGGTTATAAATGCACCACCGATCTCAATCCTCACTGTACACACCTGGCATGAGTAACAAGAGTCAACAAAACACAAGTTTGCAGAGGCTGGAGGCTCTCTGACACAGTTAAATACAGCAACAGTCCTCCTGTAGTGTGGTACAAGAACAGCACAAAGTCCTAAAACCACCAATGTCACCAAGTAAAAGAGACATCGTATGAACAGGTATGCTCATCATTACATCTATACTGCCAGGCAACCTAACCCTCACAATGATTAACATCCTTTCATGCTGAAATATTAGTAGGTTTTTTATACACCCAAATTGTTTCTCTTCTTTAACCCTTTCAGCTCTGTGCCCTATAGAGTGCCAGCAAAGCATGCATGCTTTCCCCTACTTGCACCTATGTAGAATGCAGGAAACAAAAAGTGTTTCATTAAACTCTGTTCCAAGGCTTTAAAGTATGTACACACAATTAGGAAGGGACGTGATGCCAGTGGCTTTCCTTCTATAGTGTAGTGTGCACACCTTACCAACATTTCAAGCGATTTTGATTTTTTTATGTATGTATGTATATAATATTTATTAAAAAAAAAAAAAAATCCTTAAATATAATGGCACAGAGGCAGCATCTGACACTTCAGCAAGTCCACATATATGTATTTTGCCTTTGGCTAATAGTAAATGAATGAGTACATCTTTTACAACATATGTACAGATGTCATAGCTCCTGATGTCAGGATGCTCCTGATGTACACTGTCGGTAAATCTGTAAAACTTAATTGTTGTAGGTAGCATACTCTAAAAGACTCTCAATTAGCTTGTGAATGGAACAACCCCAACACCACAGCCTTCAAGCTGAAACCTGCTAGGCTGGGAACTTAGGCTGCGCAGCCACAGGGCTGAAACTGAAAGGGTTAATGTTGATATTTTTACCTATTACTGAAACTAATACATCAAACTGAAGTTTTGATATGACACTGAACAAAGCTAAAGAAGTTCACATGCAAAACAATTGTCAAGTATTATTGTATTTTGTTAGGCAATTCTAATTTTATATTGAAATTTGACCTTATTCCTCACCACACATGTGTAGAATGTGTGTACATTCTATACATTAAAAATGTGCAGCCCAATCTGAGTCCATAAATAATGCAAAGTACACACAGACATCAAGAGCTGAGGGACTTACCCGCTCTTTTTCACTTGCTTGTCTGTCAACAGTGGAACCCTGAAAATAGCAATGACATTATGAAACCTGAATGGCATCATGAAACTAGAGAGTCAGTCAATCAACAGAAACACAAAACTAAATAGACTCTATAGCCAGCCAAACTGAGCAGAGACTGATCACCTGTCAGTGAGCCTCAAGATTCTTAGTTCACAGAATGGAAGAGTGTAGTGGTGTGCATAAATAAAATTAAAAAGGTTTTCACAACAAAGGGGGGAAAAGAAAAAAAGACATGACAGGGTTTTGTACTAGGAACAGTTTTGTTTACTTGGTAGTATGGTACTCTCAGCCTCTGCAATTTTAGTCCACAACTGTGACAATCACAAGTCAATGACACTGAGCTGTCCAAAAGTACACCACAATATCAGTTCAATACTATTTAGTCATGTATTCAGACACATATTGAGGATGTTCTACTCTGGGTGAATAGCAAGAAGCTCAAGCTGAGCACTGATAAAACAAAGGTTCAGAAGCTATCTTTTGAACAAACATTAATTGAAACCTTGAATGTTTGCTATGTCCTTGGTCTTGACTATATCAGTCTAATATGTTCACTAGACACTGTGGCTTATGATCATCTATCATTAAAGTAAGTTTGGTTGCAAAAGAATCAGAATTTTAGAGGATACAGTAGAAACAGTCATATCTTGATTATGTAAGCAGAAACTGACCTTGAAGACAGCAACCCAATCTTTTTTCATTTCTTGGTGACACTCTGGCTTATGATGATGCATTACCATAACAAGTTTGGTTTAAAAAAAAAGGTTCAGCAGTTCATATGATATTGGTCAGACAAAGATAACTGAAATTTTACCACTGTGACCGTGACCTTAAGCACAGCAATCCAATATTTTCATTGGACGCTTTGGCTTACACTGATCTACCATCAGAGTAAGTGTGGTTGCATTAAAATCAGTAGTTCAGAAGATATAGCAGAAACAGACATATTTTGGTTATACATAAGCTCTCACTGTGACCTTAACCTTGAAGATAGCAACCCAATTAGCAATCCACAATGATGCACCACCATACCAAGTTTGCTTACAAAAGGTTGAGCAGTTCAGAAAATATCCTCTGGGCAGACAGACAGACAGACAGACATGGTGATTCCAGTACACCCCTGTGACAAAGTTGGGAGTGTGAGTGTGTGTGTGTGTGTGTGGGGGGGGGGGGGGGGGGGGGGGGCGGGGGTGAGTATAATAAACACTGCACAGGTAAACTGCACCTGGGACCAGCTGACCTGCTTCTTGTCCTACTGGCACACGGCCATCTCAGCTTCACAATCAGGTGTGAGACAGCGGTCTCCCTTTGCAGCAATATTTACTGCATGATGCAAGTTGCATCACAAAAAGATCACACGGCTCTGGCAACAGGGTGGATGCAGAAACTCTGCTGCTCCATTCCAAAATAACACAATTTTGAAAGTGCCCAAGAAAGAGATATGCTGAAATGAATCTTTATAGAACAGCCGTTTTATAGTGGATATCAGTAAAAAGCACGCTCTTGTGCATATATGTGTGCGCAAGTGTCTGCACGCCTACGTTTTTTCTGCTGAAATTAAAGCTGTTCATCTAAAATACTTGGGTTGACAGACATATTCAGCTTGTTGAGCCATTTCCTACATCTGGGATATGAAGGGCACTCTGCAAAAGTGCAGGCCAGGCTCCTGTACTCTGTTCCTAAAAGCACTCACTGATAATGGAGTACAAAGCCAATGCTAGCCTGGGAGGATTTGCCCCATGTCCTGTTTGAAGCCGACCAAAAAACAAAAACAAAAAGCAGCTGTAACTCTATTCATCATTATCCTACTGTTCAGTCCTGCCACTTCTGGACTTGAAATCTGGTTTGTTTCTGAATCTCTCCACATACTAAAAGCTAAATCTGTATGCATTTAACAAGATTTCCATTGTCACTGTGTAACTGTAAGTAATACTAACAGAAATTCAGACTTAACATCCAAACCACTGCTTGAAATAATGCTCCCTGTCAAAACAGATTGTTCCCATGTGTCCATGCATGGAACAATATTGATCAGACCAGGAGTGAAAGCTGAAGCCAGATCCCCCATGAAGCCCGTATCTGTAACCCAAGCCACCTACTCTTAGACTCTAAAACACACATTAGCTGCAAAGTGCAACTGTTGATGCTGAAGAACAAGGAAAAGGATGGCTGAGCCAACTTGGGCGCCACACAGATGCTCTGTGCAAGGCATGGATGTGTGACTGTGTGTGTGTGTGTGTGGGGGGGGGGGGGGGGGGGGGGGCTGTATGAAGGAAAAGCTGTATCAAATCAGCACTTATTCGATGCTCCATTGCAATTTACAGTCCTTCATAAACACTCACTGGACAGTATGCACAGTATGTGGTTATGGTTGGTGGAATTAAAACCAAGCTCTGATACAGAAAGTAGCATAATTTACATACACACACACACACATATATATATATATGTAATGGAGTGGTGGAGCGTAGAACAGGACCGTGACCCAGGCAGCAGAGTCGGTCAAAAATGGAGACCACAGCAGGCGTACGGCAGCAATCAGGTTTTACTTTCTCAGCCGCAAACAATTTTCAGCACACACAAAATCCTCACGCTCACGCATAGATAAGAGAACGGCGCGGGCCACAGGGAACACACACTATCGCTACAGTAAAATCGCCCCTCTGGACCACAAAATGGCTGACAACTGTGTTTCCCTGGCCCGCACAAATACAGTTTCCTCTACAACAACTAAACCAATTAAAGCATGAAAAACATCAAATAAAAGCTACAGTTACAATCTTTTAAACTGTATAAACAAAATGTACACACGTGACTTATTTTATTTACAACAAGAGTGGGAAGCGTGGCTTGTGCCTGTCTATAAACAGATTCGTACAACTAAATCACAACTAACACAATGTACAAAATATAAATGTCAATAAAACTTACATCAGAATAAAGAACACGCTCCCACGGTTAAAATGGTACATAACAATTACAATACAACGCTCTGTAAGAGAAGCAAGACACACTCAAAGACAAGTACTAAAACAATCGATGCGAACTTTCGCCTGGGGTGCGTAATCTTAGTCGCAGCAGCGCTGATAGTAACATTAAGTAGTCTATGAATACAACTTGGCTTCTACAGTAAACAATACTTAATAAGTTAATTTCAACCCAAAATAAGCACTAAACATGAAGTCAGCTAAGCAAAATACTATACGACAAAGTATTGATCAACACAGGATTACTTTAGCCGAATCAAAACAACATTTCACTACTATTTACTAGTACTAAACAAAGCGCGCCATGCAGATGACGGCTATAAAAAGAATGGACCTAGAGAGGCATCGGCTACTAATTAAGCTCGATCCTGTGTCTAAATAAACGTTAAATAACATTCTAAGATGCCAAAATATATTACACATGGCTTAGTGCATAAAAAGGACTAGGTAAATAAAGAGTAGGTAAACAAACAAGCGGTCAAAATGTTAAGGGAGAAAACAGATTTGAAAATGGCGCGCACTTCGGCGGCTATTGCCGGTCGGCTGTGTGAAGGCCATGTGGCGTTATGCCACACGCCGCGCTTCAAAACAAAAGTGTCATCTGCTCCGGTTCCCGGGTTACTATCAGTACAGTAATGAAATTGCTGTGGATCTGTTAACAGGGGCGGGATTATTGTAAAACGTATACAAAGAGCACTTGCTCACATCTATACAAACCATTTTACCATTGTCAACCATCTCCAACATCTCTCCATATGTCATGTACACAGTGCTTCCAACACTTACCAAGAAAATGCACAAAGAGAACCCTGAAACACTAACTCTAAACAAATTCATGTTACACAAACAGCCAGACTTTCCAGCTGTTTTACAGATGAGTGTAGCTTGGCACTGTGCGCCCCATAAATTGTGCATCTTGTAAGAACAAGAAGATTAACTAAAATATTTTATGCTAGCCAAAGCCCATGTGCACTGACTGACATTTCCTGAATAATCACTGATGCAAACTTGAAACTCAAATATATTAATTAACTGACTGCTTTTATACAGTGCTGTTCCCTGTGTCACTTCATTCAAATCCACATACATAGTGCTTAACTGCACTTTTGGCAGAATGACTGGGGCCATTTACATGCTACTGCAGTAACATGGAGGTGGAATGGACAAAGAAACAAGAAGTCTGCAAACAAAATGTTGACCATGGAGTAGAGAGTTCTCCTGCTGCTCCTGCCAGGACTTGAACCCATGACCTTTCAATCAGGAATTTGTTTTTTTTACAAATCTAAAGGGAATGACTGTTCATACCATACCTTGAGATCATATTTCTTGTGAATGGTGAGTCTGGGGCTGAAGACATTCCTCATGACCACCATGTAGGTCTCTGCATCATTGACCGTCAGTCTGTACATGCCTAGGTATTGTGGCAGTAATGTCTGAGCATGACACTCCACTACATACTGTGGAACAAAACACAGGCAAAGGAAGTCAGTGTTAGGCATGTCAATATAACCTAGGCCTGTAATATACTCCCCCCCTACCCCACCCACCCCCCTTTACTGCATCATTAGGGGAAAGGGGGGTGGGGGGCATAAAAAACTAAACCGACTCCAGTTTAACCTTAACACACACACACACATATATATAGCTAACAAATCAAACTCACTACCCTCACTCAGACCAAGCCCATGCACAACATTCCCTGATCAAGTCTCAGTTCAGATTGCAAATGATGCCAGTAAAGAAGTACAATCTCCAGGGGCCAATAGCCTGAATGCTGGTTTTACATTTTATGATGTCCAGTCATCCTTTTCATTCCAACAGTGATCAAAAAGACATGAAGAGGAAAAGAAAGATTCTCAGATGGTAATAAGCATCTTAAGCTGTCTCAGAACATTTCCCTTCTTCCCTCTCCACACACCCAAAGTAGAGGAAGCATGTGTGTGACAAATAATGTTTGAGTTAGACAAAAGAAAGATTCAATGGGGATACAAATTACAAAGTGTCCCCAAGATACATTTTTTGTTAAAGAAGCTACATCCCCTACTATTACTACTACTCTCTCACTCACATGCATACACATGGGGAACTAATAAACTAGTCGAATCCAGTGTGAATTTCTCCACCCATGGCACTTTGGTACAGCTTGAGATAAACTTTAAATTACTGTTATAAATGGTGGTTATGCTTGATTCCTAATCTTATGCAAGGGTGTACACTTTGTAACAATGACACAGTGTTTTATACAATTTGAGGAAGAGCAAATGGTAAACCTGAGCTCCCCAGAGTTGTGTCCATGCAGCCAGATACATAGCTGAGGTGTTGCATAAACAGTATGCTAAAAACACATGTATGTAATCAATAAGTTTACTATAGTAGACAAAGTGTGCAGTCCAGTATCTGAAACTAGTGAAAGCTGTTTTGGCTGAACAGGCTGAAAGAATGTCCATTTCAACTGACCTGATGATACTGTTTGAGTATATGATGCATCATCTCCACCTCCTCGGACACAAGTGTTTTGATGAAGTAGCGCTTATCCCGTGACAAAAACAATCTTGCCCCACTCTTTCCTGCTGAGTCTGTTGACATTATGTGTTTTGTCAAAGAGACCTGAAAATGAAGCATACATAAGAACCAGTAAGACATAAGTACATGTTTTAAAGGCTATTACTACGTACATATATACAACATTTACAGTAGAACTTACTAGAAACAACATATCCAAGCGAAAATGCAGATGCAATACTGTACATCATCACACTAAAAATATGAACAGTTTTATGAGTTCTTAAACATAATACTGACAGATCCCAACTTTTTTCCAAGCTGATACTGCTATAAAACTAAAACACTTAACATTGCATTAGCAAATCCAGTTTATAAAAGTTTCAACATTAATCCCACCCCAGTTATTATATATATTTGCAATCTCATTCCTGTACTGTTAGTAAACCAGGAACCTAAGCAGATGTTGCTTTCTGAAGTACTGCATGTAGCATGACACCACACAACTAACCACCAGGTATGTGCACAGTATGGTATGCTGGGTATGCGCAGGATTCCAATCCATTTTTTGCCAGTTCTCCTTCTTGTGCACCAATCCATGTATAAGTTGGCAGACGACTACCACTCTGCTTCCATCACAATTATATATATAAAAAGCAACTTAGCATAGCACACTCAATATGAATACTGAAAAGCTTACCATATACTGCGTATCATCTATACCAAATCTATCCCTCAAGTTCTTGAACACAAGTGGGCAGTATTCTTTCACTTTGAAATGGCTTGGCATGCTGTCTCTGAAAGAAGAACAGGAAGCAGTTCACAAAATAAGAGAACACTACTAACAACAAAAATAAAGAACTGCTACTGTGTACCAACTGACTTGATGAACCATACTGTATGAACAGACCCTGTCTTTATTTCATGCTAAATCTCATACTTTCATAGATATAAATAAATTATAAGAATAAATATGTGCAAACATGACTTTTTCATAATGAATGTCAATCAGCAGAGCAGGCATCCTTCCATGCTGAGAACACTATTTCCACTGATACATGGGTCATTCTCCTGAAAACTGGACCAAAGAGGGTGCCGCTTTCCTGATGAAATAAAAATTAAACTAAACACGAAACCTTTTAAACTACCGCTATAATTCTGATGCAATGTGTTTGGAGAAAAAGGGAAATGCCACAATGGGTAAATGCATCATTATTTCTTGTGCTGTGAGCCTTTTTTGGTAAAAATCGAGGCATTTTCATGGCCGCCATTTGTGACATGGCTGTGGGAAGGTTAGCTGATCGCAGATATTTCCTTCGAATCGTTCATGATTGAACAAAAACAGGTTGCATGAGAAAGAAGGAGGCTAGTTCTTACATACAAATGGTATTTATTGTATGTTGCTTGCTACTAACAGCTCCATACAAAGGAAAGATAATCAGTGTCTCGCACGTTACCGGTGGTGTTTTCTGAGTGTGTATCACGATACTGTGACTTGTTCACAACAGAAACTAAAGATCTTTCTTTTTTTCATCAGCTTGGTAGATAACCACATTTCACCTTATTTTTAATGCTTGTTTGATGACATGAGAGTAGATACAAAATAAATTACAGTCATTTCTTCAGGGGTGGTTGACGTGGTGTCTTACAATGGTGTAACATGCAAGTACACAAAAGAATTATTTCTGCTTGTATCACTGACTTTTGACCTACCCTAACATACCAGTCCACATCTGCTTACTTGCAGCAGCAACATTTGACCTCTTTTTGAACTGTGTGTGGTGTATTAGTTTACTACAGAAGGGAAAGCACCTTGGTGTCATCAGGGGTGAGGGATGTAACGCTCGTGACACATTTGTTCCCACTCGGCTGAGTGTTTGTATGCAACCTTTTGTAAACAAACTTGGTATTGTGGTGCACCACCATGAGCCGGAAGGTCATGCACAAAAATGGGAGTCTATCTTCAAGGTCAAGGTCACAGTGTGGGTTTATATAATCAAAATATGACAGTTTCTACTATATCTTTTATTAGTTCTAAACCAGTGAGTCTTTTGCAACCAAACTCAATCTGAGTGTATATCATCATAAACAAAGAAGTGTCCAATGAAAATGTTGGACTGCTGTGTTCAAGGTCAATGTCACAGCCAAGGTTAAAAGTTTCAGTTAATGCTAGTTTGGATGATATCTTATGCATTGCTGAACCATCTGTAAGCAAACCCAGTATGGTAAGACATCATTATAAGCCAGAGTGTCATACGTGAAAAATGGGTTTCTATCTTCAAGGTCAAGGTCACAGTAACTGAATTTCTGTTCATACAATGAAATATAACTATTTCTATTATATGTTTTGAACTGCTGATTGTTTTGGCAACCAACTTAGTTTGACAGCGCATGTTCATAAGCTGGAGTATCTTGTGAAAAGGTTGCTTTGCTGTATTCAAGGTCAAGGTCACACTGATGGTTCTGAACTTCAGTGAATGTTTGCCTGGACAATATCTCTGATCGGTCAAACTTAGTATGGCGATGCATCATCATCAGCCAGAGTATCACTCACAAATATCATTTTGCGATGTTCAAGGTCAAAGCCACAATTGTTTCTACTAGATCTTCAGAAATACTGAAACTTTTGCAATCCAAATTAGTTTGATGGTACATCATCACAAGACAGCATAAGACACTGTGAAAAGATTTTCTTGCTTTTACACAGGGCGTGAGACAGTAGTAATAGTAGTAAGTTGGTATTTTACGCCCAGTCAACCAGTATGGTTATATCAGGGCGATACACATCTCTTATATTTTAATAATATGTATTTCTTAAAATGAGTCTATATATACAGTTTTAAAACCATGCTTAAAAGGTGTATAACATAAACATAACTAAAAGTGATCTCAAATTTATATTTTTCCAAAAATATTGATTTCTTTCAAAAAGTTAAAAATCTTCTCAGGTAAAGTATCTTGAAATAACATGCGCAATGATTTAACTGTAAAATGGCTCTCTCTTATTTCAATAAAATCCGAACAAGTAAGTAAAATATGCTCTACAGTTAAACGTTTATCACATCCGATACACATTGGCGGTTCCTCACCCTTCAATAAAAAGGAATGAGTAATAAAAGAATGGCCAATGTGCAATCGAGCCATCACAGTCTCTTCTTTTCTGTTTCTCCGGGGACAAATAATACATTCTTTTAGTATTGGAAATATTTTATATAATTTATTTTCTGGGAACTCATCCCACTCAGACCGCCACAGCTCTAATATATATTTATTTGTGCATGGTTTTAGGTCTGAGAATGGGATGAGCTCAACCAAGATGTCACCATCAAGGGCATCCTTAGCTGCAGAATCTGCAGCTGAATTTCCTCTAATGCCAACATGGCTGGGAACCCAGATGAAAACAATCTCTCTCCCGTCTCTTGTCATTTCTGTATACAAGTCTAATATCTGAACTAAGGCTGGATGGTCATACTTTAGGTTAAATATCGACTGTAAAGATGAGAGGGAATCTGATAATATCAAAAACGATCTTCCTTTAGAACAATAAACATGTTTGAGAGCTAATAAAATAGCTCTCAACTCTGCTGTATATGCTGAACTGTCATCTGGAAGCCGACAGGTAAAAGGTTTATTAATTCGTTTAGTTGATACAGCCGCCGCAGCAACTCCATCCTCTGTTTTAGAAGCATTGGTGAAAAAAATTTCTGATAAAGGGTATTCTGAAATAAGTTGTAAATAAAGCTGTTTGTATATTTCCATGTGAGACAGATTACTAACTAAGTGCGATTTGTTATTAACTTCAGAAAGCAAGAAACACATATCCCTCTGATGTGCATATTTATATACAGGGTTCAGACCAAGTTGGTGCAATGCGCATCCCCCCCCCCCCCCCAACCCCCAATTACTCTGGGGAAGAAAGAGAAAAAAAATAAGGAAAAGAAATGTGTAATCTATTTTGTGCATGTCTGTATTTTGAAGAAGACATTTTAAACCAAAATCATAAAAGAGGCACACCATATATATATATATTTTTTTTTTTTTAAATGTCACAAGTGACAGATATTCCTTTATTAATTAGGAAATATTGTATAATAAAAAAGATAAAAAAGTCAGGAGTCAAACTGGCCGCTGAGCCGACTATTCATGCATTTCTGGTGTCTTCTGCAACATGCGAGACACTGCCCTATGATGTAACATAATGCACAATTAACCACATTCCTGTCACCTTGTCAATTTATGTCTTATATTTATGTACACAAGAGATGTCAAGCTTTCATTTCCAAAGAATAACATTAAAAAAAATCACACGTTTCATTTTTACCCTCTATGTCACAGTTTTGACTAGTTTTCAGGATAATGACCCAGATATAATTAAATGCAATGGTCTTGTGAATCACAATCAGACCTGAACTTTTCACACACAAAAAAATACACATTTCACATTTGTCTTTCTCAGTTTCAGGCAATGCTATGACATTTCTTCTTACTTTCTCTTTAAACATCTGGGGTCAAGTTGTTGACCTACTGATTACTGATGTCAAACGAGGTTGTAACAAAAAGACACACAAACTTGAATGTGTGTGTGTGTGTGTGTGTGTGTGTGGGGGGGGGGGGGGGGGTAGCAAGGCAAAGAAAGAAAGAAAGAAGGTGGAGCCTACTGCTGGTTTGGCAGCTTCACAAGGAACAATGAAGGCATCATGGGATTGGGAGTCAGCTAGCTGTTGGGAGAGATCATTCCATTTCCACTGTCTCACACTTCCAGTTGAAAATGTAGATGGATTTTTATATATATACAAATATGACAGGTACAACCAGGCACTGAACAGCAGTTCAACATGAACAGCATCAAGAGTTTCAGGGTGGACTTACTTGTTGAACATATGGTTGTCAACCTTGATTTTGCTGTAGGACTTGAAGTCATCAGGCATCAACATCACATGCATGTTCACCCTGTTCAGTTCATTGACCTGAAACAGTTCAACATTACTTTCTGACTGATAATGTTGCAACGACACTATGAAACACACCTTATCTTACTTTGTACACAAACCTGAAACAGTTCAACATCAGGCTCAGATTGTTACTGTTGGAAAACCATGATCACACACATGCTCAACTCAATTCCACAAAGACTGAAAAGAAAAGAAATGCATCACTTTCCCACTTCTGCTATAAAAACATCAAAAACACATACATTCCAATCAGCTGTTTTTCAAGAGAAGACAAACAAAAGCAAGACACCAACTGACCAACAGACACTAACTGCAATTTTATCAAAATAACATTATGTGTTGAAGAGTCACAGAATTACAGAAAACAACAACTCAAAACATTTTGTTTCGTTTTGTTGTTCCAGTCATACTTTCTGGGTGTTCAAATTAGTGCCATCTTCTTGAGGTACAAGTTGACTGATGTATCCCCATCTAGGGAGTAACTGCCCAAGCTGAGTGAGTGATCTAATTATTAATCTACATGGATGTACCTAACAAACAAACAAACAACAAAACATTTACACGCTGCATGGCTTTGTCGATAAAGTATAAATCATGGTTTTGCTTTTTGTAGCACTAAAATTAGGCCAAACACACTAAAACTTTTAATTTTTTAAATCACACACACACACAAACACACAAAAACAACAACATAAAAACTGAATACAATTACTGTATAAATTACAATCATCAAAAGTTCAAAATGAAAGATTCCCCTAAATATGAAACAGCATGACATTTCATTGCCATGGGCAGAATCATGATCTAATAAACATTGCCATGAACATAATGATTACCTAATAACAACAGATCGTTTTATCAGGTCACATTTTTATAACAGCCAAAACGCGAAGGAAAGCAATTTATCCACATACAAAATTAATGATCTAATATCACCAACAACAAAAAACCCACTGGCTTATGGTCATCTATCAACACAGAGTCTGGTTGCATAAGAATAATTAGTTCAGAACACAAAGTAAAAGTCACACTTTGATTATATATAATTTAAAAAAAATCTTAAGTGCGACCTTGACCTTGAAAGGGGCAACCTTTTTTCTTTTCTTTTTGACACCCCACCCCAAGATGATGATGCACCATCAGTCCAAGTTTGTCTACAAAAGGTTGAGCGGTTTCTGGGCAAAACCTGACAGACATTTACTGAGCACTCCAAACATCCACAGGAAAGCCACACTCATGGCATATAATGTAGTTGTCTCCACTGAAACACACACACACACACACACACACACACACACACACACACACACACACACACACACACAAACACAGAAGAAAAGGGAGGCCGGAGAAAAATGAAAGGAAAAAAAAGATGGCTGGATGATGGTGTAATCACTGATTTGAAAACAGGATATAGTGGAAACATTCTTGACCCACCCACTTTGAAAAAAAAAGGAACAAAAGAAAGGAAGGAATAAAATAATGAATCCTCCTTTTAAAGCAAAACCCCAAGAACAGCACAAAACACAAACATCATATTGGTATTACTGATGGTGAGACTAACAGACTGGAAAACAAAAACTTGGAAAATGTACTCATAAATAAAAGATGAGATAGGGTACAGGATATTTAACATGTTTTGACATGAAATATCTTCTTCAGGTATAACTTAATGACTTACAGATTAATACACTATACACACACAAAAAGCAGAAGACAGTTTAAACTGATTTATGCTGATGTTGTGTTGTATGTCCTGTTCCCTGTATCATCATTTATCAGTTCGTCCTTTTTCCAAGTTCTTTTCAGTTAGAACACTTATCACTTCTGAGTTCACGATTCCTCTTCTCTTTAATGTCTTATTTTTGTGTTCCTTACAAACACATTCCCCCCCCCCTCCCCCCCCAATCATCCTCATATAACATGCCCAAAACATAATGGATTAACAGAAGTCATGAAAAATCTGATGTAGACTGAAAGGGCTGAAGGAATCTGCCAAAATGACTATCTCACATACACACACACCTCAACTCTCCAGTAATTTTGCCATCCAGTGGACCCGGCACAGTTTACTCCTGCTGCCAGCCACATGCCCACAGGGACAAACATTTGGCAGGCAGGAGTCACCCCTCCCTCCACAGACGCCCCTTGGTCCCACTAATTTACTGACTCTATGGGGAGGCCACTGACTGTATTGATCGGCACCAAGGCAAAATGCCTCTGAATGGAGCACTTCTCCTACAAGTGTTGTGTTACAAGTTGGAATTATCTCATGGATTAGTATCATCTGGTAGCACAGTAAGACTTTCCTTGCCATCCCCAGGTCCACTGTCCTGAAAATGAAGTCACTTCTGCTCCTTGCAGACCATGTCACTTGTCAGAAAAACCCAACAAGACCATCTCAACAGACTGGGGTGGGGGGGTGGGGGGGAGGATTTATTATTATATTGGTCTCAATATAAATAAACCACACAGACTATGCATTTGAAATGAAACATCATTTCAAGCTGCGTGGATCACCAAACTATTATCTCTCCAAAGTACAAAAGTATTTTCTAGCACATTTTAAACAGAACTGTCCCTGTCAAGCCCTCTTTCACCACACACACGCAAAAAAAAGTGGAAGTGAGCAATATGGTCTGAGAACTAAAGGGTTAAAGTGACAAACACAAACATTTACTGCAATACATCATGATCAAGTTCTTACCACACAACTTAGGAGCATAAACAATACATGCCATTGTACCAGTCTCAAATTAATGAGGCCAGTGATGATGATGATGAGTTGATGCTTAATGTCCTCAGATGTCATTTGACATATTAGGGACAAGTTGTGACCAATGCCGAAGCACGGTTCAATAAAATCCACATACGTAAGGTGTATGCGTGTTTAGCTGTAACCTGCCACCTGCACTTTTTGGCAGAATGACCGGGATTTTTTACGTGCTACTGTGGTAACACGGGGGTGAAATGGATACCGAAATAAGAGTCAGCACAGAAAGTCGACCCTGGAGAAGAAAATTCTCCCGCCGTTCCAGCAGGGATTCGAACCCGCGACCTTTCAATCACGAGTCCGGTGCTCTAACCACTGAGCTATCCCCGCCCCCAGAGGCCAGTGAATCATAGCTTACCATTAAATATATTACTTATTAGTTGTAACCCTATCCATTTTGATGTGCATGATTGCACTGCACCCCCCACTCCCACCGCTAGAAAGGTATTACTTTTAATGATGCTGCACATACATATGTTTGCATATGTTTGACTGAAACATAACTGTGTCAGATAGTTGGGAAGATAATATATGTGCATGTCTGCAATACTGGCAAACAAGTGGGCCATAGACATCCATATAATCTGTCACCAAATTGTCAGAAACCCACATTTTTCTTGAAACAAATCATTCTTCTCTAATTTTCTTTTAGTGTGGTTAAAATATTTTGCTTAATTTTTCCATAACATGAAAGAGAATCAATGTAGTTGTATTTCCTGATGTAAGTTTCGTGGTTTCCACTTTGCATCTTTATCTCATTTGAAATTAAGCTTTTTATTAATTTATTATATGGACTTTAAAGTGCAACAACCAAAGATAACTTGTAAAGAAAAAAGTAAAATTCTTAATGAAAACCACCAAAAAACAGTAATGAGGCAAAATGGAAACCATAACTTACATCAGACAAGAAAAAAGTCAATTTGAATTTAGTTATCAAAATAAAACACATTAAACAAATTTATATTTGTCACTTTTTATCATTTTGGACTAATCTAACAAGCCATTGCTATCTTTGTTTTGGCATTTAATATTACAGGTTATTAAAAATGATGTAAGTAACATGGAAAACCATGCACATTTTCAACCATGATTGCAAAACATTTTTAATATATTTTTTATTTTTTTTGTAAACTTTTATATTAAATGTATTGATGATTTAGATATCATCTAAGGAACAATTTCAAAGGTTGATACTAAAAAAAAGCAAACCAGGAAACTAGACATTCATACTAGAAAGTGACGTGGAAGAACCACCAGCTTTGTCTAAATGTCACCTTTTATTGGTCCCAAAGGGAAGCAATAGAACAACACCTGCTTTGTCTAAATGTCAACTTTGTATTGGTCCCAAAGGGAAACAACAGAAATAACACCTGCTTTGTCTAAATGTCAACTGTGTATTGGTCCCAAAGGGAAGCAACAGAAACAACACCTGCTTTGTCTAAATGTCAACTATGTATTGATCCCTAAGGGAAGCAATAGAAACAACACCTGCTTTGTCTAAATGTCAACTCTGTATTGGTCCCAAAGGGAAGCAATAGAAAAACACCAGCTTTGTCTAAATGTCAACTTTGTATTGGTCCCTAAGAGAAGCAATAGAAACAACACCTGCTTTGTCTAAATGTCAACCTTGTATTGGTAAGGGAAGCAATAGAAACAACACCAGCTTTGTCTAAATGTTAAGTTTGTATTGGTCCCTAAGGGAAGCAACAGAAACACCAGCTTTGTCTAAATGTCAACTATGTATTGGTCCCTAAGGGAAGCAACAGAAACAACACCAGCTTTGTCTAAATGTCAACTTTGTATTGGTCCTTAAGGGAAGCAGCCAGGTGGCTGAAAAACATGTGGCTACTGGCCAGAATTGGGCACAGTGCCACCACCTAATGTTCGTTTCTGTCGTGGTGGAAGCAGAAAAAATATCAAAGAATCATGGGTAATTCTAGTCACGTCACACGTTAGTTTGACTCAAACTTGATGCATCACCACACAAGTGAGGTCAACGGAGTGTGTCGGGCTCTGTCAGCGCCTTTGTGCGGTTGTTAGAGTTGACCTGATGTTCGTTACTGCAGGAAACGAAACCGACTGTGCTCACAAAATTTGACGAGAAAGGTTATTTACATGAAACATACTTCCGCAAGCAATGCTCGAGTTTAATAGGTGGAATAAAAGAATTTGAAATCATGGCTGTCGAATCTGTGTCAGCAGTTAGTAGCAGTACACACTTCAGTGTTAGCGACCGGTGTCGGTGGAAATGATGTGCAACAAACATCATCGCTTATTTATTCGAGTATAACAATAAGGAAAACACATTTCTCTCCCCATATAATGCTTTGGCACTGAAAATAGATCTTTCAAGTACCATTTTAGATGCCTGTTGTTAGGCATTTTGAAACTGTTTATTTTTTGTGATGATGAACATGACTGAAAAATGTCCCATGTTCGGCACCATTTTCAGGTTTTAAAAAATATTAAAAAACCTCAGTGAATTTTTGCAAAACAAATACTTTGATGGTGTGCATAAATCAGTTGTTTTGTGCATCCATACTGCTTTCTAGTGATAAGATGGACAGATAGTTTACTATTTGCACTTGAAGGGACCTACCCATCAATTTCACCTGGTTTTGTCAGTATCACAGACATGCACATAATATGTGACATATAATACTTTACAGGTTGCATAAAATGATGACTACTACAGGGCCCATAATATTAATATATGACGAGCAAATAAAGTTAAACACAGACAGCTTCTAATCTTGATTTGCTAAAGAGTCTATAATACATGTCCAGCTCTCCTTCCACATGTACAAGTCATCAGCCTCAGAAATAGTTACTGACTTGTGTTTATTGACAGATTGTTTTACCAATAATGTAATGCGTGTGATGTTGAAAACTCCAACTGACCTGACATTGCGTGACAACAGCCATATCAAGTTCAAAGTGACTGTAGCATATTTCAGTGACCCATCCCATTGAGGATTTTTCCATCTCCTATTCATCATCTGTGATAGTAACTTGTTTATGATGTGTCTTGACGTGTGAATCCAAATTTTCTTACATAATAAAATTTGTGGTCTTCAGTGGTCCATGGGATGGTGTTGGTCCACACAAACAGCAGCCTGTTGGTAATGGCAGCATCACAGGCGTATTTTTATACAGCGTTAAGGCTGATTAACTTTCAAAAAATTATTCTGTAAATTCAAATGCACTTTGGCCAGTCAGATAGTCCTATTTGTGCAGTGCTTCACATATGCTATTTTTTTCAGTGTCATTACCACTAGGGTGGCAATTAATTATCTGCTCTTCATACACATAATTATGGGCCCAGGTTTGAGGCCATGATCATTTCAGTGTACGCAGCTACACCAGCTCTCACTGCAGTGAGTATATGAATATGGGACAATTGTCAGTACACAACACTTCACATAGTATACATGAAACAGATACAGGCTAAGCAAATGTATTCATCATTTCATGGCCTTAATACTTTCAGTTTGCAATTATCACACTTGACACACAGGCTGCAACTTGTGAGATCGGATGCAGGTATGTCCAGCTATACAGCACACACCCTCATCTATCATACATTATAACTTGAAGTTACACTAACACTGGTAATGTTCAGCTGCTTTTTACACCAAAGGCTTTGTATACACAGAACTAAAAGGGTGGTCAAAGATGGATTGCTGGGGACTAACACTGTAACAGGATATATTCGCCCAAATGCATGGATTAAAAGTGTAACACAAATGAATCATCACCCCACCCATCCCCTAAAAGCATGTGCACTCGCGCATACACACACACACACACACACACACACACACACACATATCTCCACAGGATCAGTTCCTTTCCTTTATTTTCTTTCCCTTGTACCACAAAAAGTCAGTTCTGAACAGCAAGTTGATTTAATCAGTGCCTAGCTAGTGTAATGCAATGCCTTCCAGAAAATATACTATGTACATTATAAACTGTCTGAGTTAAAACAACAGTTCAGTGCATCAGTGTATATAATATTCAATCAAGGGGGCTTCCTGTTTATTCACTTTCAACACCCTCACTTTGCATCATCATCCATGGCGTCCTTGACACACAGGAATAGACACACGGGAACAGCCAGAAAATATGGAGAAACCAATGACATTCAATGAATCCAACATGAGGCAGGGCACAATATTTGCCCTGCCAATGGAGCAACCAGAATGGTAGGCTTGAAGGTATTAGCAAAGCAAATGAATGTATGCAGCGGCAATGATTTATCATGAACAAACTGTGTATTGATTGACGCTCACAAGAGGGTTTGCTGTAACTGCAGATTGTTTCTGCAAGGAGTCCTTCAGCTACTTCCAGCTGCTTCCACGCTGAAGCTATTTTGCAGCAGAAAAATTGATTTCCAGGCTTCCACCACCCAACCCCTTGATCTGACAAATATGTTTGTGTGTTCAGCCGCCAAATGTTATGCAGTACAGGTAAACCTCTCTACAGCTACAACAAAATCAGAGGCATCTATGCTCTGCTGCTTTTACTCTAGCTGCCAACTCTAAACCATTTTAAATTTCAAAGCAATCACACATTTGCATTACAAGTTGAAGCCTGATTACTTTTTCTGTCTACTGGTGTTTTGTAAAATAATATAGTAACAACATAATATCTCATGCAGAACACTGGAGAGTACTAATAAAGTAGAGAGCAGATATGCTTGGCAGCTCTTCTGCCTTGTTAATGGCATCACTGATCAGTACATACTGCTGGCCAGTTACAGTATGGAAGCACTCATGGTCCTGTTTTAGCAACTTTTAAAACACAATTTTAAACAAAGGGACAAGAAATCTAATGAAAAACTGCTACGTGTTACATTCTGTAGTCTTGCTATTGATAAGGCCCATTTTTCTAGTTTTCCCCTTTAAAGAAAAGCTGAAGAAAATCTTTTTCTGAAGCTTTTTTGGGTGTAAATACTGAATTTAAAGCTAATACAGCTGTCGGAGAATTTAGCCATGCATGCATGCATTGTAATACCTCTAACTTCTCCAGAAATCCCAATTTAAGGTCTCCGATATCTGCAAGCTAGGTTGTCAGATTTCTTCCAGTTCATCATTTGTTATTGTACCATTTTAACCTTTTGCGTGTTTTGATCTTGTTTCAGAATACTATGGGCTACCTTTGTTTCAGATTTCCACTTTGGGTGTTTAGTGTTAAAATACTAACACTACATGTTTGGATGTTTAGCAAGTTCTGCCAATAAATATTACAAGCTGAAAAAATAAAGGTTTCTTACACTTTGTGCAAAAACAAACAAACAAACAAAAATGAAGCAAAATTGTTTCAAGAAAGCAACCCCCCCCCCCCCCCTCCCATTTTATTTTACAAAAAGCTTAAGAAGCACACACACACACAACACACACCAGTGACCTGATAGTTCAAGAACATGCTTTTACAAAACCCTGTGTGAATTTTCAAGGGTAGACCCCTTTTCAAGCAATAGACAGTTATTCCACAAAGAAGCGCTGAAGTGTGAAAGAAATGAAATGACTCGGCTTTCACTTTCAGCTGGTTCTATTTGCAAAGGTGATAAGTCATATTTATCCTACCTACAAAGTACAATGTTAGAAATATTTTGTTTTCAAGAGCAGTGCCCTATAAAAAAGAAAGAAAGAAAAAAGCATCTTACATTTCAAAGCACGAAAAACACAATTTCCATCAGAACACACTACCCTAGTACAGAGGTACTGTCACAAACAGCGTTGTTTGTGAGGTCCCTCCTTTTTCTTCTTTCTTTTATTTTAAAAATCCCTGTAACAACCCTACAAAGTTTGAACCCATCTATGTAAAAATTAAACAGAAGCCACATCTTTCAGTTTCAAATTTCTTATCCTGCTGTGTGTCAAAAGCCAACATACATGCGATATAAGTTGAAAACAAAAAGACAAGTTGAAAATGAAAAGCAATAAGTTGAAAATGAAAAGATGACAAACTGGGAAATAATGAATGCTTACTTTTAAGTTGACCACTTGGGGTCATGTGTTTGTATACTTACAGCCCTTTAGTCATATTAATGAACAATATGTATTCAACTTACACTGGGATAGCATTTTCCTTGTACAGATATTTCTATGACTAAAAGACTGTCACTAGTGTCAGTGTTAAAAGAAAAATACGTCACACCATGGTCAACTGACTGTTTTACATCAAAACGTCATCCCAGCAACCAGTGCCCTTTAAAAAAAAGAAAAGAGGAGAAGTTCAGTTTGTGTCCATAGCATTATGCCATTCATTACTCTGCACACCTGACGACTCGATTCGAAAATATCAATACAGTTCTGCTTCCATAAATGCCAAACAGGATGTTTTCTCCATCAAAAAGGAAACAATCAAAGGCTGTTGCCAGTGTTGACATTTAGAGTTAGAAGAGTGCCGTTACAAGGAAAGAAAGAAAGGAAAGAAAATGTAGACAGAAGAGGTGTTGGAACTTGGCAAAACATCCCACCCTTGTGAGGAGTTGTGTGCCTAGTGATCAATCAGTACTGTAAATGACAACCAGGGTTCGCTTTAACTGGCAATAGTCTGTATTTTACCATTTAAGATCAGCATATACAGGTGCGGAAAAAAGCCATTATCTGGATAAACATCCACTGAAATTGTTAACCTCTGCACTGTAATCTTGACGTTGAACACATGCACAGCAAGCCAATCTTTTCACATAACATTTCAGTATATCAATTTATCATACCATCATACTAAGTTTCCAAATCCAATCTAAACCACACTCAACTTTTTTTTAATTTTTTAGGTGTATAATGAAAATAGCAAAGATTCCCAGAGACTGATTCCTAGTCCTACTGAAAATGGAGAAAACTCTAAATTTAGAAACAAAACCCACAATACACACACATATATATTATGTACTTTGTAACATCCTAACAACTATTAGTATTACAAGGGTTATCAAAACTTGACGAAAATCTGTAACTTTCAGTTTGACATTTCCCAATCACAGTATCTTGAAATACAGCCAAGGTCAACAAACCTGGATCATAACAAGATCCAAACACGGTCATTCTCGTTTCAGATTCTTTTCTGGATCATAACAGCCTAGTGAAACTCAACAGACCTTATAATCATCACATTATTCAACAGACCTTATAATCATCACATTAAGTTTGAAAGATGACATTTCCAGAGTGGCCAAGCAAACTCACACCTTTAGATCTTCACCACTGCCTCTGGACAAACAGCAATACTGATTATTACATGACAAACAGTAATACTGATCATTACATTATGATCTCTGACTATACTGACACATGTAAAAGTCATGATTTTAAATCTAAAAATAATTTTACTGCTGTCTAAAAATAATTTTTATTTGGTTGATGTCCAAAAACACCTGACAACAAAATTTAAAAGGAGCTCTAGCTGACTACTCTTCTATCATGTTTTGCATTGCCCCAGAATCTTTAAAGAGGCAGTAATCCACCACTGTTGACTGTAAAAATAATGTAACTTATTTCAGTTGGGTTGTGAGCTGCCAAAGTGCCCCCCCCCCCCCCCCCCCAATAACAGTTTCAGACAATGAATTGGCTTGGATTGGACTCCACCAGGGTAGGCTGCCAAATCAGCCATGTGGTAATGTGACAGGTTCATGCTAGTAGTATTGTGCTGCACAGTCAATGCAGAACATTTGGTCAGTTGTATAGAGACAAGTGACCAGTGTATCACCCTCACTGCATGCACAAAACAAAGTAAAAACATTCTCTTTAGTTCTTGTTGGCAATATGTTAGCTTACACTGACACTGACAGACTTACCCCTCACGAAGAGATTTTAATCATTATTAAAATTTTAAATCCTTACTTTGGCAACGAATAAGTTCATTAGTAACTGGATTTAACATCCTGTCAAACATACAGGATCACCTCAGGACAATCAAACTCTGTCATAAGCAAGTGTACACTTCAAACCTATTCTCATAAACATATAAACCTTTTCTGAAGCCACAAAACCAACCCTTATAAAGTTATACAAACATGAAACAAAGCATACAAAATACACACATTTTTGAAGAGTCAGTCCCTTCAGTATTACCCTTTTAAAAGAGCACATATGGCTAGGACATGCTGGTATCATTGACCATTCTGCCTAATTTATTGATATCAGATTAAAGACAAATATTAAACAGAAATGGACAGTAACAATGACAAACGTATAAATGCATAATGGCAAACACCAGTGCCAAATGGCAGCAAGCTGCACATACTTTATATTACCCTAGCTGCTCAACAAACAACACCAACCTTTCCACTAAAGCAAACGGCACTCTTATTTTTGGACTCCAGAGGTCCCTTTCAGAAGTTTCACTTTTTTTCTCAAAATTTAATAATTTCTGCAAGCTAAAAGAGAAAAAGCATATCTACAAGCCAACAAGAAGGGGAGTGACTCTGCAAAGACAACACTATGAAAGCCTAATGAATCCTTCTAATGCTGCTGGACCTGGAAGCTAAAGAAGCCCACAGGATCAGGACATCTCAATAGCAGCTGCCACCAGAAAATGGAGACTTTATTACCCCCTTCCTCTCCAGCAAAGGTCAAAGCTATTATTTGAGAGTATCTCTAGGGAGAAAATGAAGCATGCAAGAAACCATTTTGGCCAACAGAAAAAGAAAGTGCATTACAGTCTGCCGGTATTACTATTACTCTTATTATTATAATCAACTTTACTGTTGACTAGTTCTTTGAAAAGAAAGGCAAAAATCACTGCAAGGGACTGAAGAGTATTAACCGTTTCGAAAATCCATCTGCTCTGCAAATACCTAACTTCAGATATATATATATATAATATACAATAATATCTATCAAACTTAAGGTCAAGGCCACTGGTCAGCTTGGGATAAATATAGGTAACTTATTTTTAATTCCCACTCAACTATGATGATCAGGGGATGCTAGGTTGAGTGGGTGGGGAGGAGGGGGGGGGGGGGGGGGGCATTTTAACAGATTGTTTATTGTTGTGCAATGTATGAAACATAATCTCTAACTACATCCAGTAGTAACTGTGAAAACTCCAATGTTCAGACCAGCAAGCCAGACTAACACTGGCCTTCTTAATCATTATACAAGCTGTTCATTTTGATAGAACAATGGCCTGGCAGACTTCTGTGCAATAAGTCCACACAGACACACATTTGGAACAGTTGCATGACTCAGCCTATGTGATGATTTTGAGTATATATGTTACAGGCAATCCATGAAGTAAGGCATTTCAGGCATGTCAGGCATTTACATGAAGTGGCAAAAGCTATAAGCAACACACATAATGCCTAAACTTTGTAGGCAATACGTGCATTGCCTGAAATTTACCTCTAGGCATTTCATTTCAAGGAACAGAAGGAAGTGTTTCAAATTTCTTTTTATCTTTATTGTGTAACATCTCTAGTGCATGAAGAGATCAAATGTCGTCGAGCAATTCTGTGGCCACACAACTGAGAACGCTAGCAGGTTAGGTTATAAACATGTCTGCGTTAATTACTTCCATGTGGCATCTCATGACAATCAGGAAGTGATCCAGCACACTGACACACACACATCCACACCCTCACAGAATTGTTCTACTTTTTCTCATTAAACTTCCATCTCTCTTTCAACACGAATTCAAGTGGAGAATGAAAGTTCCAAATATTACTGAATCAAAAACGTAAGTCACAAGCATGTCATAAACAGACAAAAGATGGGGTTTGAAAGCACAAAGGTTCGAAAAGCCAATATAGCTAAGTAAACTTTATCTGGTTGTCTCATTCCTTGAAAATTAACATAAACAACAATTCAGTCAGCACAAAACCGTCTATGTGGGTTACAAAAGTCTGAGCTATAAACCTGTGAAAAGACAGTTCACAATTGGTGTATCATCAAAAACATGACCTCACTTTATAATTTCTCAGTAGGGTCTTACACCGAATTTATGGAAGAAAACTTTAAGGTATCTCCCAAGTCTGTGGATAGTGGAAGATGGAATACACATGAGAACTATTTATGGAAAAGTCACACCAAAGCTAATCGCGGAGCTGGCCTTTTCACATAATATTAAATAGAAAAGTCAAACCTGTTAATCGCCGATACATAGAACAGGCCTTTTCTAACCAGTAAAATTTAAAGGAACTCCATTAGGAGATTTAGATCAGAATGGAAAAAAATGGAGCCAGGCTCGGATAACGAACCTGACCTCTCAGTCAGAACATCTGTAGTGAAACACAGTTTAAGACTCAACACATCAATCATGAAATGAAAAAAAAAGGTGTTATAACCCATATTGGCATATATTTGAAACAACTTGTGGCTACCACAAAGCTGGCCCCTCTACTTAATCATTCAAGCGAACGCGAAAAATAATGAAACATCAGCGACGCCAGATCTTACGGCAAGATCAAACCGTAAAAACTACAACAATCAAACAACAATAAAACATCAGTGAGCAACTAGGAAGGTAAAAGATAGTCAAACCAACCTGTTGAATGTGGATTAAACTGAGCCAAAACACTAGTTGCATGAATGAAAAACTTTGACTTGGAGACATATTCAATTCTGTTCCACAAAGCAATCAAAGTTCTCCTCCCTCTCTCTCTCATGCATGCACGCGCACACTATTTTTCAGGCAATACTCGTATCGCCTACAAAATTTAGGCATTACGTGTATTGCCTATAGCTTTTTGCCACCTCATGAAATGCCTGACATTTTTAGGCATTTCATGAAATGCCTTACTTCATGGATTGCCTGTAACATATATTACATGAGTCATGCAACTGTTCCAATGTGTGCGCTGTTCCAAAGAAAAGTCAAATCCCCATCAAAATATTTCAAAAGAAATATTAACCTTCTATAATTTTATTATAAATGTATACAAAAATAATTATTTCAAAGTAAGGAAAACAGCCATTAATGATTTATATGACTTAGTGCCAAAAGGTGTGCATGAAAACAGGACAAAGGGGGTAGAAAATAAAGTTGATGATACATTGAAACTAGCTGTGTTTTTAGAATGTGCACAATGCTAGGAAAGCTTTCTTAAAAGCAAAAGATAAAAACTCCAGCGCTTTTGGAGATATTTGTTGACAAAGGCAATAAAAGGCCGCATGTTGTACATCAGATATTACAACATGCATAGTTCACTGTGTCTTCAGTTTTGCATAAGTATGCACAAAATCAAGTCACACTATTAGTGCACATCTCCCCTACTATGTTTGTGCCAAATTTTGTACACTCATATAATTTAACACATGACTGTGACAAGTTGATTGTTGTAATATCTGATGGGCGACATAAACCCATAACTAAATTTTTTTTTTATATAACAAGTAACACGCCCCTTCATGCAATATACTATAATCAGCCATACAAGTGCATGCAAAAACACAGTGAAAAGATTTTTTCTCAGTTTGCATTTAATCACAAGTCATAAAAATTAAATAAAACAAAATTCTGTATTACATAAGCATTACAACAAAATAACATTTCCCCAATTTTTAGCATAGAAAACATTCTGTTTGCTTAGATCAGTCTAACAAAAACAAATCAGAATGACCTGATTTTATCAAGGTAATTTAAATTAACAAGTCCAGACCCCCCCCCCCTCCACCTCTTTGAGATGTGGATTCTCTGCGGCCAGCCTCTCTCTGTACCGTCTGCAACTATCTGTGTTTGATGTTTTCCTCCTTGCTGTACCACTTGGCTCAGGAGTACACTCAGTTCCGCACACTCTGGTCATGTCAATGAATTTGAAGTGTTATAAATCTGAAATTATTAAACCAATAACCAGCAACTGTCCCAATACTGATATGCTCAGTAAAAACATGTCAAACCTACACACCATGACCTCTACACAAATCAGTACTCAGTTCTCAGAACCGCTATTAGTATTACTAACATCTGCTGGGCTTAATTAAACTTTAAAGTTTGATGTTTTACGTCAGGTTACAACAACAGTTGTGTGGCAAACATGACGTCTGACATAACTTTCGGGACGAAAATTACTTTAAAAAAAAAACCTGCAACTTCGTCACTCTCGCTCAGTTAACAAAATATTCTCACACCACCACCAAACAGTCTACAAAAAGCATGCAATTATAACTGTCAAGTTTTGGATGAAATTGAGTACACATCCTGAATCAACAGTTGCATGGAAGATTTACAAGATATTGCCTTGTCGTAATGAAATTCTTCACACTGTACTCGGCTAAGTATAAAAAAACAGGTTTCAAATCTACGGCGCGGGAAGATGCCACTTTTCACAGTACTTTCATTTCGCACACCCAAATCAGCGGAAAACTTGAAAATAATCTCAGTAAACTCCTGAAAAAGCGCACAATCCATGTTCTACATCAGACCACTGTATTACGTCGGACCACTGAAGAAGACTACAACACACCTTTCGGTGTTTCCGAACAAAGATACGCCATGCGGCCGAAAAAATGGAGGCACTCAGGAAAGGTCACGTGACGTTCCGGATGTTGTCGATAAAAAAGACTGCTTTCTCGTTTGTTTTGTACAAAATATTAGCTATCTTGTAGGGACGTCAGATATTACAACAATATCAAACGATCAGGGAAATATTCTTCAGATTTGGCGCAAAACATCGCTGGAAAAAAACGAGTATCGCTGTGTAGAGCAAATACATGGATCAGAACACACGCGACGTTTCCGCTGATTCCGAAGCGATGCTGTCGTTTTTCGGTTGTTCAAAGTTTTCAGTTCGAGTTTGCAACACATCTGACGTACATACAGGGCAAACATTCGTGATCAATTTATCGAAAATACAACTATCGTGAGTGTTGATGTTATATTATCCATATAAAACGATGTTTTCCGCGTACAAATCAGTGATTGTTTCTCCATGTGCTTCTGATTTGTTTGCAAGCAAAGTGACGAAAATCACTCGGTACATGGATGTCCGTTTTTGGCGGTCATTTTTCGGCGCTTTTTCAGGGTGTGATGACTGTATCTTGAAATCAACCAGAGCCTGGTTGCTGAAATTATCTGTACTATATATTCATTCATTCATACAAGTAAACAACACAACATTTCAAATAAAAACAGTTTTCAACAATGTTTTATTTTCAACTGAAGTGCATAACCCCTTGCATGCGCACCTTTTGGCACTAAGTCAAATAAAAAATATATTATTGTTATTTATATATATATTTTGTTGTTGTTGTTGTTGTTGTTGTTTTTTTGGGGGGAGGGGGTCATGTTTATTATTTAGTCTCTAGATTTATTTGTATGTTTGTTGTTGTTGTTGTTTTTAAATGAGGTATCTATTTACAACTGTTCAGCTGTGAAGCAGGTTGTCTTTTGGGACTGTAATTTCACACACATGTATACTCAACACAAAACATAACTTACCAGTTCCATTATCTTTCTCGTTTTTGAAGTTGTTTTTTGATATTGGTGCATTTCTGACAATTGTGGCAATCCACAGGTTTTGTCATATCTTGCCCAAGTGCATGACCACAGTTCACTGATCTTTAAAAATTCAAAGGTGCAAAATTATTGATTGTGCTGGCAGTTTCTCAAAATTCACATGCTGATCACAAAAATGGTTTTAAAACTAAAGTGTATGCTGACAATCAGTCTTGCCATTGCCACTCATTTTGATCAAAAGAAAGCTCCTGAAGTATGCCTCACATGTTACAAAATCACAGGCTTTGAGTTGTTGGTGGAACATCTGTGTCTGCAACAGCACAGCAATTTAGCGTGTCAAGACAGACTGTTAGGTTGTGGTTGCATTGCTACCAGACAACTGGAACTGTTTCTGACCTAGCCTGCAGTGGGCACCCTAGAGTAAAGACATGACAGCAGGATTGTTCACCACTGCCACATACCTGCAGCACAGAACAGATTTCAGACAGCAACAGTCACTGCTGGCACCATCCCCAGACTCTGGTACTGACCATTTGGGTAAGCATGGCATATGCATAAGGCCCCCTTCTGTTTGTCCACACACACTGACAGTACTTTGTCACTTTCAAAATGACCATATCCTGACAGAAGTGGCAGAGACAACCATCTATTCAATGGCAATGATATTATTTTTGACTTGTTTCAGTATTTAAACAATTCAATGAAAGTTCTTCTGCTCAAATTGTGTCACAAGAAGTGGGGAAAAAGAAAAAGAAAAGAAAAACAAAACATTTGTACAGGTAGGTCTATTAAATTACTTTTGTGTTCAGCATAATATGCATGCATACAATTACAAACCAACTGTTCAACTACTTCAAGTATTATCCTGCTGCACAATGCAGTATCAAGTCTACTGTTTTTGAGGGTGAAACTGAAACTGAAAGGGATAGATTACTCATTACAACAAATTATTCAATGCATGTAATTATTGTAATGTAATGCAGGCTTGAATTTGGCTGTCACAAAATCTTTATACAGGTCACTCACTACTCAACCAGTCAATGCAGACTACAGTACTATGAGTGTGGAGCAATCATATTTATTTACAGTGATAACACAGAGACACGTTTGATAACTCTGTGCATGAAGTGATTATTTTGATCAAGTTATAAACTGATATCATTGTTCATTGTTCTGGCAGCTTTCTTTTCGCATAATTTTTACATAATGGTTGGTTGCTGCTATAAATATAATGTAAGATTAGTAATTTACTGATTTTATACATGTATGTAAATTGTAATCAGTTGTTTACCTGTGTGTTTGTACATTCATCTATTTCTAATCATTGTATTAATTTTGTTGTTGCTGTGACTAATAAAGTAATTTGAGCCTGTCTGGTAGAATTGCCTCTTATGGAATCAATAAAGTGTTACTGAACTACTACTTACAACTGAACACATATTTATAACCTACTTCAATTATTATTTATAGTATTACTATTAATTAGTATTATAGTTATACTATATAACCTAAGTTATTAATATATATAGTATGTGAGCCGGTTTGGCCAAGCAGTAAGGCGTTTGGCTGGTAAGTGGAAGGACTTCGGTTCGATACTGCTTCGTCTCTCCTTTCTCTTCAAAAAGGTTATGGTTTGTGGACACTCCTTTGTGACTTTGTCCATCACTTCCTACTGGAACATTAAAATGGCTCTCATCGCTGCCCATCTTAATGCAGGAATCATTCTGGTGGTGACAGTGTAGCAATAGGTATAGAATCTCCCCCCCCCCCCCCCCCATTTCCCTAAAAAGCCTTACGGTTTCTGTGGATGTTAAGCACCATGTTTACTATCTACAGTATTACTTTACTATTAATTAGTATTATAGTATCATACTATAGTACTGTTAGTACAATAGTATTACTTAGAATGCTGAAAATATATGGCAGATAATATATTAGGTCAAGCACCACTGACAAAAAAGTTTTATTTTCAAACGTGTTTAAATATTGTTGAGGCTCATTTAATGATTTATAATGGATGTACTTGATAATATTGCACATTCAGTTACACTGAGCCAATGACCACCACAGACATTAATAAACCAACAGTGGTTACAAAACAGGGGGGTTAAGGTGTGGGGTTTGTTAACTGAAATAACATTTCACTGACTCAGTTGATCTGGTAATGGTAGTGGTATATGCTATGTTTTAAAATGAATCTTGAATATGCGTGAATTGAAATATGTATAGATAGAGAATTTATCTTTTTAAATTGTTGTTTTAGGCTAATTTAAGCAACATATTGATGTGCGTTCTATTGCATTTGTTGATCTGTACAGCGCTAAGACTAAGAGCTCATATAATTGTTGTTGAGGCGCTATATAAAATAAATTATTATTTTATATATATATATAATTGACTGATTCAGGATCGCTTATATAGCGCTATTCTATGTGTTATATAGTGTTATACTCCCAGCAGACTCACTGTGCTAGCATGTGATTCTACATAAGTGACTAGCTTTTTATGGCGCGTTTTTTGTTTTGAACATCCACCGAAGTGGTGTACTTAAGTGCTGGCATGGCTGGAGACACATGAAACAGCAGCCATATCGGCACAAGTTCTGTGCACAACATACAGCAATGCTCCATGTTACTTCATGCAAAGCCACATACATAAAGTGTATGTGTATTTAACTGTAACCTGCCACCTGCATTTTTGGCAGAATGACCTGGATCTTTTACATGCTACTGCAGTAACACGGAGGTGGAAAGGATAGCAAAATAAGAGTCAGCACAGAAAGTTGACCCTGGTGAAGAAAATTCTCCCGCTGCTCCTGCAGGGATTTGAACCTGCAACCTTTCAATCACAAGTCCAGCACTCTAACCACTCAGCTATTACTAAATATAAAATCTTTATTTAAAAAATGGCAATAAAGATTTAACTCAGTTTTTCTTCAAGCTGCTTTTTTAACGTGTTTTTATTGTTGTTTTCTGTACCGCAAATGTTTGGACCATCTTGTAGTCAACTTGGCATAACAACCAATGCGGAAAACATTGTAACACTAATAGTAACACTAGTAACAGAATAAATCCATGGACCTTACACAAAATGACTATAAAGATATATGCTTTCTGATTGGCTGATGCCATGGCAATTCATACAAATCAGGTCAGCATTTATTCCCAAAGACTGTTTTACCATTGACAACCTTGCAAAAGTCCACACAGATAGGTACAAAACTAAACAGGGCAATACAAAAGCATAATTGGACTGTTCTAGCAGTCTAGGTTTTAAAAATAAAAACACACACACTGCATTACACAAACATGTTCAGTCAGCAACAAAAATGTGTTTGGATTAATTATTTCTACAGCCATGTGGAACATGCAGAACTGAACACATCACTGCACATTGCTCAAGAACATTGCATTCCTTTTGACCTTTGCAGCAATCTGACCAGCCCAAAATCTCCCCATGTGTCCTCTGGCTCTGACTGACCCTGCTACTGTCCTCTACACACTGTCCCTCCATTCTGAGGAGCATCTGTCATCAGTCACCCTGTCCCTCTGTCTAGAGATAACACATCTACTGATCTTGATTAAATTCTGTCAACCAAAGTCTCTTTCATGTGCAGGAAAGAGCTCAAGGAAATGGTAAGACTAAGACTCAGTAAGAGCAATGTTAGCTAACCAATAAATCAAATAAGTACTGCAAATGCAAAGTCAGATGCTGACTCTGTGTGTGTGTGTGTGTGTGTGTGTGTGTGTGTGTGTGTGTGTGTGTGTGTGTGTGTGTGTGTGTATACTGTTGTTGTTGTTACTAAGCACTGCTGTGTTAAGCTTGGCTCTGCATCATTTTTCATTCTTTTTCTCAGCTGGCTATATATGGAGCTCTTCTGAGTCTAAACAATGTCAGAACTGGCCCTAGCAGTAGCACTATTAGTTGTCAGTGTCTGTCACAACACTGACTTTCTGTTTCTTCTTCATATCACCTTTATCCCCCCCCCCCCTCCCCCCCCCCAAGCAAATGCTGTTTTTCTTAATACAACTAAAGAACTGCTGCTTTGCTCAGATATGAATGTGAAATCAGCAGAACAATGTTGCTGTTTGTGTGTCATGACTGGCTGCTACTTTAGTTTATAAGTTCTCTGCAAAAAGTCAACACCTGTGCACAATGGTTGTGCATGTTGAATTTGAAACTCCTATATAATTGCAAAGAGATGGTAAGACTCAGTAAGACAAAAAACATGCCTCTGGCTGGTGGTATGAAAACATACTCTCTGAGTTCTTCTTTGTTGGTGACCACTTCTTTATAACAGAGGTTCACACTAATCTGCTGCATAATACTAACAATAATAGTAGCTGACTTATTACTAGCAGATTAATCAAAACGGTGATACTGATATATCTAGTGACTACTCTGTCCCAATAACTGATTCTGATGGAATGAATTATGAAAAAAATAAAATGAAAAAAAAAAGTGGGGGGGGGGGCATAGATTAAAATGGTCAATAACATTGATATTGTAATTTGTGATTCGACTGGACGTGAAATTGCGAAAACAGTGAAATCACTCAAAATACGCCAAGCACAATACATGCCAAAACGGACAGAGGCCTCACTTAATGAGCAAATAAATAAATAAGACAACTTACCGTGTGGTTTATGCCCCACATAAAAACACTCAACAAAGGTTCGTTGGCACGGAAGAGCTTCTGTTTGGGAGCGACAGCCTTCAGTTTCAGCTGCTTTCGCTTCGCTGCTATTCCAGACATGTTGACAGAATTATTGCACGAAGCCGGAAATAATCAGGACACGATGGAACTTACGTCTGGTGTTTTTTATTTCATACAAAAAGACTGAGATGAGGTTCTAGCAACCGCATCGTCTTGTTATTGAAAAACATCGGGTACTCGCTGCAAGCAAGATGGCGAGAACACAAATTTCCCAGCATCCTTGAACTGAGGGGGGATAACTTACGATGCTTTTTTTTTTTTTTTTTGCCTGGCCCCGCCCACATGGCTGTCTTTCATGATACTCGTGTTGACACTCCCAAAGTTTGACCCCTCTTTGAGTGATGATGCTAAAACAATAATTAATGTATTGACAAAAAAATAATAGTAAACGTGTTCCACTAACAAAGAAAACACTCAGTGACTGACTATGACTGAGACATGCGTGCCATTTGCAGCAACTTGACAAGCTGTTGATTCGCATATCTCGAAATTATGGCAGAGACCACCAACGATTAAGCTAGGAACAAGTTGCTTATGTCTGTTTCTGGCCCTGCAAAAAGTGAAGACAGGCTAAAAAGTGAACAGGCTGGGAAGCTATCACGTAGTTGTTTCCCTTGAAAAGGTCGGTTAGAATTATGTCCCCTATTGTGTTGTAATGGCGGAGACACGTCTGCTGGTTTAACTTATTCAGAGATTTTCAAACTTTTCTTCTCAAAAGCGACAAAACGGCGAATTATCCGCAATGAGGATATTCAAGCGAAGAAAATCAAGTCTGACGTACATTCTAATTGGTAGTGCATTTGTTCTGGGAGTGATATGGTACTTGCAATGGGGGAGCGAATCAGTATCTGTTATAACAGATGAAGTCATGCGGGTTAGAGTAAAACGTTTCATGCAATATCAAAAGTCTGAAGCCTTCCGTTCAGGGCCAGGGGAAAGAGGAGAGGCTGTAGTGCTTCTTGGGGAAGAAAAGACGAAGGCAGCGGCTCTCATACCGAAAGAAGCGTTCAATCGAATCGCCAGTGATAAGATTTCCCTGGAGAGATCCGTTCCTGATGTGCGGGATCCTGAGTGAGTATTAACTGTTGTCGTTATTAATGTTTTAAGTTTTGACAATAATGACAGTAACAAATGTGTATAACACCAAAGGAATCAGAGTTTGAAACTGTGCAGACACTAACAACCCACTGGGTATGACATCGCTATTGGCAGTTATTAGTTAACATCAAATGATGACCAGAACCCCCCCAACTGGTCAGCCCTCCAACTTGTCCAAGAACGCATAGGATACAGACTAAGCAACCTCTTCAAATCCATCACAGCATCATCAACATGAACAGAAAGTACAGCCCCAGCAGACCAAACCAGCCCAAAAGACCCCCAAGACATAGCCATCCACTCCACTACCCTGGTCCACCCTGTCCCATAGGTACTGCAGAACCAACTACCTCAAATTCTAGATCTGATTCTGGCTAATCCTTTCTGGATTTCAGGTGCAAAAACATCATGTACCCGAGGCAACTACCAACAGCCAGTGTGGTGATTATATTTCACAATGAAGCCTGGTCACCATTGCTTCGCACAGCTCACAGTGTTGTCAACAGATCACCACCACAGTACCTGCATGAAGTCATCCTCCTGGATGATTTTAGTGACAAACGTACGTAACATTTACTATCTGTTAATGATGTTATTAAATGTTAATTTAGACCAGAAACCTCTGTTGTAGCGCTTAGGAAAGGAAAGGTAGAACTTGCAGGAATGTTAAAGTTAAATATTAAACTGGTAATGGTAAGCCTACCTCTGCATATCATTAACTACTATTTTTAACCTTCAGTTGAATGCAGGCAGTAGCAGATTTTGTTTCCAGAGAATAAAACAGTGGAAGGATTGTCATGATTTTGAAAGCACTCAGAAAGATAAACTGCACAGATTTGGGGAGTGTTCAGTCATTGGGAATTAATTGCCTTAAACACACTTTGAATTTGATATCATGCAACACAAGCAGGTTGGGGTTTGGTGCTAAAACTAGCCAGTGTGGATTTTTTGATTAGTCCAAACACATCCATTACTGTAAACAGGACAGCAAGCAAGCAGCACAAGCAGAGTGGGTGTATTTGTTGTACTTTTGAAAAAAGAAAGTATTGTGCCAGGGTATTATTAGTTTCAGTGACCTACAAAGACACCTATGATGGCAAACAGTGCAAAGTGAAACATACTTGGTGCCATAACCACATGTGCTATGAAATTGGACTGACTTAATGCAAATGTGACAGGAGAATGCAGACACACTTAAATACTTGCTATGATTTTTATTGTTTGTTATTATAAATATGACATTCATTACATGTATTTACTTGAATAGGTCTGGATCAGTGCATGGCAGTCAGTTTCCTCTTCATGGTGTCTTGCTTGTTTTTTAATGTTTGTTTTTATTGTTAATGTTGTAGCATAATATTTGTTTTCATTGTTAATGTTGTAGCATTTCTTGGCGATGAATTGAAGAAGTACGTAGAGGAAACGTGGCCAGATGGAATTGTGAAAATTGTGCGTACTACAGAACGTAGTGGCTTGATTCGTGCTCGCATTGCCGGGGCAAAAGCAGCAACTGGAGATGTCCTAATCTTCCTTGACTCGCATTGTGAAGTTGGGCCAGGATGGTGAGGAAGTTTTGTTTTGTGTGTGTTAGTGGTATGTTAGATTCTTTTAAGCTGATTTTGTGTGTATGTGTGTCACACCGCGTGCATGCATATGCGCATTTGTATGTGAGTGTAAAAACTAAAATGGGTATCTGCCAGATTTATGCATAAAATAAGTATCTGTAAAAAATTTAAAACTGCCCATTTTGGTACAGTTTTGTTTCACTGTCACAGATTTTGACAGAAATGGATAAAGAAACTGTATTAAATGGGCCTGTCATTTTACTAATAATGTATACTTTCTGCCAACAAACGAAGATCATGCATGGAATAGGTTGTAGGCTCAGAATTTCACTGTGAAAAATGTTGATCTGTCTTCTGGTTCTAGGACAAAGATTAACCATCTCCATTGCTAGGTCTGTCTCTTTAAAGGAAAAGTCCAAGGTTTTTAAGTATGCAAAATGACCATCAAAAGGATTGATAAATGAGTCACTAGCTTGAGATTTAATGAAATAAAAATAAAATAAAAAAAAAGGTTATGTTGGTTTTTAATCAATTTTATTTTCTGTAGGCTGGCCGAGACTGCTGTCTCGGGTTCTCCATCAGTCACGTGACTTTCTTGGAAGTGACTTCAGTCGGAGGAATCAGTGTGGTTGCCATCTTAGATTGTTCATTGAATGTGTATGCATGTGGTTGACAAAAAGCTCTAACCATGCCGGCGTACTGTATTGCAGCAAACTGTAATAACTCACAAGCAACCCAAAGCATAACTATGCATGAGTTCCTGTGGAATCAACCCACTGTGAGGCGAAAATGGGTCAAATTTGTAAAATTCAAATGAGCTGACTTTGATGCTGCGCCTCAGTCAAGCCCATTTGTGTAGCGAGCACTTTTCCAAGTGCGATTTCATAAACTTTATAGCGGAATACCAAAATGGGGTTTGCTTCAAAGCGGAATTTGTAGGGCTGTCCACAGAGTAACCAACTTGGAAAAAATTCCAGTTTGAATCTCCAAGGATGAAGCTGATGAGCAGCAAGCGCACAGCATGATACCAAAATTGAAAAACACTGATACCCTGAAACAAGCGCTAACAAGGCAAAGACAAAAAGTCTAACATGAATGCCTATGGCAGAAAAGGCCATGAAAGAAAGAAAGAACGAGACCATACATAAATGCCTGTGGCAAAGAAAGAAAGAACAGGCCACAAATGCCTGTGGCAAAGAAAGAAAGACCAAACCACAAATGCTGGTGGCAAACAAAAAATGGCTGTCCTAATCGGTCAAGCAAACAGCTGACACCAAATGAAAGAAACAAAACAGCTGAAACCACCTCAAAACCCCAAATGGTTGCCCACCTGCAAGCATAAGGTGGAGAAGAAAAAAAACACCCAATCACAACAGTCTAATAGACTACTGTCTACAACAAAGGAATGGATGACTACAGTCATAAGAGCACAGAGCAAAAATAACTGTGCCAACAACAAACAGATGGAAAGCCAAACTAACCATAAATAACTCTAAACTAACCCCTCACTAACCCGGCTTCCATCTAGAAGAACAAAGACTGCAGACTGATAAAGCAAAATGCTAATCAGGACTACTGATGACAAAGCATCGGGATGTAAACAAATGCAGATGACAAGAGAAATACAAAATGGCTGCCCCAATCAGGCAAGCTACCAAGCGGGTACGAAATGGCCAACAAACCAAAGATAAAAAAGAAAGAACACATGGTGAAAAAGACGGGAAAAAGACAGAGAAAACAACAACACTTTCTGAAACAAAAGAGGAGGCAAGCAACGGAACAAAGGCTGGATACACGTAATCCATGTATATGATAGTAGTGACAACAACATGGCAGGGCAACAGACGCTCACGAACTACCCTACACAAAGAAAGAATGAGAAGTTTCATTAAACATCGAGACTACCCCCCTCCCTCGTACATCATAAATGAACAATATAACTCAAAAAACAAAAGGGCAAGCCAAGAGAAAAAAAAGTAAATGGCAAGAACCTGTAACTAGCCCAACCCCAAACCCTAACACAGAGAGGCCATGAAATTGCTTGTCTATTAAATTAGAACGAAGAAAACGTTTTAATTTTTGCATATGATGAAAGAAACAAGGATATATTGGGAAAATAAAACACCCAATAAAAGGTAGGCTCCCTGATGAGGTCCAGCCTGTTGTGAAAGCTAGAGTAAACAGAACGAAAAAAGACTGAAATGCCACTAGGCTCGAGAAAGAGGAAATAAACAAAGGCCCAGCTACTGACAATGGTGTCAGAGCTTCATCTTTGGAGATTCAAACTGGAATTTTTTCGTTCAGTGCGTGCTTACTAGCCATTTTGCAGCAACTCCCAAGAGTGACGTAGTGCACACATGTGCACATGATTTTCAGCGTCATTGCGACGTTTCAGCATGACAGAAAATGCCTGTTTTCGTGCATTTATAACCCTCAGATCACAGTTTCACCTACATCATTGTTCTCAGCAAACTTTAAAAGAAATCGTGTCAAAATCACCCCAAACCTTGGACTTGTCCTTTAAATGTTAACACGTGACTGGGAACTGCTTTAGTTTAAAGTTACATAAAAACAAATAGTAAACACTGAAATATTAGGCCAATGTTTTATTCATTAAAGACCCGATTTATAGAATGTAGACTATTATTATTACATTTGGGAAGGGCATCTGTTAGAGTCATTTTGTCTGAGTGTATCATGGATAAAACTGAATGTTATATTACATCTTTTGTAGCTATTTAGATATATATTTATGAATGTTCATTTCTGTTACAGTTACATGTTTGTTTAGTATCTTATTCACAATACTGGATGATGAGTAGGTTTGGTCATCATTTGTTTTTGTTTGTCAGCTTTGTTTTGAATTTGGATTTAATTAATGCTTGATGTAAAGGTTTTTAAACAATTGGTTTAGTACATTAGATGATAGTTTCTGTTAGAAAGAAAAAAAGAGAAGAAGTTCTCATCCTCTTGGTCCTTGTAGTCCATCAACTCCACTGGTAACAAATCACTGAATGGTGCATCATGCTGTTTTGTTTCTTGATAACCTTCATAGTATCATACAGAGAATTTTGTCTTCCAACATTCTGTAGGAATGAGATTTCATGAGATGAAACATCAGCTAATCAGTTAGCTGTCAGCTTTCTTGAGTGTCACACTGTCAGAGGTAAGAGATAGAAAGTTTTTAGATATATTTTTTAAATATTTTTATATGCAGCTTTGTGTTAGTAAAATGTGGCTTCATTTTTGTGTCTTACAACTTGTACAACAACAATAATAGAAAAACATTTCTTTTTACACTGTGTGTATGACATGAGAAGAGTTTCTTATTGTAGGTATTTGACAGACAATGACAAAGGACTAAATCCAGCTAAAAAGATTTAGGCTTGCTTTCTGTTACTAGTGTTAATCTGATGTTCACATGCACATTATTTATGTCTGTGTAGTGGGGAAAAAAAGCAATAGTTTTCTTCTTGTTGATGTTCTGGCCACAGGATAGAGCCTTTGTTGGCTCGGATAAAGGAGGATCACCGTGCCATCCTGTGTCCTGAGATAGACCTGATAGACAAAGACACGCTGCAGTACGGGGGTACTGGTAGTTTTTCTGTGGGTGGTTTCTGGTGGAGTCTGCACTTCTCCTGGCGTCCCATCCCTGAGCGTGAGCGAAAGCGACGATCTGAGCATCCTGACAAATCAGTCTCCCCCATTAGGTACCACCACACTGCCTGTGTTTTATCCAGTTGGTCATTGCATGCTGCCACATTGTCTCTTGTGGTTTAAGTGTTCAGTGTTGTGAGAGTCTACAGTAGTGCATTAGGCTTACTGATCTTTCATTAGGTATTAATTACACCCTGTGTCTGTCTGTCAAAGTACTCATTCATTAGGCATTTACTGTTTGTGCCTCTTGCAAAGGTAGAAGCACAGTTGTCACCACATGTCAAGGCTCCAAACGAAAAGCAAGCTTTTATTCTTTACCCTCAGAAAGATTCTGTAGAGCATGGGCATGGTCAATGAAGGTGAACTGTATTAAACTCTGTCATTGATGATGGGGCAAAAGACAGAAACACTTAGAATAATTTTGGATCAGTTGAAGCCATCTGAAATTTTATATTAATCTTAAAGTACACACCAAATTTATGTAATGTTTACCAGCTTTAACCTTACTTTTAACTGCCCAGGCTGCTGATTTACTAACAAAAGCTCATGATGACCAAACCTACACATGGCCTTTTGGCCAATCTCAGTAATGTGGATGGAGACAAGACATCCAAGTGATCAACAACTAGCAGTGTATGTTTGGTTTTACTTGCACTACGTCAGGTTGGAGCCATTGCTTATGCGCATATCCCAGAAGCGCACAGCAATCGTGTGCCCTATTGTTGATGCCATAGATGACACTACACTCAAGTATTCACTCAACGGTGGCTACCAAGTGGGTGGTTTCACATGGAGCGGACATTTCACCTGGGAAGATGTTCCAGCAAGGGACAAGGAAAATCGCAAATACACAGACGCTGTTAGGTATTTAGTGAATATCTGATTAACCAAGGCTGCATTCATTTTTTTTTGGTCTCCTATATTGTGGGGTTTCTTTTTGTTTAGGGGGTTAGGGTATATTTTGTTGTGTTGACTTTCTTGAAAAATCATGGGAGTGTCTGTGTGGTATTTGTCATTCTGTGTGATTCCTGGGCTGTCTGTGGCAAAAAGTTTGTCTTCTGGTTCTACTCTTGACCTAATTTGAAGGCCACTGGGGTGTCGAAAAGTTAAAAACCGCAGGTTGCATTTTTCTGAGCACACTCTAATTCCATCAAGTTCAGACACTGCATGATTGTGATAGAGGCATGATTGTGGTATATATACTATATGACAACACTACATTGAGAATTATTTATCTGACTGATTATTAAAGAAATAACTGACCAGAGAGATGATGACAGAAGAGAGGTGATGACAGTGGCAGTATGGAATAATTAGTTCATTAGGAAAGTGAGATTGTCATATCTCAATAATAACAGATATTTCTGGTGAGCTCAAGGTGCTTACAATAATTCAAGCTGTTAACTGTTAAGCTAGAAAAATCTGAGTAGAATGCTATTTTCTGTTCAGATATTTCTGGTGAGCTCAAGGTGCTTACAATAATTCAAGCTGTTAACTGTTAAGCTAGAAAAATCTGAGTAGAATGCTATTTTCTGTTCAGTTATTTACGTATCTTAAAGTCAAGGCTGAAGAGACTGAATGTATTTCAAGTCGGACTAAAACCAGTAAAAGTGTGGTATTGACTTCATTTTGTGCTGCTACTGAACAACACTTGGGTAACATTTTCCAACAATACACTGAACAACAGTTTGGTAACATCCGCCCCCCCCCCCCCCCCCCCACCTCCCCTTTAAAAAAAAATAATAATTTATTTTTAGATTCTGATCTAATTGAATTCAAACTTTGTATGATTGTTACACAATGGATATGATAACTAGTACTTTTACTACTTTAGCATGGTGGATCTGCACAAACATAGTGCAATATTCAAATTTCTCTGATGGTGTTTAAAAACCCGATCTTTGAAACTTGCATGATGATAACCTCTGTCAAGCTTTACATGCTTATGCTTGTCTTTGTGGCCACTTCATTGGCCCTGATTCATGTCACAGAAGAGTTTTAAAACTGAAAACCTGTTTTGAATAGGAATTTGAAGAGCATCGATAGAGAAATTGTTTTTCTGTGTGACAATAACAAAATAATAATCATGAACTATTGAGAAGCATGTGTGTTTAGCAGTTATTAGCTTGACTTCCATCATAATTTGAAATTGTGTAATAGTTGCCTGTGAGGGAACATGAACCTTTGTCATCAAGAAATGGTGATACATGTAACAGTCATACTGAGGGAAGTATTCAGTTATTTTCAATATTTAAGGATAGCTTACCAAAGCTTAGATACTACCACACATGTTAATCAATGCTTTCCCTGGAATATAAATCTGATTTTGCCATGTATCACATTTTTCTTGAGTGAGAAAAAAGGGGAAATGTCACAGAAAGCTGCTTTGTTTTTACAGATCACCCACAATGGCTGGAGGACTGTTTGCTGCTGACAGAAAGTATTTCTTTGAGATTGGTGCCTATGACCCTGGCATGGATGTGTGGGGAGGAGAGAACCTGGAGATCTCTTTCAGGGTTTGTGAAATGGAGTATGATTTGTCATGATACACAGAGGTGCCAAGTCAGTACAGGCACACTTTGACACAAGGCTATGCAGGGCAGTGGCCTGTGTTGCCACAGAAGGGAGGGGAGATAAACTTGAATCATAAAACTAGTTTGTGTTTCAATGAGTGTTGTTGAATTAGGATCCACTTGCACATTATATACAGATATAAAGCTAAACAAAGCTAAAAACACCCAAAGCAGATGGCCTGTGTTTAGAAGGGGTTGGGGATGAGCTTGAATCATAAAACTAGTTATGTTCCAACATCAATCAAATGTTATTTTAATGTCTGTCTCCACTTGCACATGTATATGAAGACAAAGCTAAACAAAACAACAACAAAGAACAAAGCAGACATACTGTCTTATTTGAGGAGAGAACAGGTTACTGTGTATTGCGGTGGCAGGTCATTGATTAGAAAACCTCCAGACAAACATGATTTGTTCGTTCTTCCAAGTTGCTGGTTTTAACTTTGAATTTCTTCCATTATGGATTGTTGTTGTTGTTGTTGTTGATGTGTAGTAATCAAAATACAACTCCAAGGCTACATAAAATGCTTTTATGAACAACACTGCCGAAGCTTCAACAAGTATATGAGAAGTTACATTATGACAGTGACAGTGAGCACGACTGGCACTGTGTGCTATTTGTCTTGTTGTTTGAGAGCACATAGAGAAAGTGTCTCAGTAAACTTAGGGCTGTTGTGTTGCTTCTTTCTCAGGTTTGGATGTGTGGAGGATCTCTGGAATTCATTCCATGTTCCCGTGTCGGCCATATCTTCCGCTCCAGTCATCCTTACACCTTTCCTGGTAATGCTCACACATCACTTTTGTTTGAACAATGTTGTTCATACATCATAAAGATAAATGTCGCAAACAACAAGCATAGGAAACACAAAAGCAATATGCTTATGTAAGTGTGACCTTTTCGCTTGTGTCTCTTTCTGCATAATGAAGCATTGATGTATTGAGAGCTCGTAGCTGGTATGATGTGCTTGACTGAGCAGATATCAGTATGCAATATGACCATCTTTTAGATTCATGTACCATGGCCCTTGCTGATCTTGCTGATTTCTCTTGAAAATGATGCACAGCAGAGTTCAGTGTTAATCACTGGATTAGTCACTGATGCAAACTGTGTGAAGAAGATTACAGTGCTGGCCTCTTTTTCAACACAGTACAAGTAGATTACTGCTGCATTAATACTAATCATAGAAACTCACTAAAGCTTAATATCCTAGTATTTTGGGTCTAGAGCACTTTAAAAACTTCCCTATGTGATGATGTAAAGTCAGATATTTTATTCAAATCAACATCTTGCAGTGATGTTCCATTATGATGGGCTTGTATGGAATACACACACAAAAATGAAGAGTACACCTGGTTACGTCATCTTTTGCCACTAGTACAGCAGCCTTGAACCTGCATATAAATTCAAAACTGAACTGAGACAACACTGTGTACACAAACAAAATCTGAGCTTGTTTATTAATTATGCATACTAAAGGCTGGTATTTTTATCTTCTAGTTGTGTCTACATCACCCTGTGTGCTCTTGTTGACACATGATTTTCTTCTTCCTTGTATGCCAGGTGGCAGTTATTGTAGGTGATTCAGGCCAATGTTGTAGTGTCCATTTTGTAGCTGTATTATGCACCTTTGTTGTGCTTGCAGCAACACAGCTTTAACTTGTGGACAGGAAATAATGGTACAGCTGAATATTACCAGAAATTTGCTTTGTTTTGTGAATTAGATGTGAGTGATTTTGTAACTTGATTGTGAAGAAGATTTCAGTGATTTATGAGACCCTACAAGGAACTCTGTATTATGTAGGACAAATGCGATCCTGTGTCATTGGGGCAACTAAAGTGTTGATTCATACATACACAGGGAACAAAGATACTCATGGCATCAACTCCATGAGACTGGCAGAAGTATGGATGGATGAGTACAAGCGGCTCTTCTACATGCACAGACGAGACCTGCTGGTAATGCTTGTGTGCACACATGCATGTGTGTGTACATCTTTGTGTGTGATGTACTCATAATGCAGGCCAGTGTGATTCTGATGATGTTCTTTGATTTGGCACTGGGGCTGTCTGTGCTATTAAAAGTAATATCAAATAATCAGCATCATGGAAAATTTCAAAAGTCAGAAGTTGTGAAAATCAATTTGGTACAATGGTAGGCTATATTTATGATTGCTGTCATTGTGTCAGTAAAGTGGACCTAGACAGCTTCCAACTTACTCTGTTTTCCCATGATGAAAATGGTATCTTGGCTTAATGGCCTCATGTTTGAGTTATTAGAGGTACTGAGGTGAGCTTGAAAAATGTAATGGTGTGATGCTGACCTGTTTGCACACATGTTCTGTGTTTCAGGGACAGGATTATGGGGACATATCAGACAGACTGGAACTGAGGAAACGCCTCAATTGCCACAGTTTCAAGTGGTACTTAGAGAATGTGTACCCGGAAAAATTCATACCAGATGAAAATGTTCATGCCTGGGGAATGGTAAATGGCAGTTTTATTTTGGGGGTGTAGGCCACCTTTCTTTGGTGTGTGCTGTTTTTTTTTTTTCTTTTTCTTCTTTGTTTGCATTGTTAGTTATGATCCTAATTAACTTTAATTAACTTATTTTTTTAATGTACAAACTTGCTTTGTGTGAGAGGTATCAAAATGGAAGAACCTTTTGTGGCATTGGACTTATGTGCGTGTGTGTGTGTGTGTGTGTGCGCTTGCTCAAAAGGCTGTGATGTATACGACACCTGTTAAGTTTCATTCTGGGACTGCACCCCCCTCCCCTTCCCAAATGGTATTCAAATCTTCAGTGAGTATGCATTTGTAGTTTCTGTATAAGTGAAAGCAGACATGAACAGACACTCTACAATAACAGAGGAGAAAAAAATTATGACATTCTGGCCACAAAAACAAAATGTCATCTGTGCCTATTATTTTTCTGGTGAAAAGAATTAGTTTTTGTTTTTGTTTTTTAAACTGACCGGCCATTTAGCAAACTTTAATATTGCCATTCTCTTTGACAGTATAATTGTTGTCCCAAATACATCAGCCTGACATCTTAGAACATTAAACCTCACTTGTTTCACATGACAATATAAATAAAATGGGAGAATTTTTAATTTGTTAATGATGCTTGGACTAAAGCTTTGCCTGTTCATGCCATTACAGTTACCTTGATAACATATCAAGGTCCCTGAAGCCTCAGGCAGTCTTGAAATCTGTTACTACTTCTCCGCACTTTGTGCCTGGTGTAGTTCAAACCATGTGACAATGATACGCAGAAATAGACTGTGAGTCATCTGAGCTATGGTCGTCTTGATTGCTTCTCTCACATACTACAAAGAAGAATTTAGTTTAATTCTCTCAGTAAAAAAACAAGCAAAGACTATACAGACAGGAAATAAATTTGATGTCTGCACATACATGCACACACTCCATTTAAAAGGGAATGGAATATGCAAGCTGGCATGAAAGCAGAAAATGTTTAGTGATTTCCATCTGCAGGCTTCGTTTGGTGGGTCTGTCAATATTTACACAAAAAGAAGTGCCCCCTTTTTTCTCTTTTTTTGTTGTTGCTTTGAATTTGAACTCCTTGAGGCACAGCCATGTTGGTTCCCAATTACAAAAGGGGAGCAGAAAAAGGTTGGCTCATGATGTAGTTGATATTTTTGCCACACTTTCCAGCCTTGTTTATGTCAGTGATGTAGACTGCTGGGCATAATTGGCAACATTCATGACCATGTCTTCAAGGCTGTCAAACGTCAATTTTTAACAAGCAGGACCAGAATTTTTTTTAACAAGCAGGACCAGAATTTTTTTTAACAAGCAGGACAAGAAATCAAGTGGAAAAATGACTGCATGGATGTTTTGTATTCCATTCCTGTCTACAGCTATGGGTGTTTTGTATTCCATTCCTGTCTACAGCTATGGGTGTTTTGTAATCCATTCCTGTCTACAGCTATGGGTGTTTTGTATTCCATTCCTGTCTACAGCTCTGGGTGTTTTGTATTCCATTCCTGTCTACAGCTCTGGGTGTTTTGTATTCCATTCCTGTCTACAGCTCTGGGTGTTTTGTATTCCATTCCTGTCTACAGCTATGGTTGTTTTGTATTCCATTCCTGTCTACAGCTGTGGGTGTTTTTATTCCATTTCTGTCTACAGCTGTGGGTGTTTTGTATTCCATTCCTGTCTACAGTGCCCATGATGCTTCCTTGCTTTGGTTCCCTTTAAATGTAGTGACATTTACAGATCAACTTATTGTTTTCTTTTACGTCCACCTATTTAAGGCTAGACATATACCCTGAATAATTTACACTCACACATAATTATTCAGTTCTACTGTCCATTTTTGTTTGTTTTTACTTTGTTGTTGGTGGTGTTTTTGGTTTCTTAGTTTTCTAACCCAGTAATGTAGGTTCAGTTTCTTTTTGTAATTGAAGTTGCTGACATGCTTCATGGTACACATCACACAAAGCTGCAGTTTGATTTTCATCTCTCTTGATCTGTGCTGTGTGCATTCCAGGTTCGAAACCCAGCCAGTAACCTGTGCTTGGATACACTACAAAAAGATGAAAAGATAGAGTTTGACATGGGTCTCTACAGCTGTCAGAACGGCGCAAGTGCTAACCAGGTTAGTACCCCCCTCAGCACTGCTTTGTCTTTACTTGTGCTCTCACACACACACACAAGCATGCACTGTGAAATTATGTTTAGCTGACATTTTACTTCCGCATGCCAACTATCAATTCAGTAAACACATTTTATAGAATAAATGTTTTGCTTCAAAGCAGGTTGTAGTCAGGCCTTAGGGCCCCCAGACCTGAGCGACAAAGTTCCCAGTCGAGTGATAATTATTTTGTTGGTGGGCAAAGGTTCTGATGAGATCAGTGACACCAAGGGATGTGTGCTGTTGTAGAACTAGAAGTAATGGTGGTGTCATCAGCTGTCCTGAGCTAAACATAGCTCGTGTGTGAAAATGTTTGCTACACAATTGTACTGCCTGATTTTGTTGTCAGGTGTTGTCCCTGAGTGAGTTACAATAATGTAGTAATGATGGTGATGTCATCCGCTATTTTGAGCTAAACATTGCTCACACCGTGACAGTATGTCTGTGTGAAAATATTTGCCATGCATAACTGTACTGCCTGATTCTGTGGTCCCTGAGTGAGTTACAACAATGTAGTAATGACGGTGATGTCATCAACTGTCCTGAGCTAAACGTTGCTCCCACTGTGACAATTATCTGTGTGGAAATATTTGCGATGCATAACTGTACCACCTGATTCAGATTCTGTGTCAGCTGTTGTCCCTGAGTGAGTTACAGTGAGTTAGTAATGATGGTGATGTCATCAGCTGTCTTGAGCTAAACATTGTTCACACTGTGACAATATGTCTGTGTGAAAATATTTGCTACATGTAACTGTACTGCCTGATTCTGTGGTCAGGTGTTGTCCCTGAGCTACAACGATGAGCTGCGGAGAGAGGAAGGGTGTTTGGACAGCAAGGGGCAGGAAGGAAACACCCTCACACTGAAGCAGTGTCACTACAAGTTGCCCAGCATGAAGTGGAAACATGACAAGGTATGATCACTATCAGTTTACAGTTGCATTCCAACTACAGGCATTAATAGGTCACCTCTGGGAAGGTGAAAACACACAGAAAGTTAAGAAAGCCATGCTGAGCAAAAAAAAGCAGAAGAAGAAGAAGAAAACCATCAGAGTAAATACCTTCTTTCAAGCAAAGAACTAATGATTATGCTACACAAAAACAATGGAAGTAGTAGAAGCAACTGATCTGTCTGCATTCGTTTAGTGTGCCTCCGTGTAGAAGATGCACTTAGGACAGGCAGATCAGTTGCTTCCATACTGAATTATTTTCATTGTTCTTGTGTAGCATAGCCATTTGTACTTTGCTTGGAAGAAGGTGTTTTACTCCGACAGTTTTCTTCCTCATTTTTTTGCTTCTTTTTCCCCCCAGCACGTCCTCCATAACTTTCTCAGTGTTTTCACCTGCCCAGAGGTAAAATATTAGTGTCTGTGGTTGGAATTCAACTCTAAACTGGACAGGTGATCAGTGTGTGTGTGTGTTGGTTGGAGAAGGATGTGAGGGGTAGTAATATGCAGGTTGTAATAATTGTGTCACCGTGATGTCAGCAGTATCCAGTGATGAGCATCATGTTCTAAAAATATGTATTCAGCCACATGAGTGAAGTTAGCAGTTGCTGTTTGGCAGTTGCTGATCTTCAAATGCCTTATGATTTAAATAGTAACAAATCTGAAACAGCAAAAAGGCCCAGAGCATATGCCATGTGAGAGTTACTGTAGGCAACAGAGGCCTTTGTTGTTGTGCTTATGTGACATCTTTTGAGTGCTAATTAACTCCCTTGTGTGTTGATTTAACCCACTTGGCCCCAGACCAGCTGCTGCCCTTTCACTGTGAAATCCTATGCGAAGGGAAGTAACTGTGTCAAATGATCGTGGTAAACAACTTTAAAAATCAATAATAAACACCAAATAAATGTTCCAGCTCACTATATTTTTCCCGGTTTGCGAATACATTGTTCTTGTATATCCAACAAGTTTTGATTTTTTTTTAATCAAATAAAAGCATTAAAAAAAATCCCAAATCAGAACTGTCTGCATCTGAATGTCAGGTTTTAGGGTGCCTACAGGGTAACTGACTGCAAAATGCCCAGTTTGAATCTCCAAAGATGAAGCTCCATGAGTTCGTTAGGATGCCCACGGTAACCAACTGAGCCAAATTTGCAGTTCAAATCTCAAAGGATGATGCTCCGACACCACTGCTAACAGTAGGGCTTTTGTTTATTTTCGTGCATCTATCATGTGTCCATCTGGCAACTTTGAAAATTCACAGCTTCTCTCAAACTCCACTGAACTTCGAACAAAGGATATTGCTAGAAGTAATGAACAGTAACGGAAATGAAGCTACAAGTCTCGTGAGAATCTCATTCCTATTTGCATAAGCTGGGATGCCAGTATGGAGCATCTGCTAACCAGTTGCTGCGGGGCTGTCTGGGGTCGCACAGTAAGAAAAAAGAGCAGATGGTGACAGGCAATCTGGGGCAAAGTGGCTCTGTTTGGCCAGTCAGTAGGATCTGTCAGATGAGTTCATGTGATCTGCAACTTGCAAAAAACAAAGTAATCTTTTGTGTAAAATTGATACAGAGGTTGTTTTTTAGCACAGTGAGTCCGCTCAAGAGCAGAGAATAGCACGATATGAAAGCTATTAACAACAACAACAAAACCTGGAAATGTCCTGATTAATAATTCAGGAGTGTCTAAGCAGTTGCTAACCTCACTCCTGACATTCAGCCCTGGTTTGATCCTGGTCATGGTACCAAAAAGCTGAAGTTGAAAAGCTTGTGGTGAGTTATGGTGGGAATCCTGTCCTGACTCCTTTGCTGCAGTTATGAGTTAGATGTGCATGATTACCTTTGAAGGCAATGCAAATATGTGAACAGCAGGGAATGTTACTTAGTAACATTACAGTGTGTAAAACAACAGCCTGTGAGCCAGCCCTGCTTGATACATGTCTATGAATGTAAAAGAAAATAAAGATTTAAGGAATGTAAAAGAAAATAATTTATTAACCCCAAGTAAAGATAACCAAAACAAAAAAAATTGAAACATAAGCTTCTGTGATGTGGAGTCAAGCAAACAAAAGGCTTAGCATTGCCGTAATGTGTAATATTTCATGTCCATAGAGACCAGTGTAATGCATCTATGTGTTGTTTGTGATTCTAATGCTGGCACAGGCCAGACTAGTAAAAAATAAATCATGTCTGGTTCTGATTGGTGTTTTAGGAGAAGAACAAGATAGTGCACCAATCTTCAGGCCTGTGTCTTGACGTGGCCGGCCAAGGAAACAGTGGACACCCTTCTTTGAAGACTTGCAAGGATGTTGACTCTCAGATCTGGACCTTTGAACACTACCTGAATTGAAGCCTTTGTGTGTGTGTGTGTGTGTGTATGTGTGTGAGTGAGTGCGTGGGTGCATTCGTGAGTGTTCATGTGCGTAACAGATCTAGGAAAAGAAAATAACATTGATATTTATGCAGACTCTGCCTCACTGTTGCTGCGATGTGGATGTGCCTTTATAGAGGAGTGCCTTTGACTAGAGGCCTGTCTCCATGCTGCTCACAGGGTTTGTTTTTCTACTCAAACTGCATGAATTTGCCAATATGTTTTCAAGGCCCAGTGTTGTGCTTTCAGGGTATGTGTGAAAGAAATCAGTCTATTGTCCTGTGTGTAACAAACAAGGTTCTTCAAAAATATTCATCAAAGAACCCACACAGGTCCACACACACACACAAAAAAAATGCACCATACCTATCAGAAATAAAATCCACCACAAAAACTATTTTTTGCTGCAGGGCCAAACCTAAGATACCAAACACTATGGAAGCGCAATGCAAAGTGAGGAAGCACATGCACATCTGGTTCTCAAATGACATTGTCCAGTGAGGCAAAAGTTGAGTTTTGTAAGTGGCAGAGTTACTTACTCAGTCTGCTTACTGAAAGGTGCTGCATACAGATGCTGTTTCCTGCTAGGGCTCTTGGCCTGTGGGACGTCTAGGTGTTAGGCAGGCAGCTATTCAAACTATGGTTTTCATTTGAAGGCCTGGTCCCACTGCAGGATGGAGCAAAGCAGTTGTTTTTGTTGCTCAAGAATGCAGAAATGTTTCATGCATTCAGCACTCAGAAAGATGCTTTTCAGTTTTATGTAAAGTAAATTGGTGTTTTCAAAGCAAAAGCACTATTGTGATGTGGGTTTGTTGCTGTTAATGGTTTTGTTTGTTTGTTTTTCTTCTTTTTTTCATGGACAACAAACAAAGCCTGTTTTCATTCAGTGTTAAGCAAGTGGACAGTTTCTTTATGGTAGCTGTTTGTAGATATGAAATATTTCAGTGAGAAAAGACTAACATAAATTTTGGAGAGTGGCAGGGTCATTAACATCAGTAAGTAATTTACTGGGGCTTACATTAAGTTGTGTTGAAATGCAGGGTTCACGTTTTGCTATTGTTGGTTTGGACTCACAGAAAATGTTTTGTTTTGCATTATGATTGGTGCCCAACCAGCAGCAACTGGCAAGACAATGTGAGACTTTCAAACTTTGGATAAATTCTTTGTGTGTATGTTAAATTTGGTGAACTTCAGCTCTTGGTATGGTTGTTGGATATGTCAACAAGAGCACACACATGCAAATGATGCACGCAGGAAATAATAGATTAATACTTCCTGCCGTTTGCTGTAATAGTACTTATGACAAACATAATAGTACTTATGACAAACATAATAGTACTTATGACAAACGTTTAGTGCACCAAACTGTGATACCCCTGGGTGTTTGCACAACTTCTTTTGCACATATATTTAGACACCAAAGATTCTCATGCACAGATACATGCGACTGGTACAAAAGTGACAGCTGATAAATGTTGATGAACAGAAATAGTAGAGACAGTTTCCTATTATGAGCATACAGTTTTCAAGATTCAAATCAGATTGTTTCCCAGCAAAAATATCTTCAAGTAAACACAGTCCAGATAAAATAATACCACCACTGAAATCTCCTCAAAAAACGAACATATTGGTGCAATCCTTGGCAAGCACAAGACACAAATTCCATCAAAATATCCACAAATATAAGAAGGCAGATATTCATATCATCATTGTCATTATAATTCTTATCTACAGCAGCTGATCGTTTATTCTCCACCACAGTTTCACCAGGTCATGTTTGATCTGTATCTTCAACTGATGTGATATGTGTGTTTATTGTTTCAAGTTTTATTTATTTTGTACATATACTGCCAAATGGAGAAGAAAAAAAAAGGAAGCTATCACTATACAAAACCAAAACAAAAAAAACTACACACACACAAAAGAAACAAACCAAACAACAGGACAACCAAAATAAAGAAACAAGTAAAGAAAATTCAATACAGTGCAGCACAGTACAACATCATGCAACTGAATACAGTGCAGAATACAGTACTTATTTTCTCTTTCAGGAATTTTGTCTCAATGTTACTATAAAACAGTTAAAAACACTGTGATAACTACATAAACATTATGCAGTTCTAATTGTAGTCATTACTCTGAGCTACATACAGTCACATTTATGCATTGTGCAATAAAGTGTGTGCCAGTGAGTGTCTAATCAATAAAATATGTGGAAGAAAAACAATGGCATCTTTGCATCATAGTAACTACCTATTGTGGTGTGATGATACCATGGATAGAGGAGCACATAAATTAACCTTGACGTATACACTTTCAAGGTTCAAGGTTACTTCATTATCTCATCTGAGAAATAAAAAAATTCAATGGTCTCCACTGTCGTCATCCACAGGAGCAGCAGATTTGTACTTTTAGTTGCTTTGAACAAGCATCACAGTTGTACCCTGATGTAGCAGGTGCATGTTTATTGTTTATTTAGCACATCTAGTGGCTAATGCAGTTGTGTACAAGACAGTGTAAGAATATAGCATGTGTCTGTTTTTCCATCCAAGGTCCTTGTTTTATGGTTAATATGTTTTAAAACAAGAGTAGATTCTTGCATGTATCAGGTACATTAAGATTACATGCAACTAAATGAAGCAATAATGACAGTAGTTGATTTTACTGCATATTGTGCAGTGAAATGTGGAAATAACAGTAAAAAGTGTATAATCTGTGACTAATTTGTGTGAAGTTGACCATGCTGACAGAACATGTTTTGAGTGTGACGACAACATGGACACAGCAACTGGCATTTATCAGCAGCATAGCACTAATATTATGCTGCACCAAATTGTGTCTTATTCACTAATTTAGGACTTCCACCAAAGAGATGGAGGAAACAAAACTTGAAAATACAGCAGCCATAAACATAAATGAGAATTACAGTACAATATGCTACAGTAATCTTTATGCTTTCTGTAAAGAACTTTGTCTTGTGTTTGATGTAAAAGCAGAGACAAAAACATACAGTATACACATAAGAAGTAAGCTGTAATGATAATAGCAGGTACACAGAGATATCACATTGTAAACAATAATTGCAGAACATTTGCATATTCTGTTGTAAAAGAACCAGATAAGAATAAAAATTGTGTGTATGTTCAGTCAGTGAATATGGGAAGATAGTATCATTGATTCTCTGTGTGCATCATACTTCAGACCAACCATGTTTGATTGTGACAACATGGACTGATGAGCTCGTTGAATGTGACATCATGATCAGCAGTATCAATATATCAGAACTAATATTCACTTTTTTATAAAGTATGTTTTCTAGCAGACTGGAAATTCTGTTTGCTAGTCACTAGATAATTAAAAAAGGCTGGAGCTATCAATTCTGTTTGCTAGTCACTAGATAATTAAAAAAGGCTGGAGCTATCAGCACCCTGTAGCAGGCACTCTGCCAGATCTTAATGTATGTGCCATAACGTACGTTGAAGTGACTTTGATCACTGTGGTGTAACTTGGTTGTAGCTGCATAGCAAATAATTGGGCGTATGACCTTGATATCCCTTATATGCAGACCCTCACATACATACAAGTAGAACCCGGAACAGTTTTCCAGGAATATTTTCAGTCACTCTGGTTGATTTGCTTTAATTTTTTTATCATAAAAAAAAAACAAATGTCTATAATGACCCGCTGTAATAATACATGAACTATACAGAGTACTACCTTGAATGTTTATTGATGTCCCATGGAGGCAATTCAGATGAGGTCTCTCCTACTTTCTTGATGATAGCCTCCACTGAATGTTACACTGCCCTACCACTTTTAGTGACATACTCATTTGAAAGGTACAGGAGCATCAAACGTTAAACTGCCAGTTCACGTTTTCTAATTAGGTGAAGGTTGGAGTTTGTATAGGTGGGATCACACAAACAATGCTTGCTATGACTGTGGTATGCAGTTAATGTGATAACTGGGGTGTGTCACAACTCAGCTTGGTGAAAAGCAAGCTGTTTAAAGCTGGGTGATAATAACACCTATTACACTTCCCCCATTGATGACAGCTTTGGTGACATTGACCCCTTATTAAGGGCACATGAGAGTGAAGGGATGAAATAGTAAAAGGGATAGTTTTGCATTTTGAATGGCAGTCGTTGCTGGTGTTTCTCCTGTGTGTTTTGCTGGCATGTGGATACAATTTTTGCATCTGCCCTTGTTTTACCACAGATATTTGTGTTTAAGTTTCTGTTATTATGGCCGGTGCATACTTATTTACTAACAGGGTCCACATTTTGTAATAAATATAGTAGCCTGTGGTTTGCTGTTCAAAAGCTTGTCATTGCTTGAGCTGTACAGCATATACTTTTATTTTCATTCTTTTCAAATATTTCTTACCATTGTACAGATTTTTGCCTTTCAAATTGTTTTGTCCATTTTGGGTATTGGGCCAGGGTTATGAATGGTAATGACCTTATTCATTGTTTTTGTTCTTCAGCAATGAGTATGAGTGTGCCTTGTTCATTTAGCTACTATTATGTTATTGGGAAATGATTTAAGTGTATATGATATGGTGCATGTTTGTCTAGCATGGTGGGTGATGTGTTTTTACTGAAATGGTCTTTTGATACAAGGCAACCTCAGAAAAGTCACAAAGAAAGAATGGTTTACTTTTATAAGATGTTAACCTGTATTTATGTTACATGCAAATCATTAGCATGCAGTTACTGAGAACTAAATCTTTTTGTGTTTGTAATAAAATAATCATAACAATGACAATTTCTACAGTGCTCCATCTCATATGGGCTGGAAGTGCTTCTCAAATGCAGTAGGATGGCAACAACAATAACAGATCATGTGAAGACCCCCACTAACAGCATGATAGCTAATAACAGTGATTAGAACAATGAAGATGATGCAAAATGGGGGGAATGCAGGGGGCTACAGTAAATATATTCATCATATACTCCAGCTGCATTATGTCGGTGTAATGGCCATAAGGAAATGAGGTTGTCTTCCATCTGGGGTTATCCTACATAGATCTGATTTTGGGTTAATGGTCTTGATAATGCGCATAACGCTTTTGGTAACTGTAACATGTATTTGAGAAACTGATACATTTCCTACTGTGACAGAAACCTAACTTCAGCAGTTTCTTGAATACTGTGTAACTACTGTTTAGCTTTATATCCCTGTTCACGCTAGTTTCAGTGACTGTGACCCATTCTCATTTTGATTGTGAATTTTCTCTTCAGTTTTTTTTTCTTCTTCGTTTTTTTTTCTTTTTTTCTTAATACTCCTGACCACTTTGAAACAAAGTGGGTATATAGTGACAGTAACAGTGACATACACTTAGTATCACTAGAAATACAGTGGGGGGTATTTTGCCATGCAATGCAACAAACCATGTTAAAATGAATGACTCGTTGAATAATGATTGTTTGAAAGAAAAGACTGAAGTAAAATGTTGACCTCCCAGATTTACTCAGTGTATAAGTCATATCAAACCACTGTGTCAATCACAAGATGTGAAGATTCAGGACTTTTGTCAGGACTCTTGTCTTCTGGCCATAATCTGTGTTTTGCTGTGCATAAAAACCTGAAACAAGAATGACTTCTAACGTTCTAAAACCAGATCCAAACACATAAAATGTTCAAAAGAACACTATTTATTAGGACAAAACACAACATGCAAATTTTCAGAGTAATCCCCTTTATCGAGCGAAAAACGACACTTAAACATTCTTCCAAGCACTGGACAAGACAAAAACAGATGAGAGGTTTAGCTCCCCATCTCATTTTTTACTGTGACCCATTCTCATTTTGAATATGAATTTTCTCCTCAGTGTTTAAGTGTTGTTTTGTAGCTTGATAAAGGGGATTACCCCCAAAATTCACGTGTTTTGTTTTGTCGTAATAAATAATGTTCTTTTGAACCTTTTTTGTATTTGGATTTTGCTGTGCATACTAAAATTATTTTATCCTAGCAGTTTGGCATTTTTTGTATGATTCGTAACCATTTGCCTAGCCTACACGTGTACACAATTCGCCGGTTATTTCTCAAAGCCATGATTGTATGAAATGATTTGTGTGGTTTACTAAAATGACTTGTCTGATTTACATGCACACTTACCCTGCTTTGTTGCAGTAAAGCTCAATATGCAAGTGAATGTGATATAAATGGTTAATGGTGTTTGGAACACTTCTCCTAACTGATAGAACCAGAACTAGTACTTAGCACATTGTGAGCCAGTACTTCTGTCCTACCTGTTCCTCCCCTCCCCCCACTGAAGAAAAAAAGACATCCTTAGTTTCTGTTTCTAACAGTTATGACCCAGCATTAAATACAGTTTAAGAAAACTCACTGTCATGACAGACTTTTGATTCCAAGAGTCCAGGTAGAGGAGGAAGAGGGGAGGGGCTAATTCCATTGTGACATTATGATTTGCATTGCAAATTTGATACTGGAGTTTAAATTATGCCCACAACATACATGCCCATTGAGAGTTTTGTTGCCATTTCATCCTGCGTGTAAGCACAAGTTATACAGATATACACTGGGTAAAGGCTTGCTTGTTTGCTTATTTCTTGGTGGGGGGTAGAATTATAGTTTGACTTTCAAGGTTGATTTATTCAGTTTGAATACAAGTTTTGTGTAACCAGGAGCAGTGGTAGCCAGGATCACTCCACTTTCCTGATCTTTTTCTTTCAAATATGCACATCAATGTGTCTCCAAAGAACGCATTGTGGGGTCCATTTTTTGTTGTTTGTTTGTTTTTGTTAATCGCTGGTGGAGAATTCATGGTGCCTTGCTTGGATAAAGCTCCAGCAGCTTCAGGTGCAGCAGTGCTTTGTTGTATCAGTGTACTTGATGTGATCTAGCCCAAAAGTGGCTGATGCTTAAGCCAATGGTGTCTGATGCTGTGTGGCATCTCTGTGGTATCAAAACAACTCAAATGTTGACAGCTTCTGGTAAAAACAGTCTTTTTTCCTTTGTGTTTTTCTGTTCAATGTTTTGTTGCAGATCAGTTTTTGTGCTTTATTTTCGTTACAAGATAGGCTTTTTTGTATGGCTTGTGTTGGGCAGCTAAGAGGTGATGGTTGGTAGGTGGCTTGTGCAGCTTGCTGCTGTTTGCTGTCATGTGTTTCTGTTTTTTGTTTCCTGTCCATTCCTCTTTTATAATTGTAAAAAATCTGGTTTTGATCAATCACACAGCAGGGTCGATAATACCAGCATGTCCAAGTCATGTATATTTTTATAACAAGGGCATGAGCGAAGGGGCTGTTAAAAACAAACTGATATTTATGTATGTATGGTTTGTTTGAAAATTGTGTTTGGGTTGATTTTTTTATTTGACTCAAGTAAGGGTTTACAATGAGAAGAGTTGTGAAATGGTGTTTGCTTATGACACAGTTCTGTCACCCTGAGCTGACCCTGTGCACTTGACTGGACGCTCAAATCCAGTTACTTGCTTGCTCACATGGCAGTGTATGGTTATGTGACTAGGGATCATCCAGCCAGCCACAGAAAATGTCACTGTTGTCTTTTTCTTGGAGAATATTGAATCATGATCTGCACTCTTTCATACCAGTTTTGTTTGCCCTGCAGTCTTACCTGATTGACTTTAAACTTTTTATGATTGCTATAGAAACAGTCACAATACCAAACACTTTTGACAACTTTTTCTCATGTCTCAGGAAGTAGTTGCATGTTTTGATGTTTTACAAAAGCTTTATTCTTGGCTCTTTCTGCAAGACTTATTGAGCATAGCCCCCATTCAGCTTTTAATGGTTCAAAATCAGCTGATGTCATCTTCCCAGTTACAGCTCTGTTTTAATGGCAGAACTCAGAGCTATCCTTTTAGCTCTTAAACTCTTCTACCATTCACAAAAGAAGTCTTTTCTGATTGCCTATCATCTCTTTGGGATAAAATAACATGAATTATGAAATCTGTTCTCTTAAAGGTTCACAAACTGCATTCAGAATTGATAAAAGATTGAAAGAAGATCATTTTTATCTGGGTCCCTGACTAGTAGGCATTAGCGGTATGCCCTTGATGGTGACATTGCTGACAAGCACATTCCTTTCTCTGATTTGAAACACATTTGAATAAGTAGATTGTTGACCTATGGCAAAATGAGTGGGGTATCGGCACCAAATTGCACAAGATTAATCCAAAAGTAAACAAACATCTTCTTTTGTCAGTTCAACAATTAATTACTTGCATGGTCTTTTTGTTGTTGTTTTTTGTTTTGTTTTACACTTCAACCTAAAATTTAACGGAATAGAAGAGACTTTTCTGTCCCAAATACACATTGGCCATTTATACATGACTCACTTTTTCTTTGTCATAGGAGAAGAACCACCCTTTGCCTCCCATGCAATGAGCTGATTTCATGTTTTATTGTGCTGTTAGATTGAACTGACATTAGTGGATTTTTTTTTTTTTTTCATTTTTCTGTTCAAAGCATTTTTTCTCTGGACTGCATATTCAACTTTCTCAATAAAATTGATGTTTTAAGCAAAGCATGATTGATTAAGTACTGATCTAGTTTAACTTTTCACTAAACATTGTTTAATTGTTTAGACTTCTACCGAGTTTAACTGAGTTAGTGTTTGATGTTTTCATATATGATTTGTTTTTGCCCTGATACGACCTACCATGCTGACTGGCGTTAAAAACCAGTTACTTTTCTATGTTCAGATGAGAGTTTTAGAGGTTGGTTACTTTTCTGTGTTCAAATGAATTTTAGAGGCTGACTCGGTATTAAAAACCAGTTACTTACTTTTCTATGTTCAAATGAGTTTTAGTGACCTTCATCAGCTTTTAAGGTCACATTAATATCAGGCTGATGAAACCGAACATTGTGAGGTTTGGGGGGGGGGGATGGATGGGGGGGGCAATTCTTATCATGTAGATTCTGATTATTGTATGATTGTTATTTTATATATATATAATGAAAAACAGCACATTATCATCTGTAGCTGTAATCTTATTTATAATACAAATAAAACTTAACATGATGGATGAAATTTGAAAAAGGCAAGTCCAAATTTTTGTGCTACTAGGGTCTGGGCAGGAATATCTGCAATGTCGAAGATTGAAATATTTACCTCATATTGGTTGGATAGCGGATGGTTTGGGGCATGGGCAAGGTGACAACAGGCATAATTTATGAAAACATTTTAATACTACATTACAGTACCTGAAATGCAGCATAACACCATTTTAATCTACATTATAATACCTAAACTGCAATGAAACAAGGAAGAATGGAATAACAGAATACCAAATCATACTCACAAAAAGAAATTGTAGAGCAACCATAGTGAATGGGATGGAAGATGTGAAAGACTCAAAACATTATGTCCATTACATATATTATGGTTGAATGATTGTGTGTGTGTGTGTGTCACACACACAAAATCATTATATGTTACACACACACAAACACACACACTATCATTTGACCATAATTATTATTCATTGCTGAATTATTTTTTATTTTGTGTGTGTGTGTGTGTAGCTGTCCCATACACTAATTACTGATGTATATGTACATTAGTTTTGATGTGTATTTTTGCAATGGGTATTTCAGAAATAAAGCGGGAAAACAGATCTCTCTCTCTTTCCATGGTGTGTGTGTGTGTATGATTAAGAGAGACATTGATAAATGCAGTTGTGAACTCTGGCCTTTTAGCCTGAAATTTATCAGCCAACATTGCTTCTGCCTCTACCCTAGCGATAATTATCTACAACTAAATGTATAGTCTTCTGGATCAAAACAAAAGGCATGTTTAACTTTTATGACTGCACACACATGTGAGGTGAAAGATCCCAAAGCAAACAGATCCTGAAGAAGGGTGGAGAACTTTATGTCTGCTTTGGCAAACTAACATATTTCCCTCTTACAGTGGTCAAGTCAGTGTACTTTAATCATCCCTCACAGGGTGGCCCATTAATTTAAAAACATGTGAAAAGAACATCAAAAGCGTTTAAACTGATAATAATAAACAGACATACGTGATAAAAAGCGAATATGGAGAGTAGGGATATGAGTAATATCTGTGCACTTAATCTCAGAAGGATGTTTCATGATGTTTTGCTACATTTCACTGTTTTATCTACAGACTCCTACTTTTGTTGTGTTATATTGTCTACTTGTCCTTTTTGTTGTGGAATTCAAGTGACCCAAAAGGCAAATTTTCATTCTATGTTTTCATTATGAATAATAAAGATCTTTTGTATTTGTATACCATAACACTTTTTTTTTTTAATCTTTTTTTTTAATAACTGCAGAAAACATCCCTTCTTTGAATCGTTTTAAAGAAATGAAACATAAAAATTAATACATGTTTGTTACTGACGAGTTTGGCTATCTAGTTTGACTTGAGAAAAGTTTTGAATATGTACAGACTTATGACATCGTTCTGTTTGTTTGTAATGAGGTGACCCTGTGTGGTTGATGGGGCTTTAAAATCCAAGTACTAACTAGCCCAGTACTCACACCCCTACCCCTCACATACACACACTGTTGTTGACAGCTCCGTTTTCCCTCAGCGGCTCACAGCGGAAATGTACGCCAAGCCCTGCCAACCTAACAGTCTGTTGTTGTTGACTCGACAGATCCGTTTTCCATTAGCTTCCAGCTAGATGCGTACACCGAGACCTCCCTACAGTAAGGCCTGTTGGTGTTGGCAGATCCGTTTTCCATCAGCTTACAGCTAGATGCGTACACCGAGACCTCCCTACAGTAAGGCCTGTTGGTGTTGGCAGATCCGTTTTCCATCAGCTTACAGCTAGATGTGTACACCGAGATCTCCCTACCCTAAAGCCTGTTGTTGAATGAATGAATGAATAAAAATTCATATTTGGCGCATAAAAATGACCACACAAAACATTGCGTGTATACACTATATATGTATACATGTAAGTTCCCACAAGCTAAAACTACCGAAAGATATTCATACCCTAAAGTACAAACATCCCCTACCTACCCACCCTCCCCCTCCCGAAAGTGCAACTATACATAGTTGTTAATAGAAATATATGCAGAACAAAAAACAACAACCTTTTTTAAACACACACACACACACACACACACGCACGCACGCACGCACACACACAAAGGTAATTATGGCAACGTTCTTCACTCAACACGCACGCACACCAGCGCAGGCGCACATCACACACAATCGCATCGACACACAGAGTGTTGACAAATCTGTTTTTCCTCCGCTCACATCCGGATGTGTACACCGAGACCTCCGTACCCTAAGGTCTGTTGTTGACAGATCCATTACCCATCAGCTCAAAGCTAAATAAAAGTAAACATGGTGCTTAATGCCCACAGAAACCACAAGGCTTGTTAGGGACGGGGAGATGGGGGGAAGGGGGTATGGAGGTGGAGGAAGAGGGAGATTATATACCTGTCGCTACGCTGTCACCTGTGAGCCGGTTTGGCCTAGCGGTATGGCGTTAGGCTGGTAAGAGGAGGGACTTCGGTTCGATACCGCTTCGGCTCTCCTTTCTCTTCAAAAAGGCTGTGGTTTGTGAACAGTGTCCTGTGACGTTGTCCATCACTTCCTACTGAAACATTAAAACGGCTCCCATCTCTGCCCATCTTAATGCAGAAGTCATTCTGGTGGTGACAGCGCAACGATAGGTATACAATCTCCCTCTCCCCCACCCACCTCCGTACCCCCTCCCCCTTCTCCCCGTCCCTAATAAGCCTTATGGTTTCTGTGGACGTTAAGGAACATGTGTACTGTCACTCCCAGAATGACTCGTGCATTACTACAGATGGGCAGCAGTAAGACCCGTTTTAATGTTTCACTGATCGTGAAAGACAAAGTCACAAACAAGACAGTGTCAACAGACCACAATTTTTGAAGAGAAAGGAGAGCCGAAGCGGATTCGAAACGAGGTCCTTCTGTTTACCGCTAAGCCAGACCGGCTCACAAAGCTAGATAGATGCGTACACCGAGACCTGCCTACCCTAACGTTTGTTGTTGTCTGAAAGCCCCGTTTTTAATCACCTCACAGCCAGGTGCGTACATCGTCAGTAGCGATACAAACAATGCGTGGCCGAATGCAGCCGCCATCCGCACAGTCAAGATACAATCATGTTTGGCTGAAATCCTTCGTCCACAGATCGCCAAACTGCTTGGGGTGACAATGGGAAGATAGATTGATGACACCCAAGCAGCGCTGACCTAATCTGTGGTAAGGTTACAGGATCTGTTCCATAACAGCGTCAAAGGTGGCAACTGATACAGAGAGCGACTAACATCTTCAACCAGTTAAACGTTCGATTGCAACAGCGGAAATACCATCAAATTAAGTACGACCCCAAAGGCATTGCATGCTGACCGATTTGACAGGTGTCTATTTTCCTTTAGGCCACCAGTGAGGACAACGCAGAGCTCAGGAGCTGAGGCGAAAGAGGAGGTGGACCTGATCCCTAATAGTCCCCGCGGACGTCCCCAATAGTCCATGTATTCCCTATGGACGTCCTTAACAGTGCTGACGGTCTCTATAGACGTCCCTAATAGTCCCCACGATCTCTGTGGACGTCCCTAATAGTCCCTACGGTCTCTGTGGACGTCCCCATGAGTCCCTACAGTCCCTCTGGACGGACGTCCCTAACAGTACCGACGGTTTTTGTGGACGTCCCTAAGAGTCCCCACGATCTCTGTGGACGTCCCTAAATTCCCTACTGTCTCTGTGGATGTCCCTAATAGTCCCCCCGGTCCCCGTGGACGTCCCTAATAGTCCCCACGATCTCTGTGGACGTCCCTAAATTCCCTACTGTCTCTGTGGATGTCCCTAATAGTCCCCCCGGTCCCCGTGGACGTCCCTAATAGTCCCCACGATCTCTGTGGACCTCTCTAATAATCCTCACGGTCCCCTTGTGAACCTCCCTAATAGTCCCTACGGTCCCCTGTGGACGTCTCTTAACAGTCCCCGCTGTCCCCTGTGGACGTCCCTAATGGTCCTTACGGTCCCCTGTGGACGTCCCTAATAGTCCCCACGGTCCCCTGTGGACGTCTCTAATAGTCCCCACGGTCCCCTGTGGACGTCTCTAATAGTCCCCACGGTCCCCTGTGGACGTCCCTAATAGTCCCCACGGTCCTCTGTGGACGTCTCTAATAGTCCCCACGGTCCCCTGTGGACGTCTCTAATAGTCCCCACGGTCCCCTGTGGACGTCTCTAATGGTCCCTACGGCCTCTGTGAAGGGCCCTAATAGTCCCCACGGTCTCTGTGGACGTCCCTAATAGTATCCACGGACGTGCTTGCTTGCTTGTTTCTTTTTCTTTTCTTAGGTATTTGAAACTTTGGTGGAAAACATATGCTTTAATGCTTCACCGAATAAGGACAAATGGAAATCAGTAATATGGTTGTCGAATGCTGATGAGAGAAGTCGCCGTATTTTAAAGATTTATTTGCCTTGAACCCTGCATATGTATCCACTTTCGAGGTGACGGCTGTGTAAAATGTTCAATACACTGCAGACGACCAGCCCCAAGGCGACGGAGATATGCTCAGGCAGCAGCTCTTGATCTTTCTTAGTAATGAATGACTGCGACCATAGAAAAACGGCCTATCACTTACGCACGTCGTGAATGCTAATCATCTCCCCAGTAAACAAAGAGGCAAGCAAACAAACGAAACAAACAATTACAGCAAAATATTCACAGCGTTCGACAAAAAAATAAAAACAACACACGCACGGACGCACGCACACGCACATGGAGGTGGCCGGGGCGAGGGGCAGACAGAGATTAAAACCTGGTCGGTGGGAAAATAAGATAAGGTCTATTTCCGTTATCAGATGATTTTCTGACGCCATATTCGAAAAATAACCTGCGCTGTACCGAAATAATCCCGGACTTCATTCGTCAATGGTTTACTGACGTAGGCAGATCACCCAAAATAGTGAAAGAACAAGGCTATATACTCTTTATCGCGAGTGCGCATGTCGGTAGATAGTAATGTGAAGAAATTACGTACTCCATGAGCAGCATTCTGGTTCCGGGCTTGTCAGTGAACGTTTGCCACCCCCCCCCCCCCCCCGCTACCCATCCCACCACCCAAAAACAACAAACGCAACAACAACTACACAAAATAAACACGAAAAGTGACGGAATGACGTTGAGTATGGAAAATACAGACACAATCTGATTATGTCCTTCTGCGGTATGCATCGTCCATTGTACATCTGGGTTTTGTTTCTGTTTCGGTTTGCTCTCGCTCTCTCTCTCTCTCTCTCTCTCTCTCTCTCTCTCTCTCTCTCTCTCTCTCTCTCTCTCTCTCTCTCTCTCTCTCTCTCTCTCAATCTCTGTCTGTCTCTCCCCCCTCCCCCTCCCCGATTGATATATTCAGCCGTTAATAAACTCGGACCAGTCCGATTTTTTCACTCCCACGACCGAGCACCGAGGAAGCAGAAATAAATATCCCTTCAGCTGAGAATACAGATCTGCCATTAAAGGTTCTTTCTTTCAAGCCTGGAGTATGTCAGGATAACATTTTGCATGCTTCGCCTGCTGAAGAGGTGATGTAAAAATCACCTGGTGGATGTGTTTTAAACGCAAACAGGCGACAGCTGAAGACGTGATGCAAAAGCACTAGGTGGATGTATTTTACATACAAACACGCGACAGCTGAAGACGATGTAAAAGCACTAGGTGGGTGTATTTTACATACAAACACAACAGCTGAAGACGTGATGTAAGTCACTGGGGAATGTTTTTTACATACAAACACACGAAAGCTAAACGCGTGATGTAAAATCACCGGTTGGATGTATTTTACGTATAAACACGCGACAGCTAAAGACGTGATGTAAAAACGCTCGGTGGATGCATTTTTTCATAAAAACAAGCGAAAACAAATATGGCAAGCAATCCTGAGATTGTTTATTCTTCTGGACAGTAAAGCGACATCAAATGGAATGCCAGCATTTACAGTTACCTAAACTTATGAAACATTCTACTGCTGCTGTTTCCTAGCTCATTAGAAGTTACACGTGAGTGTAATTCCAACTATTGACAGAGATGGCGACATCGCTAAACTCGACAGCACATTCACCTGTCGTGTTCAAGTGACGAAAGTGGCAAGTACTACGTAACGCCGCAGTGAGGAGAGGCGGTGGCGCAGAGCGGGAGAACTCGCTGCCGAAATGAGCTCAGTTCAGCTCGATCGAGAGTAACCACATGGAGTGGTGACCGCGCATTACGTGCTAGACTTTGCGCCTGCCCCTATCATTGGAGGGAGCTGCCGCAAGTATCATTTTTGTCGCGACAAAAGTTTTGTCGCGACAAGCATAGTTTTGTCGCGACAAATAACGTCTTTTGTCGTAATTTTTTTTTATACTTGTGGCAGCTCCCGCCAGTGATATACCCCGAGATTTCTCCGGAGTTAAACTTCTATGCGCTCATCAAAAATCCATCGGATGGGATTGTAAAGCTAACTAGGTTTCCTGTGTGTATCATACGCATGCAAAAGGATCACATAGGCACGTTATGGATCAGTCCATGTCAGAGTTTGATGGAATATGGAACTCAAAGAAGCCAGCATGCACCAAACGGACACACACACACACACACACACACACACACACACACACACACACACACACACACACTGACTGACACACATCACACTCACACCCACGCGCACCCCCCCCCCCCCCCCCCCAACACACACACGTGCAGCGCAGTGAGTCTGCTCGAGAGTGGAGAACAGCGCTATGTACAAGCAATCAATAATAGCAATAATAAGGCACACACGCCGACCAGTCGGAGTTTGATGGACAAACTTCAGACTGTTGCACTGGAAAATACCACCGAGAGCATGTGGTTGCTACAGAGTCATTCCGCCACCAGCAGAAACTGATTTACAGTTAACCGTACCTGCTTGTTGCTGCTATCGCTTGTAATAAATTATTGTAAGCGTGTGCCCACTGCTGTTAGATACCTAGAGTTAAGGTAGCTTCAATGCGATCGTAACCAGCCGAGATTTATGTAGCCTACGTCACACCACTCAGTTTGTACTAACATCATCAAATGTTGCTTTATGTCAACATAGACCATAGGGGTTCATAGTTCAGGAGCTGTGTGAGAGTCGAGGTGGCCGTCCTGAGCTGTCCGTCCTAACGAGCCTTCTGGTTTCCGTGGACGTAAAGAATTATTGAACCATGCTTCGGCATTGGTCACAACTTGTCCCCAATATGTCAACTGACATCTGAGGACATTAAGCATCACTTCATCATCATCATCATCAGACCATAGGGACGGGAGCCCAGGATGGTCACCTCGACTTTTTCACACAGCTCCTGAACTTTGATTTTTACTTAACTCACCCTTCGAACTTTTACGGATTTTGGGGCCAGTCGCACTGACAGCGTAGTGACGTCAGTGGCACTCGTCTTAACTCTTACTTAACCCAGTCCTCACTGCAGCCTCGGGTCATGCCGGCCCACAAGTGATGTCCAGCTAACTTACGACTTTGTGACGTCAGTACGGCCAGTACTAATCGCTGTGACCTCGACCAGAAACGATCACAAGTTACCGGGCGCCGGCTCAGGTCTCTGCTGCTCTTTCTCGTAGTGTACTCCTTGACATTTAAGTGTATAAGTACCCCTCTTCCCTCTTTTCTCCAAACCCGTCCCTAATAAGCCGTACGGTTTCTGTGGACGTTAAGCACCATGTTTACTTACTTTTCTCCCCGTCCCTAATAAGCCTTATGGTTTTTGTGGACGTTAAGCACCATGTTTACTTACTTACGTATCACTTTAGAAGACTGTACGTTGAAGTTAAACTGTTAATATTTTCTATATTTTGACAAAACGAAACAGTGTGCAAATGCGGGGCCGATTCACCTCTGACAAGCACAAGTACTTTCTAAGCATGTGTCGTTAGTGCCTGTGTAGCTCAACAAAAATATTTTATACATATATATAAACTGTACAAGCGTACCTAAGGGGGCATACAATAGTTCGCTACAGGATCGCGGCTGCCTCAGCTTGGTCTCATTTCTTAATACAGACTATGATTATGAAATACAATTCATCAAAATGAAAAAATACACCAACATTAATTTTTTTAACGACCAAAATCAACAAATATAACATTAATTTTATTTATCAGTGTGTGTGTGTGTGTGTGTGTGTGTGTATGTGTGTGTGTGTGTGTGTGTGTGTGTGTGTGTGTGTGTGTGTGTGTGTGTGTGTGTGTGTGTGTGTGTGTGTGTGTGTGTGTGTGTGTGTGTGTGTGTGTGTGTGTGTGTGTGTGTGTGTGTGTGTGTGTGTGAAGTTCGCTGATGTGTGGGCTTCTATGGTTTCCACCATGTTACACACAGTTACGCTGTTCTTTGCTCCAAAACAACATAGTACCCGCTTAATGGTCAAATTAGGGTGGAAATATCCATGCATTATTATTTTGTTGCTTGAAAAATAAGTGACTGCTTTTCTTTCTCGCAAATGTGTGGTAAACGTGTGCTAAAGATATATTGATTTAACAGCCCAAACAACAGCATGCTTATGGATCTTAATTGTAGATATCTTTTTCTTTAATTTGATAGCACACGTATACAATTCTTTTTATTTCTTTGGTACGTTTACTGTACACTTTTGAGTCTCAAATAAACATTAACACTTTTGATCAACGCATTTCTAAATGTAACCTCAGATCTTGAATTATGACACTCCTCTCACTGGCCGCACAGTTGACGTAAACAAATGTATTTTGGGCACAAACGGAACAGTAAAACAGAAACAGAATAGAATCTAAAAATGCCAGACAAACACAAAAATAGGAAGGAGATTTCGTGTTTTGTGAGAGAGAGAGAGAGAGAGAGAGAGAGAGAGAGAGAGAGAGAGAGAGAGAGAGAGAGAGAGAGAGAGAGAGAGAGAGAGAGAGAGAGAGAGAGAGAGAGAGAGAGAGAGAGAGAGAGAGAGAGAGAGAGAGAGAGAGAAGAAGAAGAAGACAGGTGTGCAGACAGGTGTATAGCATTGGGTATGCAAACCAGGTGTGTGGGTTGGTGTGTAGACAAGGTGTATAGAGTTGGGTGTACCGACATAAGGTGAATATGGTTGAGTGCACAGACAAGGAGTACAGGTCTGGGTTTACGGACAGAAGGTGTATAGGTACGGTTGAGTGCACGGACAGAAAGTGTATACTGTCGGGTGTACGGACGAGGTGTACGTGGTTGGGTATACGGACAGGAGGTGTACGTGGTTGGGTGTACGGACAGGAGGTGTCGGAGGTTGGTGTACAGGTTGGGTGATCTGAAAGAAGCGACGGACAAGAAGAACGGTTTATAGTCTTGCTAACGACTAGGTAAAAAATCAGCAAAACATGACAAAGAGTAATTGTGGTGGGATGGTCATGCAAATTATTAACGCAATACCGGCAGTGAACTGGCTTGTCGGCTTACTGCCTGGTGTGGTGACAGACACACTGATTTGCTAGTTAAATGAATGACAGAGTTTGGAAGTTCATCCTTTTTTCTTAAATCTCAAGAAGAAAAGGGGAAGGAGGGAAGAGGACAAAAACATTTCTAAACCACCACCAGCAGCAGCAATAAGTAGACAGCAACGACGTAGTTGTGTCGAGCTGAAGTCCATATCGTCCTAGTCCTAGGAGATGATGAACCAGAGGAAGGCAACCCATTACGTGTATTTCCTCACAACCTTGGGAAAGCTTGAGGCGAGTGGCGTAATATTGAACGCTACATGTACACGGTAAGAGGTCGACGAAAGGCCGCGTCCCCGCCAACCTACAGCAGCGTGATGGACCACCGAGGACACAGCACTGTGGTGAAACACCACTTCTGGGGACACAGCACTGTGGTGAAACACCACTTCTGGGGACACAGCACTGTGGTGAAACACCACTTCTGGGGACACAACACTATGGTGAAACACCACCACTGGGGACACAGCACTGTGGTGAAACACCACCACAGGGGACACAACACTGTGGTGAAACACCACCACAGGGGACACAGCACTGTGGTGAAACACCACCACTGGTAACACAGCACTGTGGTCAAACACCACCACTGGGGACACAGCACTGTGGTCAAACACCACCACTGGGGACACAGCACTGTGGTCAAACACCACCACTGGGGACACAGCACTGTGGTCAAACACCACCACTGGGGACACAGCACTCTGGTCAAACACCACCACTGGTAACACAGCACTGTGGTCAGACACAACCACTGGGGACACAACATTCTGGTCAAACACCACCACTGGTAACACAGCACTGTGGTCAAACACAACCACTGGGGACACAACACTGTGGTTAAACACCATCACTGGGGACACAGCACTGTGGTCAAACACCACCACTGGGGACACAGCACTGTGGTCAAAGACCACCACTGGTAACACAGCACTCTGGTCAAAGACCACCACTGGTAACACAGCACTGTGGTCAAACACCACCACTGGGGACACAACACTGTGGTCAAACACCACCATTGGGGACACAGCACTGTGGTGAAACACCACCCCTCACAGCACTGTGGTTAAACACCATCACTGGGGACACAGCACTGTGGTCAAACACCACCACTGGGGACACAGCACTATGGTCAAATACCACCACTGGGGTTACAACACACTGTAGTCAAACACCACCACTGGGGACACAGCACTGTGGTCAAATACAACCAAAACACTGTGGTCAAGAACTACCACTGGGGACACAACACTGTGGTCAAACACCACCACTGGGGACACAGCACTGTGGTCAAACACCACCACTGGGGACACAGCACTATGGTCAAATACAACCAAAACACTGTGGTCAAGAACCACCACTGGGGACACAACACTGTGGTCAAACACCACCACTGGGGACACAGCACTATGGTCAAATACCACCACTGGGGTTACAACACACTGTAGTCAAACACCACCACTGGGGACACAGCACTGTGGTCAAATACAACCAAAACACTGTGGTCAAGAACCACCACTGGGGACACAACACTGTGGTCAAACACCACCACTGGGGAGACAACACTGTGGTTAAACACCACCACAAGGAATACAACACCGTGGTGAACCAAAACAACTGAGGACAGCACTGTGGTGAACCTCTGCCATTAGGAACACACCACTGTGGTGAAACACGACCATTAGGGACACATCACTGTGGTGAAAACGCACCCCCCCTCCTTACCCCCCCCCCCCCCACACACACACACACACACACGCACGCACGTACGCACCCCCCACCCCCACCCCAGCCCCACACACATACACATTCTGCGTAATTTTCTAGAAAATGCACGAAATGAGTCAGCCATTTGACGCACCGCAAGAACAGGAAGGGAAAAGTATGCAATGTATCAATATTAAGTTTCTGCTCATAGTGTGTGCTCATAGTGTGTGTGTGTGTGTGTGTGTGTGTGTGTGTGTGTGTGTGTGTGTGTGTGTGTGTGTGTGTGTGTGTGTGTGTGTGTGTGAATGTGTGTGTGTGTGTGTGTGTGTGTGTGTGTGTGTGTGTGTGTGTGTGTGTGTGTGTGTGTGTGTGTGTGTGTGTGTGTGTGTGTGCGTTTGTGTCATGGGCCCTCCTCGGGTTTTTCCAGTCCCCTTCTTCATAATCAGTTACCATCTGCGTCAGTACTTCAAGGTGTGCAACGCCATTCAGGCTCCGCCCAGTCCTGTTGGATGTGGCTCACTGCACGGACCGCCCTCCTCCCTCCAGCCCCACCCCTGGGCACCACCACTCCATTTACTTCAATCAAGCAGGTCCCTGCTCCTCGGCTCCCCCCTTTATCACAATCTCGGTGTCAGCCAAATACGGACTCCCATCTGCCGAGACCTCAGCTATTTTTGGAGAATCCAAACCGGTGCCTCGACCAAAAATAGCTCACTTGTATTCTTCTCGCGTGCGTTGTGAACAGAGAGTACTTATATCAGCAGGCTTGTGTTTTAATTCATTCTGAGATTGGCCAGTCCTCGAGATTACAGCTCGTGGTCTTCGTTCTGCTCAACAGCATCAGTTCTGTTTTGTCTTCACCACTCTTCAGCCGTACCCGGTGAAACTCTGCATCATGGTGTCTGCGGATACTTTGGTGAGTGTCTTAGGAATTGTTACAGTGGCATTATTTATGGTGAGGGATTTTCTGTTCAGTTCTGTTCAGCAGGGTTGCGAGTGTTAGTAGCACTGTCATTAATATGAAATTAATGAACACGCCGTGGACCTAGTGACGAAAACATGAGCAGTTTCAATGTTCCATTCTGCGCGCAAGTAGAGGCACAGCTTATCAAGGTTTTATGATTGATAAGAATCAGCGGAATCTCTTCAAAAATAGTTTGCAATGAACCATGTAAAGGAATATGTGCCCTGTAACAGCTTTTGGGGGTGGGGGTAGGGACAGCGCGTTTGTTTTTGTGGTGTGTGTATGTGATGTGTGTGTGTGTGGGGGGGGGGGGGGGGAGGGCGTGGGGGCGGGGGGGATTGTTGTTGGTTTTGTTTGTTGTTTTGTTTGTGTGGTTTATTTGTTTTTACTTGATCAAATGCAGTTAGATCATCGGGTATTTGTTTTATTAAAGGCTTTTGAGTTGACACAATTGCAAGCCCGCTCTTTCATCGTTATCGGTCACAATCTGAATACGGTTGGTCTTGGTCTTGATTTCCTAACGTCAGCACAGCCCAGTTCTGCTTTTGAGTCGGCGGCGGGTGGCATGCCATTCTAGGCTTTGAAGGCATGGTTCATGAAACCGTGTGTAGGCTTCCGTTCTAGACTTTGAAGGCATGGTTGGTGAAGCCGGGTGTCTTTGATGAAACTCGGTGGAGGCTGCCATTCTAGACTTTGAAGGCATAACTGATGAAGACCGGTGTCTTTCAGGACATAGTTGATGAAGCCGGGTGTAGGCTACCTTTTTAGACTTTGAAGGCATAGTTGATGAAGCCAGGTGTCGGCCTACCATTCGCCGGTTTGCTTATGCCGACGTATGCCGCTGTGCTTTCAGAACGTCTCATACCAGCCTCACCTTCCATCTGCTAGCCCTCCTGGTCTTGCAAGAAGAACCCCCCAGCTGTGCAACCTCACAGCTATCGACAGTCGCAGTCGCCGACAGCGACCCGGCCGTCAGGTCACCGCCTCCGCCCCTGCCCCTCCCCGGCCCTTGTCCCTCAACACCTTCTACAACATCCGCCCCATGACCAGCAGCGACCTGCCGACAGTTGCCACGCTCATGAAGAACGAGGGCTGGAACGTGGACTTTGACAACATGGCTGTGGTCTTCCACATGCAGCCCGACGCCTACTTTGTGGCTCACACCACGAGCGGGCAAGTTGTTGGTGAGTAGATTTGGATTGCCAGTTGTCGTGTGTCCACATTATATGTGACGAAATGTATTGCCGAGATTTACGATTGCCAGTTGTTGTGTGTCCACATATATGTGACGAAATGTATTGCCGAGATTTGGATTGCCAGTTGTCGTGTGTCCACATATATGTGACGAAATGTATTGCCGAAATTTGGATTGCCAGTTGTGTGTCCACATCTCTGTGAATTGTGTTGATGAGGGTGTGCCGTCTCTTCAGTACCTACCTATCTCCCTACCCAGCCAAACTATCACGAAGTGCCATAGAGATCAAATAAGTGAGGAGATGCAAGTATACGCAAATGTGATAATGAGAGTGAGACAAGAAGAAGAAGAATGCACTGTATCATTTGAGAGTCTTGAACACACTCCCTCTACTTCAGTTGAGGTGCAGTCAGAGTCATCGTCCACCAGATGCTAGTTCCACCCTTAACTGACGGTGCCACTGAAGTCACAGTTCGCTGTGCCACTCCACCCTCAGCTTGTATTGTGTTGTACCGGTGTGCATCCGACCGAGAAGCAAACGACTCGCATCGCATCGTTGACCGGCGTGCACATGAAAGTCGGCCACCGCATTCCGTGCCGCACCACGACCTTGCCCGGGTGAGGCCCACTCGCTATCTCTGGAGCCGAGTGACCCTCGTTTTTGGACAGGTGGCCTAGACTGCTACGTGCTCTTGTTGCATACTGCAGGATCATTCCGATCAACGTACAAATTCGCATCCAAAAAGAAACAAACGACCTTCCCATACATTACTGGAATAAAAAAAATCGATTGCAAGACCGATGTATAAAACATCTAAACTAAAGTTCATTTGCCAGCGTTCAGGAAAAATGATTTAAAGACGCAAGCGATTAGGAACGAAAGCTATCGGCAGACATTTTCTCCACCAAGCACCGAGCAAATGAACAGTAATTCTACACGAAAACAGACACCGCTTGATAACGACAATTTCTGCCGCAAATTCTCAGTTTTTTTGTTGTTTTTTGTTTTGTTTTTTTGTTTGGGGGGGGGGGGGGGGGGGGGTATTTCTGCTATTAAAAACTTAGCTTTCATTCCCAACTACTAAACTGCGTACTGAAGTCGAGGTAGGTTTATAACCGACAAGGTTGTGTTTTCTCTTTAGTCGGTCCCTGTTGTTAGTAAAGAACAATAAAGAGAAGATGAGAAAGGAGGTACTGCTTGTCTAGCTTGTGAGACAGTCGTCCAAAATCCCATATCATACTGGGCATTTTTAAAGCTAATTTCGTGTAGCTAAGGAGTATTTTCCCACATTTGTTCACGTGGCTGACTGGGTTTTAAAAACAGGTTAATTATTTACTTACCAAAAGGCCGTGAGCCGGTTTGGCCTAACGCTAGGGCATTAGGCAGGGAAGCAGAAGAACCTCGGTTCGATTCCACTTCGGTTCTTCTCTCTCTTCAAAACTTGTGGTCTGTGGACACTGCCATGTGACTGTGTCCCTCACAAGTAATGAAATATTAAAATGGCTCTCCTCGTTGGCCATCTTAATGCAAGAGTCATTCTGGTGGTGATCAGTGTAGAGTTAGGTATAGTCTCCTTCCCCCACCTCCTGGAATCTCGGTCCCCGCCAGCATCTCTTCGGAGACAACCCGGCGTTATACAAGTTTAACCAAACCAACTTAGGCCTACCAAAGGAGTGTTTAAACTATGAAACACTACTGAGGTAAGTAAATCATTGTCTTTAAAACCAACCCACTAAACAATGAAATTCATCCTGAAATGACCCTGTGTAGGCGCAGGACGTAAATGAAAAAACAAACGAACATAAAAACTATGAAACGCGTACAAAAGTTTACAAACTGAATGATTTGGATTATGATTCTGCTCAGTCTGATGATCGAGAAGCCCGTATTAATTATCACCGGCCTAAAATGCAGTTAGCTTACTGAGTCAAGTCAAAGACACCAGGCTTACACTTGCTGTGGTATCTCTGGTCAAGCCTGATTCTGCTTCTCTCTTGCCTTCTGCTTTTCTGCTGCACAGATCTGGAGTTATCTTCCTTTCCATCTCCGCCACAGCCCTTCTCTCGATCCCTGCCTTCAAAACCAGTCTCAGTGCTTACCTCTTCAAACTGTATTAATTTTGACCAGTAATAGCTTCTCAGCTGCATAAATCTTGATTTCTCTGTTTTTCGCTCTCCATCACAGTCCATCTCTCCCTGCCTTCAAAACTAGTCTTTAAAACTTACCTTTTTATACCAGTAGGCCTATAGCCTCTTTTTCAGCGTCCATCTCATCGGCAGTGTGGTGTGGTGTGGTGTGTGTGTGTGTGTGTGTGTGGGGGGGTCACTGTGCCTTATATGAATAAGTATATTTATTTATGTATTTTATACCACTGCTTTATGTGTGAGTAATTTAGCGGCGATGCATGTTTTTCTTTAAGTTGTAAAACACTTTGAGTCACGGAAAGCGCTGTATATATTCCCTATGATTGCTATTATTATACTTCGGTAACAGCAACAACCTCTGTTACTGCACAATTGTTTCATTAAGTTAACGTGCACAGCAAGCACGGGCGTGTCACAGTTCAGCTTCCATCGTACCGTAGCTATCAATCAATGAAAGTCCGTTTTTCGGGTCACGGAGGTCAAACTGAGTCTACAAATCGTCGTTGCCCAAGCAGTAAGCATACATCAATGGAGTGTTGAACGCAGCCGAACAAGGCCTTGACAGATAAGGACTGGCCACACAATGGACTGATTGAGCACAATGCCTCAGTGAAATATCTATTCTAATTCAAACGCTCTCCGTGCAAGCGGCGTGCACTAGGACATAAGAGTAAATGCGTGAAAGCTGACCTACTACGGTGTCCATGGCAATAAGTTAGTGTGGATGTACCCACAGTAACGTGGTCAGGCTATATGTTCCAGGTGATTTGCAATGGACGGGAATGGATGTTATTGGGTTACATTAAGAATAATAATAATAATCGATGGCTCTTATACAACGCAAATCTGTTCACCAAGCAAAAGCACACCATTAACGGGAATACACGTTGACATACACGTGCGTGGACGGCGATCGCGAGAACACGTGACGACTCCGTGTCCCCATGTCCCAGCTCCGAGGTGACCGTTGCAAGAGTATGTCAGACCAGTTCCAGAGAAATGGGACAGCACGTAGGCACCCGAAGAGTACTGACCACAGCTGATCACGTCCGCCCCCATGGCTCAACTCCGAGATAACCTGTGCATGAGTACTCTGTTGCGGAACAGTTCCAGTAACACGTGGCAGACGGTACAAAGAGACTCTGAGAGTGGGGCCCAACACCACAATGACCGTAGTTCTTGGAGGTCTTGCTCAGCAGAACGTGATACCATGCAGAGACTAGAACACTGACCACGAGTGACAGCGCATGCTTTTGACTGGTGACTGGTGGTCACTGAATGAGGGCGGAACTGCAGTTGGCTAGTACTTAAATAGAACACTTTTGATTATGAAAGGTGGACGAAATCTTATATCACAAGAGAGAAACTGTGGTTGCTATTTTAGTTACGGAAAGAAATGCGGTATCTCTGTGTAGCAGCTGCCTAACCATTCATCAGTCAAGTTGTAACCAAAAAGGGACTTCCGTTCCTTCTAGGCTATTACGTATCCAAGAAGTTTACGAAACACACTGACGTTCCGCCCCGATGTCACGTTTGCCTTACCCCTTGTGTAAGTACAAAATACTTTACTTAACGGGATGTATTTCGCTTTGAACACTTGTGTGCAGATATACACTTCAAAATACAAAAGTACGATTAATTAAGGCGTACTGAGCATGTCTCATTTCAAACTGTGTACACCGATGTGCTGATATACACTTCAGAATGCGAAAGTACGATTAAGTAAGTAACGCGTACTGAGTATGTCTCATTTCAGACTGCGTTTGAAAGGAAACATGCCGCGTCAGATATTGTGGGAGGTTTGCATACTCCAGCTGCAGCCGGTCTCCTTTGCTGTTAAATCATACATAAGCTTATGTAACAATAATTATAAAGACGGTATGTTACAAAATGTTCCTTGGAAGCAATATTTCCTCACGGTTTACTTTACTGGTCTGTGCGCAGGTCACTGCAGCGCCCTCCGCCTGGACGCCTCGGTGGGCATGCTGTCGTATGTGTTGGTCAGCAGCCAGCACCAGAAGCAGGGACTGGGCACGCGCCTCATGGACGTGGCCAAGTTGGCCCTCGGAGACCGCACCATGACCTTCTACTCCGTGGAAAACGCCGTGCCCTTCTACAAGTCTCGCAACTTCGACACCCGCCGTTTCAGCGCCCTGGTCAGGGATTTCAGCTTGGACCCCAAAGACTTTGCTGGTCTTCCTGACGGCGGGCAGATCAACGTCCTCAAAGCCCAGGACGTGGAGTTCTGCAGGCTGAACCAGTACGACTCGGCCGTACAGGGCATGGACCGCGCCCAGTACCTGCGCCACTGGATCCTCCGCCGCTCCAACGTTGCTTTCGCTGCTGTGGACTCCACATCAGGTGACGTGGTGGGCTACGTATCCCTCAGCTTTTTCAACGGCCGTTGGGATGTCAACCCTCTCTACGCCGACTCCAGCGACATTGCCAAGCAGCTCTTGAAGCGGGCTTCTCGGGAGATTTCTGAGTCAGTCAGGGTTTTCGTTCGAATCCCTGGAGACTCCTCTAACGCCATCAAGCTGTTCAGTAAGCTTCGGGACATCACTCATCACCGTGTGCTGTACTTGATGTCAGACGAGGCCCTGCCCCACATCAGCTCGGACAAAGTCTATTCACTGTCCACTGTCTGCTACGGACTGAAATGACGGACGCTGCACTTCCACTCAAAGGAACAACACA
>OY757542.1:15804682-15883631 GCA_963584105.1 Alviniconcha strummeri
TCTCTCTCTCTCTCTCTCTCTCTCTCTCTCTCTCTCTCTCTCTCTCTCTGTAGCAACGGCAGATATGTAAGTCGGCCTTTGTGCTAACATCTTCACCGTTGAGAAATAAAGTTTAATCAATTAATCAGTCAATCAATCTCTCTCTCTCTTTCTCGCACACACACACACACTCCGGCACTCACTCACTCTTTCACACACACATATACACACTCACGCGCGCGCGCGCGCGGCTGACCGTATCGACTCGGTCACTGGCACTGCCGGGCTGACCGGCCTTGACTGATCACCGCTGCGAAAAACGGTCGTCCGGGATATAGCATAGCACCTAAGTAGCCTGATAAAACGTAGCCGTTTTGACAAGAGGGTTACAAACAAATTCAGTCTAAGCATCGGTTTACGAGAGACTTTTTCCCAAGTAGGAAGGGTGCTGGAAAGCCGCGAGGCTTGGAGTATGGGTTACTAGCGGCTTTGACGGAATCAGCGACTAACAACGACAGTCCTACTAGCCGCTACACTAAAGACCGTGCCGTAAGGCTATTGCGGAAGTTCTTATAGCCCACTCGTAAGATCGATCATTGGTGCCGCTCGGATGTAGGCGACCTATTATGCCTAAATAGCACGCTTACATATGCCTAAATGCACGCACGCACGCACACACACACTGACACACATCACACACTGACACGCATGCACGCGCACGCCCTGTGACACACACGCACGCACACACAGGCTCTTAGTAGCTACATGTGACTGACCGGCACACACACTGACACACACACAGGCACACACGCACGCACACACACACACAGCCGGACCCCCCCTCCCCCCCCCCCCCCCCCAAAGAAGTATGACGTGACTTGACGCACACAGAGGCTCTTAGTAACACCGTGGCATACCGTGCGTGACACTCACACACACATGACTGTCACATACACATCACTCATTGAGTCACACACGTGACACACACACACACTGACACATACATACACTCTCCCTCTCTCTCACACACACACACGGCACAGTCACACTGGAACACTGACACACACGGCACTCAGTGTCAGTGCTCAGGCGTGCTCTTCAACCACTGATCAAGTTTGATCTGGTACCGAATACCACTGACTAGTCCCCCCCCCCCCCCCCCCCCCCCCCCGAGTTTAGCAGGTAGAGCACGCTACTGTTGCAGCAGTTTTAAAAAAGAGAGAGTTTTGTTTTTTTGTTTTTCTCAGTTTACTTCGGCATTTTCTCGGGCCCTTCTGTGCGGGACTTGAAAATCGCCTCAGTCAAGTTACTGCTCTTGGCCGTAAGGCACAGCAGCCACAAGAGCAGCGCTACCCATTCCGGCGGCTGTCAGTGTGTGCAGTGTTTTCGTGTGTCCAAACAAATGGTAGCACGGCTACCAAGTGTTTGAAATTTTTAACATGCGCACAGATGTTGATGCATGCGATTGCACACCGTGGCTCAGTGTACTGATGAACATCATAAGCCTGACAGACTTCACTGGAACGGTTTACTCAAGACTGCAAAATCCCTTGCCGCACCAAGGACTCGAACCCGCATCAGCTGGCACCTAGCTTTTCTGTCGGACGCTCTACTAACAGAGCTACCCCCGCCCCACACATTGTGGCACACACCTCTCCACACCCAACCCTGCACTATTGAGTCACACATACACACTGACACGCGCAATCAGTTGGACTACCGCTTGCGTCTGGCAAAGGAACAACAAATTTAAATAATTCATGCAAGTGAGAGGTTGTGTGTGTGAATACTCGCATTAATTTTACCCCCTGTATTTTGATAGGGGCCCGCTGCCCGCCGGAAGTCCCTCAGGCCGAAAATCGACGGGAAATGTCGAAGCTGCAGAACCGTAAGAGTGGTTTCCCCTGGAAATGTGCTCGGACGGTTTGTCGACAGAATAGTCAAGTGTACTTTATGTCGATTTTTCTTTCAGCAAAAGCGAAGTTTACGTACAACAGAGATCCAAGGTGATTAGGCGGAAGCTTGTAAAGGTAGTGAAAATGGTTTTGTGCATTGCAATGACGTTTTCTTCTTTAGGAAAGCAACCGAAACGGAACGTTTCAGAGAAGGCTTGGTCATGAATACAACCACAGTCACAGTTGAGACTGGATTTCATTTACCAATGACATTGTCAGATTTTGTAATACTGGAATGTTTTAACCATCGTCCTTATTGAATATGATTGACTGACTCAAATAGACAGTCAGTTTTGCTTACAAAACCTCGACAGTGACACTGACTTCGTTTTTTTTTTTCCTTTTCGTTTTTTCTTTCTTTTTGAAAGCTGAAGCGATCACTCATTCGAGTCATTGAAAAAGAAGCCCTTCACTCGCCTCCCATGGAATCTTGAATAATGTTCCTGGTTACACATTGACTCATTGTTACAAGCGAAAAGTGGAATGGGAAGCCCAGAGTAGCATGTGTCAGTTTTCGACATCCACCTTGAAAAACATGTGGATGCCCTGGACATGCTTGAGTGAAGGCAAAGACTGAGCAGATGGACTGGCGGGCAAAGCAGCCATCACAAGTGGTTTGCTCCTCAGAAGATCTGAAGTGTTGAGGAGCTTGAGACACTACATGCAGGCACAAAGCCAAGGACATTACACCATTGATCACCTGCAAGAGAGAGGCATGTAATGAGGAAGTGCGCAACAATCTTCCTTGAAAGGATGAGAAAGGGAATCAGATGAACACTGGAACTGTTTCATAGGCAATCTTAGGGAACTTCTGAGAGACAGAGTGGAGTGTGTATGGGCTTTTCTGAGCACATAGATACCAGCTTGAACCAAACTGAACAGTTACATAATATGCCCAGTGATGCAATGTATGCATGAACTAGAATTAGTTTAAATCTTCAGTTGTTCAGTATTCAGATTTGATCAACTGTTGGTCACAGCTAACATTGTAACAAAGGAATGTATTCACAGAATACAGTCTCTGATCTTACTCTGTTGACAGTGACACTGTCATGCACCACTGTGAATGTGAGAACTGCACCGGTATGAAAACCATTATTGGTATGGGATCTGTCACCAGTGCTTGTGCCAGTACTGGATAAAGTAAAACCTCAGATGCCCTTGTTCACTTGTTCAGAGGAGGTGGGTTGTATAACTCAGTGGTTTTTAAAGTGATCCATTGAAAGCAGCTACTGTGGGTTTGACTCCCAGTTGAGAAGAGACAAAGGACTTGTTTTGTTTTCTTAAAAATTAACACATTTGTAGACTGGTCACTAGTGTCAGTGCCTGTCCTACATTCATGGGCACAGCACAGAAGGTAAGAAGAAGGTAATCAGTGCACTAGAGCAGACCAGTTCTTGTCTGTGATTGGCACCTTTAGGCACAGCTCATAACCTTTTTACTAAGTTTTTATTTATTGTTTTTGTGCCACATCAGGGGCTTCTTCAACTCTTGAGTGAGCCTGAGACCAAGGAAAATTGGTGGTGTGGCAGACTGGAACTGTGACACGTGTCTTGCCTGCAACAGCTTCACCATTGGGCAAATACTGGATGCCACTGCTGGTCTCAGCACTTCGTCAACATTTTATGAATCTATGAGTGTGAGTTTAATCACAATCTTGTGGGTATGAATCCTGATTAATGTGATTCTCGATATTTAACACCCAGTCAGCCACAAATAACATCACAATATCAGGGTAAGGCACTAGTCATCAAATCAGAAGTAAAAGTTCAGTTCCGGGTTCAAGACACACAGCACTCTGTATTCAAAGACACTGTCAGCAGCAAAAACAACCAAGTCCAACCAGTCACTGGGTCAAAAATAACCAAAGTATTAATGTTTACATTTCACTTATCCACAACCAACAAAACAAACAAAAAACACCCTCACCCCCACCCCCCACCCAAAAGAAAGAAACAGCCATGAAATGTAATCTTTAATAAAGTGTCTCCAAGAGTGTGTCAAAACAAATTTCCAACATTGAACAAGTCAACAGACCCTAGCTCAGAAACACTGTGAATTCAAACTGTGACTGCAGCCAAAAACAAAAACAACATGCATGCACACACACACACATACAAAACGTGACTAGAGTCAAACTGCAACTGGATAAAATACTGATTACAGAATAAATGGTCATTTGTGTTATAACCACCACTTACATTATTAGATGTGACCCTTCCAGCTCTTAAGCCTCATTGACCCTTCTAGTTCAGAGCTGTTATAACTTGTAGTCACTAGCAGTGGTAATGCTCACATAATTAAGATGATGCCACATTTTTAGTCCTTAGTATTGGTACTGAGATTAAATTAGAAAAAGATGTTGCCAAACAGCGTTAGATTTCTGACCCATAACAATTTGCAGTTAGTTTTGCCTGTTAAAGCTGCACCTGAGAGGGTTAGTTATTTGATGTTTAATGCCTAGCCAGCCTTGAAGGTTATATATGAATACTATGTTGAATTGGCAAAAAATAATCAAGTTTACAAAGTATAATTCTAACAAACAGGATGGGAATCTTGAAAGGTCTCTGGTTGAGTGGCTGCTGTGATGTATTGGCAGTAAAAGGCAAAAGTAAAATAGTTTGAAAGGTTCTTCTCCCCCTCCCCCCCCCTCCCCCCCCCCCCCCCCCCACACACACACACATGTCTCTCTTCTCTTCTCTCTCTAAAAGGTCTGATCCAACTGATTTCAAGTTTTTGCACTGGTAATGCATAGGCTGTATCAGGTACATAGTGTTCCTTGAGAGAGCCCCTGTGTATGCTTAATTTGGGGACATATGTGTCAGTGGAAGCCTTGAGTTTGGTTTATTTTAACATTTTGGCTGTAGTCCCACATGCAGATCATACTCATAGTATCAAACATCAGTTATATATATATGTATATGTGACCCTCTCCCACGAAACTAGTCTTAAGCAACAACTGTTGATCAGCCCTAGGGACAGAAATAGCCACTAAAGGTTGATCTGGGTTATTTTAATATTTATGTCAAATGATTTTTTTAGAGCTTAAATTATCAAGTAGTTAGGATATTTTCCTTTAGAAATAACATTTAATTGTTAAAAAGTGAGTTTAAATTTTCCTACCTGGGAGTAAAGGATGCTAATTTAATGTAACATAACTTGTTGGCTGAATACAAGTGTTTTTACCCACACAGAACCCCAGCATATCACACACAATTGCCTAATTTATTACCATGAACATTTCTAGAAGTTTGGCCTCTAAACCCCTGATGCTAAGGAAAATATGCGAAGTGATGCAAAATCTTTCAGGGTTGTTTTCTCAAAAAGGCTGCCATAACACTTTGCAACTTCAAATAGTCATAGCTTCAGAGAAAAAGATTTTTTCTTCCAGTCTTCACTTCATACTAAAATAATCTGCAATGCTGCAGTTTTCAAAAAAATATGTTATAATATAATACATTGCAAAACACCCAGATGGTTTCCTGGGAGATAGTTATATTTGTGGATTTGACCTGCACTCAGCAGGTTACTTATTCAAATGTTTGTGAAAGGGCTAGGTTATCAGACCATAGACTTTCATTCAGAAAGTACACAGAATAACTTAGGTATTATATCTGCCTTTTGCACATACTTTTCTCACATTAAATATTTTTATTTTCATTCATTTTTTTAATGCCACCAGGCTGATCTCAGATGGGATATTATATACCACTTTTATGGCCTTGGCCCATATTCAAGGTCATAGGGTAGTGTGGTTTTTATATATATTATTATTATATATATGTATGATGCTTGTTAGGTTTTATGTGTTATTTATTCTTGTTTGTGGAGGGGAAAAAAGGGAGAGAGAGCATAACCTTACGGTTACAGGAACTAGGGTCCTCTGCTTGATTTCTGTTGTTAACTTAGTAAAACCAGAACAGTTTGTGGTGGATTTCTAAACTGATACATGTTAGTGTATGTGACTTCAGACACGTTCAGGTTCCCGCCATCACCCATACCGGCGTTCTCGGCGATCAGGCAGTAGCTCTGGTCGGCTTAGTGGACGGAGACGCCAACGACAACCTGAGGCCACGCAGACACCCATCATGGGGTCTGATGTTGATCCAGGTACATGTAGTGAAGCATATCCTTCTGCTAGAAGTCAGACTGTTACCCGAGAGGCTATTGATGGTTTAATACAGTCTGCCGTTTTCCCCCAGGTACCATTGTTTATTCCCCTAAGTGACTACATGCAGAACTTAGAGTGTGCTGAATGCATATTCTCACCCAACTGCTAGCAGATGAAGGTGCTTTCAATTACAAAACATATTTCAAGTGTACTCATGCACATAGATGCACCTGCACATGGTCATACATTTCCTTATACTAGTTAAGTACATGATATTTTAATAATGAGCATTTGCATGTGCACCCACATATGCATGCCCACATACACACAGAGTAGAAATTATGCCAGATTTACATGTATAGATGTTTATGCTTCTGAGCAAGGCCTCATATGTCATTATATATATTATAGATGACCCTGCCATTTTCATGTAATAATTCATGTTTCTGAGCAATGACTCACTGAACAGTATTTGGATGACTTCACCCCTTTTGTTTACTGGTATGTAAAAATGTGAGCCCACGTTGTGAAGGGATTTGTCTGTGTGTCAACAAAAAAAACTTCATCTTTTGGGGCATACTATAACTAGATCGCCCAAATTTTGCAAAAGCCTTTAAGATTACAGGAAAATAAGAAAAAGCAAAGCTGTTAGATGAATTTTCAATAGGTTCTTTTTATCCAGTCATGTTTAAACTATTATTAGTTTTTTTACTAATGCTTGCATGGTCACGTGATGGTGGTCAAATTACAAACAAAATGCCTTTGGTGACTTTGACTTGCATAAAAATGCAAAACCTTGGTGTTGTTTGAGCAGGATCTTTGAAACTTTGCTCAATGATAAATGCCACTGGGGTCTGCACTTTTCTCTCAGTTTTTGTGATCTTGATGGATTTTCAAGGTCGTGTGAGAGTTGAAACAATGACCAATTTTAGTGAAAGTTATATAGATATGTTCCCTTTTTTAATGCTAACTGACTGTATGATTGCTTTTCTTATTGAATAAGTTATTTCAGTGTACTGACAAAAGATTTACTGGACCACTTTTATTTACTGTTCATGAATAAGTGTTTGGGTTGTTTTTAATCTTAATTATAATGGAGCATGTGTACGCAGGCGGTTGCATTGACCTGACAGCCAATGATACTTTGGATGGTGACATCATTGACCTAACAGATGCCAACATGACTGCCAACAACAGCGCTTTTGATGCGGATCCTGTTGTGGTAGGGATATCTGCCTTGTTTTTTATTTTGTATGTGTGCGGCCATGCTGTTTGCCCCTGAGTTAATGGTCTTCCCAGTTTTGAGCACCTGCAAGAGTAAACACAGGATGAAGCCACCACTGTCAGAATGGTAACAGCAGCTGGTTGTTTTGCACATTGAGTGTGACCAGCTTGAACGGCCTCTGCAGCTATAACAGATAAGATGCAAGTTTGACTATTTACTGACATTGGCTTTTCTCACTGGAAGGAGGGGTGGTGACAAACCAGATTCCTGACATAATATATATATATATTAGAAGTGATTATGTGCTGTGTTGTTTACCACCAAAGGGGTTTCTCTTGAGGTTTGCCTGGGTATATCATATTTAGTTTAAAAATGATTACTTGTGTGCATTGATTCCAAACTCAGAAAAGGAAACAGCTGACCATTCAACTTTGCCTACAGTACATTCAGTAGAAGAAAACATCAAGAAGTGGAAAGGTAGTGCCATGAGCATATAATTTATTATGATCTTTTTTTGTAGTAAGACCACCGGAATGTTTATGGTTATCAATATTCATGCCTACTGGATTGTACATATAATGTACAAAGTACTTTTGACTTGTACAAGTTGTAGTATGCCATAACATTAAAAAGATGAGTTGTTTGTTTTCTTGTTGCCAAATTGTATAAACATTATTAAGGATATATATATTGGTGTTTCACAGGTCATTTCCCCGACAGATGTGGATAATGCAGGTATGGATTTTTTTACTGATGTATTTTAAGTTTTCCATTTGAAACACTGACTGTCTCTAAGGTGTTTAAAGATATTTAACCAAACACATTTATTATTGAAATATGATATTAATGATAGTTTTGACTACATGAAAAATGTTACAAGTCAGTTGAGCTGTGCATGGTCAGAGTCAGACCAATTTTGGTGACCTCGATGCATTTTATTTTTAATGTTCACATGACAAGTTAGAATAAATGAAAATCACATTTTCTCATTTTGAATGTTATTTGTGAGCATTTGCTCATCTTGTAAAAATAACAAGCAAATCAAAGGTGGAAAAAAAAGAGGGGGGAAATGAGAAAAAAAAAGGGATATAAATCACCCAGGACTTGAGTTTGGTGCTAATACGGCTAATTCAGAGAATATTGCTGTTAGCATTTATCTCTGCCATCTTTTTGTATTTCTAGATGCTTTTAGGCGAGAAACTGCACATAGCAGGCGGATACGACTCTTTGAGTCAGGGAGCAGTGAGGAGGAGGATGACGATGGTGTTATTGAGGTAGCACGAGAACCTGCACCCTCAAGCTCCAGTGGGTCACGGTCAAGGGCATCCAGAAACAACACTACCATTGACGTGGAAGACATTAGTGATGAAGATCTGCCAAGCATCCCTTTCACCATCAACGGGTCAGTTTGTACTATGACATTATTTTTCATTGTATAGATGTTTATATTGTGGTGAACCTTTTTACTGTGAATTATAAAATGTGTTTCACCCTGATAGGGATACTCGGTAGTTCAGGTGGGGTTGTTAACTCCTTTGACTTTTGTCTGGCATTGCTTTAGTCCCATGGCTGATTTTACTTCCAGTGTGTACTTTCTTCACAATGGAAGGCGGTGACAGTGAATTTGTGAATTTTACACTGCCAACTTTAAAGGCATTTTAGGAGGCCTGTAGTCAGAATGTGTCTGGCAGCAAGCAGTAACTTGTTGCTCATTCTATAGGGTGCCCCAAAACACATTTTTTTCACGAACTCGCGATCTTCTGGTCAGCCCCCAAAATGACACAAAGATGCTTTTTTTCCACCCTCCATCCCCTTGTAATTTTTGCAACTGCAACAGTGGTGGCATTTGTATTTCTTCGCAATTCTGGGTTCAACTTCCATTGTTATATACAGTGTGAAGCAATGCCTACTTAGAAATTGATCTAGAAGTGATGCTGCACCCTCTCGAGATTTCTTGCGCGAAAGATTGCAAAGGGCATTCACTTGTGCAAATCAGCTTCACTGAACCGCTCAGTAACCGTCCTGGTTGACTGGACATAAAAAAGGAGCATGTTACACACTTACTTTTACTGTGAACTGGTCACTTTGTATTGACTGTGATCTTTTTCAGTGTTAGCAACATGTAAGTTGATGTTTATGAGTGTCCAGTACTTGGACTGATCATGCATGTAAAGCCAGTTTTGACTTTGATTGAATGCAAGGAAAATAACTGATGCAGTTTTCATTTTGTTAAGAACCTTAACATGTGCTTTTGATATCTCTTAGAAACTGTTTTATTTAATTTTTGCATGGTTAAAACCTCTGCTGTGCTCTACCCATTATACTAGTTTTTATGACCTTAAAGTTATTTCAGGGTTACAGGATTATTAGGTAAAACTACACATTGTATTTTCTCGGTAGATTCCGAAACATACAATTAAGACTTTTTCTGACTTGGCAAAAACAGATGTTGATATTTTATGGTGCATTCTAAAGCAAGAATTTCCAGGCATTGCTTGTGATAATTATTGTTGGATTTTGCCTGTGGGGTTTATTCATACCATTTTAATGACCCTGACCTATTTTCAAGGTCATCCCCATGGTGACATACCATGGATGCAAAAATCAAGGTCCCCACATAATTTTTTTATTATTGATTTCACAGTCTTGAAACTTCTATTTTCCAGATTTGTATGTGAGTGGTCTGAGCATTTGCTCATCAGACTTATCATTATTTTTGTTTTATGGACTGATGATCATTCTTGATATGTGATCTGTGTGATGATCATGCATGGTCAATTCAAATGTTGTATCACAAATTAGTAGTATTTTGATTTATATGTTTTTATTTCAGCACTGCCAATGGATCACTGACATCCCCTGAACCAGTTAAAATAACATGTCCTGTATGCATGGACTCTGATACTCAGGTTAGTCAACTTTTTTGTAGTTAGAGGTACTCTATTCACTTGTTATTAAATTATTATGTGTAATATTAGCTGCAAACAATGATTGCCCCTAGTTTCAGCTGAAGTTTAAGTTGTAGTTATTTTAGTAGGAAGACAGTAATAGCTGCACATGCTAAAATAGGTTGCTGCGAGGCATTTTCTAATTACTTCTTCACCCTGTTGGATAGTGGCATATCACCACTTTGTGTGACCTTTATGTTGTGTCTCAGTAAAAAATAAATATGGCAAGGCTGGAGTAATGAATTTGCTTGGAACTGTCTTCGAGTTCTACATAAAAGCTTTAAAAAAAAATAGTCATGATTTTTACCTGTGTTTAACTTTTTACTGATGTTGAAATTGTACAATTACCATAATTTCAGTGCTATAGGGTGCTTCTTGTTATGTCACACAACCCAACATTTGGCTCAGAAATGGAAAAAATCCAGAGATAAGGTCCTCCCAAGTACAAGGCACAACTTTGATGGTATAGCCAACAAGCAAAACATGACAGACACGTGTCAAACACAAAGGAAAAGTGTTGTCATGCTGTAATAAAAGAAAGTGGATATGTTCAGTAAATTTGCCATTAACAAAAAGTCATTATTATTATTATTTAAGAAAGGATGTGTGCCAAATTTTATTCACAGATAATGTTCTACCAACTGTAAGGTGCAAGGGTCAACATTTTAGGGGGAAAGGTATTGTGTTTCAGTGCAACACTTACAGTAATGTCCCAGTAATACTTGCATAGTTGCACACTATCAGCAGTAAGATCACAGGAGACATTAGTATTAAAGTTAAACTGCTACTTTTGTTAACTCATAGTAGGTATGTTGTTGGACTCATTTACCCCAGGGAAAATACCCAGGCTGTGTGCAGGCTTGGCAGTGGATGCTGTGTTTACTGGGCCATCCCAGGATGAATAGGAAATGCACTTTGGTTCTGAGACAGAGTAGGGCTGAGCATGGCTTGCATTTGATTGTACTTCATCAGCCATGTGGAACACAGAGCTGTGGTCTGGAAGTGTAGTAAACGGATGACATTTGGAGTGATGACAATTGACATAAAGTTCTAATTCAAGTCTTGTCCAGATAACAGAAGTATATGTACATGCCCATGCCCAGCCTTAGTGGAGCTAAGTGTGGGCTTGGCTCAGACAGTAGCGTAAATGGCCTTAGTGTCTGGTTGTCCCATTTGAGTCACTGCATGTTTGTTCTTGTTTCTCTCTTATGATAACTGTGCTTCTATGCTTTCTTGTGATTTTCAGATTCGCCGTAACCGACAGTTATATTCCACAACATGTGGTCATATATTCTGCAGTGACTGCATTAAGCAGGCCATTGATACCCAGCACATGTGCCCAACCTGTCGCAAACGACTGACAAAACGACAGATTCATCAAATTTTTCTGTGATCCTTGATCTTGAGGATGCATTTCTCCTGTGGAGTGAAGAGCGAACTGTGCAGTTTGGGCTGTCTTATCTAAATATCATGAAAAACCAAGCCTCAGTATAACCATTATATTGGGAGACACATGAAGCTTGTGTTAGGCCTTATGAGGATGAGAGTGGAGTACCCATTTCATAACAGTGTTTGCTTCTTACCTTCTTGTTTAAAAGAGCATTGCAAACACAAAAATCGTGTTATCAATAAACATGTGTTCTGTCAGAGAATGCTGTATTGAGGGTTACCTGTATATATATATATAAAGCCTGCAAATCTCATGATTTTCTTGTTGATTTTTCTGGAGGTGGTTTGGCACAAGCTCAGTCACTCTCAGCACTGTAACATTGTTACCATTAAGTGTTTTTGCACATCCATACGTGACAGATGAATTTTATTCTTGTGGTTTTTTTCGTTCCTGTACATGTTGTCCCATGAGCAAATGCTGAAAACAGAAGTACTTTCTCTTTGTACAAGGGCCCATGCAACCTGTTTTTGGTGTTGTTTTGCATAGGAGTGGAAAATGCAATCTTTCTGAGTGTATCTTTGGTGTATTGCAGACCGGTTTTTTGTTTGTTTTTAACACATGTGAAGCACGCAAGTCCGTGTAGTGATCAGTGTACTGTTATAGTGATTGCACTAGACATTTTTCACAGTAATGTGACATCTAAAAGGGTGACAAAAGTGGTTCACAAAAGCCGGTCAGATAATCACTATAACCAGTGAGATATATATATGGCATAGCAGTCCATACTACTCCCAGAGTTTTACTAGCAAACGCCAAGCTCCCTTCCTCATCTAACACACTTGCACACACACACACACACACACACACACACACACACACACACACACACTCAGTCTCACTGTGTTGCATTTGTTGTTGTTTTTTAGAACCAGACAAACAAAATAATAGCCAGTACATCTGACTGATTGCTGATTTGTTCCTGGTATATGCTTATCCAGTAAAAATCCACATGTTTTTCCACATAAGGCAACAAACTGTGGCTGAGCCTTTGCCCTTTTTTCTTTCTTTCTTTTTCTTTGAACTGTTAATAAAAATGGAATGTGAAAATCATTTTCCCCCCTTGAATATTTAATCCTGACATAATCTGCACAGTTGACTGAACAGATGCCTTTACAGCACTTTGAAATGCACAGTCCCTACATGACAAGTCAAAAGCTATACTTCTGAATATGAGTCATCTGAGCATTCACTCTGCTAGTTTACAGCCAAGGCAATGATGTCTTAGAGGATTTGCCTTTGGTTCCCCTGGAAGACCATGGGATTATTGTTGGCCAGCTCCAAAACAACAACAAAACAAGCCGAAAACATTGCGTAAACCAAACTGGCTAAAATGCTGAACAACAAAATACCCACAATAACACCCCCATTTCTTTCATTTAAAACAACCCAGTAAACATGCTGGATCCAATATGGAAGCATTTTGGTTGCGGACAGTTATGGCCATTACGGCCAGCATGCAGCCAGAATCGGCCCGGATCATATGTGCCAGATCTGACTTCCCACATCCATTTCAGTTCTGTTGTTTTCAAAGAAGGCATGGATCATATTGTGCAAAACTAACCTGGATCTGATCTGGATGGCCAGGTCAGGGTTTGGCCAAACACGTCTACACATCTGGTCTGGAAGCAAGCTGACGTGCAGGAATCATCGGGCCTGGTTTCTGGCAACGGTTCGTTCTTCCACAGACGTCCCGGATAGAACTGTACAAAACCAGCCTGGATCCAATTTAGTTCTGGCTGATTGTGTCAGGTTTTGGCCAAATGGATCTAATCCAGAAGCAAGCTGGTGTGCAAGAATCATCTGGCCCACTTCTGGCCAATGCTTCCAAGCCAATCCACACTGGATGCAAATCGGATCTGGCATGTTTACTGGGAAAGTGTCATGATTCAGTGTGAGAATACATTCATTACAACCACTGACATGATCATGCACATGATTCTTTAAGTATTTGTGGCATGTATTTAAGGGAGATGGTCCACATATTCTGCTGCTGCAAAAACCTTGATGTTTGCTGTTTTCTTTAAAAACTGGAGTTGTACAGTTTGTGTTCACACTGTCTTTGATGATGATGATAAATGTTCAAAGTTACAGGAGTGGATTAGTATGTTATATTTTTTGTCTAGTGTAATTCAACAGTGCTTGCTCTTCTTTCTATTTTGTGTAATTGAATATTTCTCTCAAAAAATTTGGTTTGTTAGAGAAGCTGATGACATGATAAGGGAATTTTACATGTCATTACAGTTTTCCTGGGACAGAGCACTTTCAAATGTGTAACTGCTGAAAGATCTTTCACATGTAGTGCAGCCAGAAATTCAAGAGTGCTACATGATTTTTGTGCTCATGCAGTAGATAAGATGCACAGTCTGATTTTACTACTCAATGAGAACAAGATGCAATACTGAGCAGGGTAATACTCTGGACCCATGCTGTGCAAAACATTAACTTGTGCATCATAGAATTCTGATATTGTAATTTATAGACAATGTTTTGTACTTATTAGTGTGCTCCAACTTTTGCTTTGGGTGCCAGATATTCCTGTTAAAATCTAACTCAACCCCTGTTGACAGGTCCACAAGGTGCTGCTGTGCATGCTAATCACCTTCAGTTTTCACTCTTGTGCAGGTATGAACCATGTGATTGCTGTTGTGAATGAATGTGTAGAGATCCTGAATGCTCAGATTCCTGAAAGAAAGGACTGCAAATTGAATCAAAGATTTTTGTGTTCCAAGCAACAAATACTTCTTGTGGATTAGGTGTTTTTTTGGTTTTGATCAACTGCCTGTTTTCATGAATGTGAATCTTGAAAATTCTTTTGGTTTTGGTGTTGTGTTTAAAATATGGGTCAGCATTCATTGCAGACTGTATTAGGCTGTTTTGCACTTTAACTACCTCTTTCCTTTATGTAGACAGTGACCAGTCAGAACATGTTCATGATTTATGTGTGTGTGTATGTACATGGGTGTGTAAACACAATGTTTTGAAGAAAAAAAATGAATCAGTGTACAAGGTTTCCATAAATGTGATGGAAAACATGTTAAAGGAAAACAGCTAAAGGAAAACATTTAGTGATTGTTTCAAAATGTAGGTTCTATGCTATGACAGGTGATAACCTATCCTTCCCTCCACACACACACATGCACACATGCATATGCACACATATTTGATTTACCAAAACCAGTGTCTGTATACTTTTATGATGCTTTCTGTCTTGAAACTGGGTTAATGAAAACTAGTGCTGTGTGGATGGAATGTAAGAGGTGGATGGAAGTACTGTATTATAAATAAACGTGTGGAAAAAGTCATTCTTCATCTTGCAACTTCCAAAGGTCTTAGTTTTGTCATTCCTCATACCAGAATGACATTCCTGTTACTGGTATTTCTGTAGTGGGAATGGCAGCAAAGTGTTAAAAAAAAAAAAAAATCCCTAAGAATGGCCGGAAGGTAGATATTGCCTTCACCTTCAAACTTCAGTCACATTGACCCTATTATACAAAATTCATGCACTCATTTTAACAGTTTTACTTGTGGTAACAGGAATGACTGGCGCGTGGTGTGGGCCAGCATTGCACAGCTGTCAATTGCGAAATATTGTGCACACATACTCAGTGACACACACAGACAGGGTCTTCTTTTTTTTTTTTTTATAAAATCAGCAATTTGACATGCAATAAAATGGGAAGCAGTAAAGGAAAGCTATACATTGTCATAAAGAACTTCAAAGAAAAAATAGCATGAAAGAAGTACTTTTGTTTTTTAATCCTGTTCTGATGAAAATTTCCTCTTCTTTCTCTTTGGTAAGTTTGTATACAAATATAAAAGCATTGTGACATCATGTATGCAATGCGGTCTAAAGGCAGATGGCTCAAATCAGCTTCCACATACCACGTCTTATGTATCCTTCAGCACTCTGAAAAACATAGCATAAGAAAGAAAATGAAATGAAGGAGCTCTGTTAGTGTTACATCATGTTTCATTCAGTCATGATTAGACAATGGAAGAAAAAGAAAAAAATGAACAGTCAGCATCTGATTATGTGTAAATACTAACATTGAGAAGCCTTGTACTAAATCCCAGCAACATAGTGCACTTACTTTTTTGGGGTGTTGTTTTTGCTTCAAATAATACTTTATGTAAATTGCATTCTTCTGTCTGTGAAGTCCTTCAAAGCGCAGGATCGGAGCTATGTGAAGAGGGCATAGCTGTCAATCCTTTTTGGGAGTAAACTTAGGCCAGAGTTTGTGTACCTGTACTTCCCTTATGCAAGCCGGGGTCTTTTGTTTTTTCGCTGGTGGCAGAAGCATTTTGAATTCCAACTGGCACATGTGCCAGTGGAAGGAAAAAGCAATGTTGTGTGAAATTCACATGCATGACTTCAGATCTCACTTCCAACAAGATTTCTTAGCCTAGTGCACTAGGCCAGTTAGTGTGCATTTAGCGATGGCATGTGTCAGCTGCTTGTTCAACAATTTTTTAATCTTTTTGCTCAGTTTAAAACAACAACAAAATCTCATAAAAATTATTGTTTTCCTGTATCCATTTTCAAAGATGGCCATGTCCCCCCCCCCCCAAATAATTAAAAAAGTGTATTTTGTACTGGTAAACTGTATTGGTTGACAGGTATGAGAGGGAGAAGGGCTGGGGTCTCATACCCACCCCACCCCTCATCCCTAATAAACCATATGGTTCCTATGGACATGAAGCAAGTCTGGTTGTGAATGCAGTCTAATACAAACATTGCTGACTGCATCATTGTGAACTCCTCATGAAGTGTCAAATGGGTTTGTGGGAGTGATGCATGCAGGACACCTGATTTCAGGAGAGATGTTGCATGCAGTGTACTTGATTTCGGGGGATTCTGGAAAAAAACTAACCAATGCAATGGCAGTCTGAGGCACAATTAAGTTAAATGGCTACCCAGCAAATATTATGGCTTCGCCAACGTGTTTGGGTTTAACACAACATATCAAATTATCGCAAACAATGTCAGGCAAGTAACTTGAGCATCTTCACTGAGCCACTGTAAAAAAAAGAAAAAGAAAAAAGGAAACAGATGTATTGGTCACACACAACCCGTGCCATCAGAAGAGGTGACAATTACTCAAGTAAAACACAACAACAAACAAAAAGCAGAAAAACACACTATACATGCAATCAAGGTCTATCTACACACTACAGGAAATCAAAGTCCCTCTAAACACTACAGGTAATCAAGGTCACTCTACAGACATTCAAGGTCACTCTACACACTCTACAGGCAATCAAGGTCCCTCTACACACTCTACAGGCAATCAAGATCCCTCCATATACTACAGGCAATCAGTCCCTCTACACTACAGACAATGAAGGTCCCTCTACACACCTGCAGGCAATCATGGTCACTCTACAGACATTCAAGGTCACTCCAAACACTCTGCAGGTAATCAAGGTCACTCTACAGGCAATCAGTCCCTCTAAACACTGTACATGCAATCAGTCCCTCCACACACTCTACAGACATTCAAGGTCACTCTACACGCTCTACAGGCAATCAGTCCCTCTAAACACTCTACATGCAATCAGTCCCCCCACACACTCTACAGACATTCAAGGTCACTCTACACACTCTACAGCCAACCAGTCCCTCCACACATTCTACAGGCAATCAGTCCCTCTACACACTCTACAGGCAGTCAGTCCCTTCACACTCTACAGGCAATCAAGGTCATTCTACACACTGTACAGGCAATCAGTCCCTCTACACACTACAGGCAGTCAGTCCTTCCACACATTCTACAGACATCCAAGGTAGTGCTACAGGCAATCAGTCCCTCAACACACTCTACAGTCAGCCCCTTCCACACACTCTACAGACATTCAAGGTCACTCTACACACTCTACAGGCAATCAGTCCCTCCACACACTCTACATACATTCCGAAGGTCACTCTACACATTCTGCAGGCAATCAGTCCCTCTACACACTCTACAGGCAATGAACCATGAAACCACAAAGCATGTCTATGCTAACTCCTTTCGGTCATTCAGTTCTTTACTCAAAACCTTTCTGTTCTCTTGATTTTCAGTTGTTAGTCCCACAAGCTTCTGACGCCTTTCCTTTTCCCTGACGTTCTTCCATTTCCCTAACTGCGGACGTGCTTACACATGCTTACGTGTGTGTGTGTGTGTGTGTGTGTGTGTGTGTGTGTGTGTGTGTGTGTGTGTGTGTGTGTGTGTGTGTGTGTGTGTTTTCAGTGTTTGTTATTGCTGGCGAGAGTGCTGGTGTGCGTTGTAATGTAGTGTTGGTTTGTGATTACTGTGTAAAACCGTGTATCCACGTTCCGTGTTTTTCAGCCTGAGCCTCCAGTTCCAATCAGTGACGCCCAGCCTGAGCGGGCAGGAGCGAAACATCAGTCCAGTCAGATATACTACAGCATGTGTCTCTGGTCCAGGTGAACCGCTACACTGACCGATCTGCGTTGGCCTTGGAGGAGCCGGAGTGCCAGAAAGATGCTCGGAGTGTGCCCCACCTACCCACTCATCTGACTCAGTCACACACGCGCGCACGCGCCACCGCACACACTACACTCATTCAGTCTCGCGCGCGCGCGCGCGCGCGCACACACACACACACACACTAGCACGCACACTGTCGGACACATACACACACACACACACACACACACACACACACACACACACACACACACACACACACACTGAATATCACTGAAACAGGTAATACTGTAATTAAGCCGCACTTTGTCCAGTCAGAAAGCTTGGCGGAAGAGACGCTCTTAGTTTAGCTTGACTGAAATTTTGGAGGGATGGCGAAGCTCTCACGGGTCGGCCCTGGCAGTAAGTTCCTGATCGGCCTGTTGGGAGCGATGATGTAACCCGAAAAGAACGGCACCGACGAAAGTTTTCACTGAGTTGTATTGAATGCGGTTTACTGACAGGGAGCCAATGAGTCAAGTTCAGCGAGTCTTTCAAAAGTGGCGTCACGTTTCGATTTTCAGTACAAGCCGCGCGGCGGCGTTATTCTGGACAAACGTTCGTTTGTACACGTGCGATTTGTTCATCGGCTACACCTGCGAAAGTAGCGGCATTGGAGTAGTCCAATCTTGATGTGATCATGGACGCAACAAGCTTTTCTCAGTGTGGAACTGTTTGACTGGAACGCCGGGACGAATAGAGGCAACTCGGCCTATGAGCAGGAAAAGTGGTGCAGCAGAGGCTACTGATACGTTGTTTTGACGTGTCTTCTCAAGATGCACTCCAATGTACCGTAACCGTGCTCTGAAAGGGACTGCTACTTCTGCCAATATTTGCAGACAGACTGTATTGAGGTCTATATAAGATATGGACCTCAGAGTATGTCAACAGTGCTGACAATGTATGAAGACATACTGACACTGAGGTCCATACGCTGCTAAATGCATTTTCTCGTCAGTGTTGATATACATCTCCTCAATCTTGGACTTGTTTCCTTTCTAGCATCTAGGTAACTCAACATCTGCTTCAAGGAAGATCAGACTCATCTGAGATAAACAGATGCGTATTTCTGTGGCGCGATCCCTTTCTCGCATACCGGGCATAGCCTGCGTAACGTGGTGGTAAATTCTATTTGACTAGATATTTTTACAATACCAATTTTTGTCTTTAGGTCGAAGTGTAGAAAAAACGAACAAATAATTAACTGTTGAGGCATTATATTTAGATCTGGAAGACATTAAACAGTAAATCGGTTGGAGAGAGAGAGTATTGATTTTTGTCTTCGCAGATGCTTGCATCGTCTGCTGTTAACGGCAGAGTCATTTCCCCTACTTTTACATGCCTACAGGAGGGGATTGTGGGTAGATATTCTGTGGTTCCGCCATATTTATTGACTCGACTGTAATCGAATGTAATGAGAGAAATTGTGTTCGGGTACACAATTAACTTGTGTATGTTTACATTTTGCTAACCATTACGTTAGCAGAAGACTCCTAGGAGTCTGTTTGGACCAGAAAATATGAGCACACAAGAAGTTAAAAAAGCGAAGCGGAGGAAAAATAAGGTTGCGACAGTGAAATATTCTTCTGCAACCATCCCACAGACAATTGAAGTCGCCGAAGTCGTTACTGAAGAAAATGGAGATGCCGAGGTAAGGAGTTACGGTCGAGATTCACTTCACATGATATATGCATTTTTGATGATCATTAGCAAATCTTGCAATGCGTTTACCAGCAAGGAAGTTGAGCAGATTAGATTTTGCGAATGACATGACCATTCATGTCAAACTCGACGGCAAAATCGTCTGAAGTGAGAGCATAGTCGCCATAATTTGGAGGAAAATTTGTTATGACAACAAATATTTTCAGTTCAAAGCATGCAGGAAAGATATTTAAGTGTTTCAGGCTTGATTGTCTTTAATTTTTATCAGATGTATCTGGTTTAGTGATCTCAATGGCGGATTGCCAGATTTGGGAGAGACTGAGACTGAGTACAGTGGCTTACCACAGTACGCAGTGCAGTGCTTGGTATGTTCTTGTTTACTAAATATAGACAACTGTGCAATAGTTTTACTACGTTAGACGACACTTACATTCTTTTATCACTGCCAGGTTGTAGGTATAGTAATGGTCAAACTTCAGTAATGGTCGAACATGTTGACTGTGAATGTAGATCTGCAGACTACAGGTCAGCCTGAAGAAGTTCAAGAACTTTTCTCACGGAAGAAGAAAGATCATTAGATGTAGTGTAATGCCAAAAAAAAAAAAAAGGCAACTTATTGCTATTTTGGTTGATTATTTTCTTCCTCATAAAAACTATTTTAGTGGTACAGAGGTTTTGTTTTTGGGTGTTGAAACGCTGCCCCGCCTACTTTTCAGTTTCATTGGAGTTATTAGTATTACTAGTATTAGTAAAACTAAGCAGTCTGAATATATGCTTGTACGTTCAGTTACAGTTACACTTTTTTGGGGGGGTAAAAAAAGGGCTGAAGAAAAGGGAGTTTTGTACACTGTTGCTTAATAAATTAACTACAATTCTGTGGCTACTTATGCAGAATATGTGCAGGTTATGTTGTACTTGTAATGCAGTAAGGGTTTTCCTGCCATCTTCCTGTCTTGTTTAAGCATAATTTTGCTCCCTCCAAACATTTGTGTGACAGGGTTTCCACTAGACGAGTAATTACTGGTCTTTCACAGGTACATTTTCGTCCAAGACCTGTGAAACAGGAAACAAGAAAAGATGTTCATCTGAAACTAGTGAAAGTGAAACTGTCAGACTCAAAGTCAGAGATACAAATTTTGCCTTTCTTTTCTTTGTTTTCGGTTCTTGTCTCTTTTTTCTTCTTCTTCTAAGTTACAAAGAAGAATAAGAAAGAAAAAAAGTAGCTGGAACTGGAACAATGGAAGAGATGAAACATTTTGTGTGTGTGTGCACAGGACCTAGTCTGGCTTGATTACAAATTCAGCAGTGATGTATTTTATCTCATGTATCATAATGTCTTGAATGAATTATTCAGTTATACTGTTTTATGATGATGTTGCAGTTTCCTCTTTTTTTTTTTATTGTATGATTATGAAGGTAAAAATAAATAAAATGTTTGATACAGTTATAGTGGCAGTGATGAGTGATACTGTTAGTATTACTAATACTATTGCAGAAAAGTGTTAAAGTTGCCTATTGTTTCCCACACTTAGTTGGAGGGGACCAGAAGCAGAGATGCATTGTGGGCCTGATCAATAGTACCAGTAGGGCTGGAATTAAAAAACCCACACACAGTAGTACTGAAAACATGGCCACAAGCAACACCATTTTGAACCATTATGGGGTGTCATTAGCATGGCATGTCGCTTGTAGTTGCACACTCAGTATCTTCTGTTTACATCCACTGAACTCAAACTATAGGCCTACATACATCATTACATGTGTGTGAAATGAAAAATAATGCCATGGAAATTTGAGTGTATCGAAAAGAGTCTTGTTACCTTTCTGAATAAGAGTGAGAATATAAAGGACTCTGACTAGTCTGAGTCTGACACAGACGGACCTTTAAGAAGCGATGTGTAGATCTTCTGATAAACAGCTACAAACAACGAGCTGGTTATTTTGCCACTAGAGTGGACTGACAGACAGAGAAAAATGAAAAATGGGCTGGGGATGTGATCAGTGTGTGCAACATTACCAGTGTGGCACAGGAGCCAGCATATTGCAGTAATATCTTAAAGTAGCAGTTTCAAGTTTGCACTGGAGTGGCAAAATGCATTCAACTGAGTATCCCTCATTTTCTGTCTTTACTTTGAGTCAGGCAGTTAAATTTGGTTTAAAATTTGAAACATTGAAACCAAATTTAACTGCCTGACTCAAAGTGAAGACTGAAAATAAGGGATTCTCAGTTGAATTTTCAGATCTGTCTTAGTGTGTTATTTCATTTCTGAGACTATGGGTATGACATCAAGCTGAGAAATACTTTTTTTGTGTCAACTCTAGAGGCTAGACTCACCCATGTCTTGCAATTTATAAGGGTATTTTCACCCATTTTTGGTTGCTTTTTTTGTTTGTTTTTCTTTTGGGTGTGTTATTGTATGTTATTTTTTGTTTTGAAATTTTGTGTATAAGGGCTCTCCATTGTGTGTGAATACTGCTTGGTGCTATTTGTCACTTGTAGTTTGAAGTTAAATAAAACTGAACTGTTTGGGATCAGTGTGGTATACAAATATATTGTATTATTGTTATTAATATTAGTAGTATGATGGGACTACCTTTGTGTAACATTAACAGGGAGTCAAAGTAGGACACTTTTGACAGTGCCATTTTACGTTGGTAAACTGAAATTGAACAGTGTACTCTTTCACTGTTTAGGTGAATGTGACAAATGTAGTTCCAAGCAAATGTCTCAGTTGTGTCATTTCCTGCATATCAAAGTTCTGATATTTATTGCAGCGGATTGCTCGAATAATGGATGCTGATGAGGCGGACATCATGCCCTCTTTCAGTAGGGGCCCAAACCCATTTCTAGACCGAGAAAAGTGCCTGTTGTGTGGAGTTGATAGGACAGAGCCAGTTACATCCAGCAGTGAGAGTTCAGGTACTTGTGCACATTGTTATGGAAAACATTAAAAAGTGTGTAACTAATTTGTAGTGCTGTTTCTTTTTTATTGTGTTATATTTTATTCCCCCATTAATCCTTAGTGCTTTTTGTAACTTACATAAGATCCTTGAGCTCATCTGAGAAGAATGGCCAGAATATAATATCCTTCAGCTCACCTGAGAAGTATGGCCAGAAATGTCCTTTGTTATTGTTTAAAAAAGAGAAGAAGTAATATATGATTATGAATAATGACAGTATAAAATTAGTTGTTATTCTCACAATGTTGGGATGCATGCATATAATATGTTTATCCTTACCATAGCAGCTAGATTGATTGCAAGCATTTACACTAGTTACTAGAGTACACTCTCAGATCTAATCAACACATCAACACACACACTATCTCTCATACACACACACAACACACACTCACTCACACACACACACACACACACACACACACACACACACACACACACACACACACACACACACACACACACACACACACACAGAGTCATATGCATGAACATCTGGCTTGGGTATTTAGAAGTACAAATGACAGTGATTGAGTGATATGCAAATTCAGAGGCATCCTGAAATCTCTAGACAACCTCAGCTTAAAATAAAATCTAAAACAAGAATGACTGCTACTAGTGCTAGCATTCTGAAAAGAAAATCCAAACACATAAAAGGTTCAGAAGAACACTGTTTGTTATGATAAACAGCATACACATTTTTGGGATAAGCCCCATTATGAAGCTATGAAACAACATTTAAATGGTCAAAATGAGATGTAGGATACAGTTTACTTACCTGGTTTTGGTTGAACTGGTGTTTTGGTGTTGTTTGATTATTGCAGTCTAATATTTAGCATAGAATTTTGGGAGATTCAAAATATAAATGATACAGATTTAATATTTTGACCTGTTCAGAATTGTACAAGGCTTTTGTACACACACACACACACACACACACACACACACACACACACACACAAAGGCCACAGGACACAAAGGCCACAGGAGCATCAGAAAGTCAAAACTACAGGTTGTATTGTTCTGGTATATTTTGTTGACGCTTTCTGTGATTGTAAAACATTTTGTGACTGTGGCATGTGTTATTACTGTTCATAATTTTAATGGTGATACAGGCTATCAACAGGTTTTAGTGATGGAGGAAATCTTGAACTGGCTTTTTCCCCTGAAACAATTTGAGATCTTCCAAAACTGGCTGCATAGATCTTACTGGTTTTCACAACCTTGGTCATTGATGTAATTTATTGTCATTTCAAGGTCACATACTGTAACTGTGGCATCATTGGAGAGATCAGATTACAAGTTTTGCTTCTTTCTTTTGTTGTTGTTGTTGTAAAGTCACTCAGTCATTATCTGATCAAGTTCTGACTGTGTGTTATGGTGGTTACTGGATCTGGTACATCAGTGGTTGTGCTATACATTTTTAAAACTGGTGTCACATCTGAGGTGGCAAAAGTGGTTCAGGGAATCTGGTCAATAATCACTGTAAGTGTAACTTGTTAGATGCATGGTTTTCAATACTACTACTAGAGCTCAACTAGCAAACATCCAGCTCCCTTTCCTGATAGAACACAGGCATGTGCACACACAACTCACACACACACATGCTCATACACATGCCCCATGTACTCTCTCACTGGTCTGCTATTAAACTTAAAGGGGGTGGGGTGGTGGGGGAGATTTGAGAACCTTTCAAACAAAGTAACAGCTGGTTCATTTGACCAGTTGTCCATTTTTCCCTGGTATATGCTGATCATGACTGGTAAAATATTTGAAATTACTATGGACATAATTTTCAGCATAATGGTTTAATTTAAAGGGAGATAATTAACACATTTCTTGCCTTGTCAAAAGAACAGTTAATGGTTAATCTTTTCATGCTGTTTGGTAAGATGCTTGAAACTATATAACAATTATCTTAACACTTCTGAGCTTTAAATTAGAAGTTCATATAATTTACATATAATGAAAATATCCTTAATATAAACATCATAGTTAACTTGGCATTAAAAATCAGTGCTCTGTCATCCAGTGATTTGAGTAAGTTGTATTACCCATTTTTCAAAGTGAAAATAAAAGGGAAATTCCCATTTTCCCATTTCAAGTAAGAACAGAGAGTTTTGTCAGTGTGTAATGTGAACTACTCTTCAACTGGTGAAGCATTTTATCTTCTTGTAATACATAGTCTATTGAATTAAAGCAAAACAAAAAAAACCTATGTAAATTATTATTAAGATTGCAGAATTTAGCTCTTGTTTTTCTTACCCTCAACAGCAGCTGATGATTCAGAGAAGCATGATGTGGAAGGTCAGCACTTTGAGCAGGTGTGTACACTAATTGATTGTAAATTTCAGTTTCCAGTACATTCAGCTCCTGCTCAAGGATACATTTGAGATTGTGTATAATGAATTAGATGTAATCATTTCAAGTAGCTTGCAGATTGCTTTTAAAATGTGATTTTCTCAAAAATACTTTTCTTCAGAATTTATACATTTGACTAAATTCTGTTGTTATGATGTCCTTGACCAGAAGTTATTTTTGTAGTTATTGTTTTTATTTGCATGCCAGGTAGTTAGTAAATTAGTATGCTCATGGTCATAGTCATACACAGCCAACAATCTTACAGCAGAAGGCATAACCAGACACAACTTACGGATAGCTCTTTAGAGTTTAGTTATACAGCTAAAATTGTTTTTCAGAACAAAAGCCCAGTGTGCTAGCACACTTCATTGATGTACATATAAACACACGCAGACATACAAAAAAAAACCTTTGTGTATGTGATACCCTATATGTGTGTGTGTGTGCATTCATGCATGTAACACTGAAAGTGTTGACAGGGTTCTCGGCAGACTAATGGAGAACTGAAATACTTTTGTGCAGTTACCTGTCTGGGTTTGTCAGTCATGTCGTCGCACTGCTGATGGTGGCATGCACCGCAAGATGGACTTGGTGAGTTGTGTGCACAATGATAGTAGTGCTTATTAATAATGACAGTAACTTGGATTTCTGTGGAACCGTATCTCACCCATCCAGGGTGACCACCTCATGCTTTAACAGAATGTACTAAACAAAACAAAAATGATAGCTGTGGACAGCACTGAACAGCATGGCTAAATACAAATTCATCCTGTGGAGAGGTGTGGGGGTGTTCAAAATGTACATTTTATTGACTGGTCAGCATGTCAAGTTAGACATTTGATGAAATTGAGAACTTGATGCTGGTATACTTCATTACTTGGGCACCTTTTTGGTGGGGTGGGGGTGGAATCTGATGGCAATGAGACAGAGTTTTGGTCTGTGTCTGTTTTCCATGGTTTGTGTTTGATTGAATTGAACTGTTTTATTGATCACCAAGTATGTGAGGTCTGTGTAGTAAGTGTTTTGCTGGGTGACTGTAGGTTTTGATCCTTTGAATTGCAGTCATTTGAGCACTGGATGTTTGTGTGTACTTTTATAGATATAATGTTTGGGAGCACTTTTGTTGTAAGCTTGTTAATGATGGGGCTTGGCATATTGGTATGTGTTTTGGTTTGTGATTACTGTGGAGTGGTGTCTGTTTTATGCATTGTATGATTGTCATGATAAGGTATGCGTTTAAGGCTTTTTGTTACCCTTGTAATGTCAGGAGCACTAGATTATCATTATTACTACATTTATTATTAGTCAGAGTCATATATTTTGTGATTCCTGTCAGAATCTGAGTATGTTATAGTTGGTGGATAAGTTCAGACTAAAACGTAATGCAGCAGAATTGCTTCCTGGACAAAATCTGGCTTGCCTGCTGATTAGCAAGGCATCAGATGTGATCATCAGATAGAGTGACCGATCATCAGCCCAAAACTAATTGCACGTTGAATTAGCCAGTCCCTTGCTGGCCACTTAACGGTATTTATGTGGCCAGTCATCAGCCTGACAATCACTGAATCAATCTAACAGTCAAGTGGGCAAGTGGCCCTAACATGGCCATCATTGATGGTAGACCGTGATGAGATCGCGGTAAAGAATGATGTAATTAAAAACTGGTATAAGTGTGGTTGAAAACCATGTTTGGGCATAGTTAGGAAATAATACACAGCACACATTCACATGCATGTAAACGCGCACGCACACACACACACACACACACACACACACACACACACACACACACACACACACACACACACACACACACACACACACACACACACACACACACACAGAGTCTGCTGACACACATTGATTGATTTCACATTGTATCACCAATTGGGAAGCCTCTAATCATCAAAATAAAAGAAAATAACAACAACAAAAAGGACCAAGCATCTTTTTTGCACAGCAGTATGATTAAGGCTGATGTTGATGATTGGCAAAATCAGTCTGTCAGTTCTGGTGCCTTGCTCATCTTGGCAGCTGAGCATGATGCTCAGTGCAATTTTGCAACATTCAATTTTAGTTTGAACTAATCTGCCAACCATACAAGTAGCATGCATCTTGTTTGGTGTTCAAGAATGTATATTTGTTGTATTATGTTTTACAGAAGAGTGTGGCTGAGATTCCGATGCCAGCCATAGGTTTAAACTCTGGCCAGGTATGATTACTTCATGCCAACCCTATCTACTCTCCACCCACCTCAACACATTGTTGTTAACCCTCATTTGTTTGGCAACTCAGAAGATCTTCTGTAATGATGTTACTGTGGACAAATCCACATCACAACCTTTTTTTTTTTTTTAATCAAGTAATACACCTGGAACTAACTACTTTCCATTCATATTTTTGCACAACACTATGTGGCAGTGTAACACTTACTCCAATCACCCCCTATTTTTGTCTTGACCTGAAAGTGAAAGAGGCACTTAAGTCACTTAGTGACGGCTTTCATTACTTTTCATTGTGCCTTGGTCTCGTGTGACAGCAGATGCCGTCAAGCCAACAGTAATGAGCATACAGTTTTGTGTTAGTTGATTGGTTTATACTATCATATGCTGTGGTATTGCATTCGGCTCGCCTGTTCACACCAGCATTATGCTGTGGTCTCTTTGCATTCAGCTTGCCAGTGTTGTTTGGAGCTTTCTCGTTTGATTGCTTGCTGACTCTCGCTCTCTTTCTCTCTCTTTCTTTCTCAACCATTTGGTTCATTTTAGTACAGTTTGTATCTTGTTTAAAGATCCTTTAACTTTTGCCAATCAACTGACATGATTTTTGGTGTTTGTTTTCTGTGTCCCTGTAATAATATTAAAACAGTAAAAGTGGTATGTTTGAAAAATATTTTATGTGTTTGGATCATGATAAGTTTGAATCATTTATGCATGTGTCAATAGTTGACACTATCTGTGACAGGACCACTTCTGGCATATATATGTATACATCAACAGGGAGAAATGAGGAGAGTGCAAATTAGTCTTTAAAAGTTGAATGTGAAAGATGGTTTAAGACAGTCTTTTCTCTCTTTAGTTCTGGTCATGAGCCAAGAGGAGGTCTTTAAATTTATCTTTTGCCTCTGGAGATACTATGGATTTATTCAGGTTGTTCCAGTCCGAGCTGTGTCTTGTAAGTAAAAAGGTTGGATTGCTTCACCAGCAAAACATGATGGTTTGGTATTTCAGTGAATGTTCATTGAGATCTTCTGTTCTGAACCTTTTATAGCCAACCTTGGTATGGTGGTGCATTATCACAAGCCAGAGTGCTATAACATAATCAAAATATGAGCAAGATAAACATCTGAAAGATTTTTTTAATGGTCATGATGTGTATCACTTTCTGTCTTGTTCTGCACTAGCTTGTTTTCATTCATCCTGTGGGTGTTCTCATTATACATCTTCTAGTCCTCATTCTGGCAGCCTTGTGTTACAGAATGAATAAGGGCTAAAAAGTCAACCATTTGTTGTGGATTTGCTTGCTAGTCTCTTGAGTCTGGTTATCATATGTGTCAAATGTGCTTTGTGAAAAAGCAGAAAAAAGTTATGGACAAAAGAAAAATAGTTGCTCTTGCTTCCAGTGTTTAAATCATCACACTGTTGTTACCTTTCTAAGATTGGAAACAATGTCCAGCTTCCTGAGAAACGGTGTCTACCTCTGCTGCAGGACATTGGTTTGGACCCCTCCCTGGGAATGCTGGGTGATTTCAGCATGTTTCCCACTGCTGGAGAACCCTTGCTGGCCAATGGCACCATGTGTACTTGCGATTCTTGCATGGAGCGGCGGCAGATCACCCAAGAACATGAGCAAGAGACTAAAGCATTACAAACTGTCTGGACCAATTTACGTACCATGGTCAGAAAGTTGTACTCCATGGAGGTCACAAATCTCAGTGATGATGATGCAGTCACTTTTCGGGAACTGGTTGACAAGTAAGTAAATTGTGCATGCATCTTTCTTCTTTTCCTCTCTCTACTTCTTCCTGCTGTTACCATGCCATTGTTTTTCTGCTGTGCTTTCTTACTTCATTTTCTTTGCAAGAAATTCTGCATTTTTTATAATGTGGTGGGAGATGGCTTGGTGAAAGTGTTCAGAGCTGTTAAGGAAGCAAAAGAGAAGTTGACAAATAGGGCAAGGGGGTCATCTTTCAAATAGGTACATCCTCACAAAAGGGTCACAGAGTAAAGTTTGTGTCCTTGAATTGTTATTCCTCAGGAGTCCTAAGTACTCAAACATAGAGCATTCTGTGTTTTGTATGCAAATGCTGTTTTGAACATTACTGTTAGCTTTTACTAGTTGCCCTGATATAACCGCACTGGTTGACAGGGTTTAAAACACTAGCTTTTACTAGCTTAATCTGTTTCCTGTTCCTGTGTGTATGTTGCCATGATGACACTGATGACTACATTGCGTATGTGTTACTTTGTTATTATTACTTACAGGTTGTGCAGCCGGGACCCTCATCAACTTTTTCAAAGGTTGGAGTCACAAGTGCGTGAATTTGTCATTGAGAAAAAGGTGAACCTGAGGAAGAAAATCAACACTGGTTACAGCACACCTCCACAGGCACGAGAAATAATGAGCATGCTGCTTGAGGAGTACAACAATTTGAGCAACGTTGCTCGCATTGTCTCTGAAAATCTCTCAACTCTGGTGAGTTCCTGACACGAAATCATGTCTGAAGTCAGTGTCAAACCTGTCTGCTGCTAGTTCAGTGCACCTTAATGGTTGTAAATCTGAATCCTGCCTGGATTGTGAATTTAAACTTTGTTGTTCAGCACAGGGCTGTTGACAAGGTGCCGTTCAGGGATTTGCTTATTAACATGTTGCACATCGTTTATGGAAGATTAAAACAAAATGGATTTGTTTGTTAACATGCCGTTCAGGGATTTGCTTGTTAACATGTTGCACATCGTTTATGGAAGATTAAAACAAAATGGATTTGTTTGTTAACATATTGTACATCATTTATGGTAGATTAATACAAAATGAAGTGCTGTTTTTGTTTTGTAGTTACAATGTGAAAGTAGAGTGATTGGCTATATATTCAGATTTGTGTGAGATGAGACTGCATCTTGTTTTGCACCAGTCACCAACAGAAAAACACACTTTGTAATTAAGGCCCAGGTGACAGGCCTTTTCTTCAGGTAAAGTTATAGTGTCTAGAGAGGTAGTATCTCATCATAGCCAGTTCATTTGTTCATTTTACAACAGCACAAGACAGGTTTGACAGTGATGGGACAGTTTGGTTCCTCTTCTTCCCACCCCCACCCTACCTTTTATGAATTATTGCATTGTTACACTTACAGTGCCAAGACTAAATGCAAAATAAACCAAAAAACTGTGAAACTGTATTTTATATTTAATGACAGCATGTGCCTCTGTCTCTTTACATGTACTGCTCTCACTCGGCAGATTTTTGCGTTTTATTCTGTATTGCTAGTTGTACCCTGGCACCTTGGAAGGGCAGCTTTAGTGTTTGTGTGTGTGTTTCAGAACGTGTTCCTTGAGCAGTTCAACATGACACAAGGACTGCAAAGCTTTAAACCCATTGTTAGTAGAATTTTAGTCTTTGGGAACATGCTAATACAGAATGTTTGTTTGTGTTTTTTTTCTTTTCTTTTTTCTCTTAAGTGAAATGGTTTGGATTTCTGTTTGTTTTGCTTCAGTATTTTTTATGAGTGAAATTCCTTCCAGAGAAGTCTAGAACTCAGCTGTGGCATGGTGTGGAAAGACAGGTGAAGCTAGCTGATGAGATGTTGAATTACAAGGATGTATGAAATAAAAGTGTTCTGAAGCTATTATCTCATTAAAAAATTTTTTTTAAAAAATGGTGGGTTTTACAGCACAGGAACATGCTACATTTATGGAAACACCATGATTATTTACCCCAGTAACATGTGTAAGTTTACCATGTGCTTCCACCACCTCTGCTGTTGACCTGGCCAACAGGCTGCTTCTGCTGTGGAATGTATATTTTGAGGATCACCAGAAGAAGAAAAAATCATACTAAAGTAAAAATGGGAAGGGTTTTGACGAGAGCCTTATTTGAGAGTTCCAGTTTCCAAAATGTGGCTTTGAGCTTGATTTTGCCCTAGAGTTTGTATGATAGAGAGAAAGATTTAAAAGAGGTACTGCTTTCACACCAGATTATCCAGGAAAGGGAATTGGTCCGCTGTACTACTTAGTGTTACCAAAGGAAAGGAAACTACACACACAAACACTGCTGAAATACTGGGCCTTAATTCAGTTAGCCTGGCACTGTGGAAATGTCAGCTGTTTCTTGTGAAGCCCAATTATTGTAGAGTATCAGGATGGTCTCAGATCAGTTTTTGTGCCAGTTTTACTGGGTGGGGGGGCTAAGAATAGTAAAAGTCCAGTAATTATTAATGCAAAGGGGCAGTTTGAAAAATACTGGGGTTTGGAGCAAGACTTCCAAATTGAGGGTGAGACGTATTTTGTTTTTGTAAAAAGGAAAAGAAGAAAAGAAAAAGGCTGAATACAGTTGACACATGCAACAAAATATGCTTTATCAAGCTTTTTCCCTTGGAGAGATAAGGGACTCTGCTGCGTGCGTTTTTTTTTTTTTTTGGGGGGGGGGTAACATGTTGAATTCTTCAGTAATAGAGTAAGACTGGTACACATGAGTCTGACTTTTTAACTGTCACTATTTGCATTAGGGGGCATTGGGTTAATTAATGACTTGTGTAAATAAAAATATGTAATTTAATATTGTAAACCCAGCTGACCAGCTGGTCAAGTAGGGCATGTCAGAAACTTAGATAGGGCAGGTCAGAAACTTAGATGTTCTGAGACATCATCATTGTCAAACATTGACCACTGGTAGTGTTTATTAAGGGCTCAACATTAAGCTTTGCCTGACTGCCTGGGTAGGTTGACCTGACAGGTGGGCCCAACCAGACAGGTTATTTTTTTGCATTGTAAGTCTGTCTGTCTGTCTCTCGCTTTATCCATCCTTCTCTCTCTCTTGTTTCAGTACAGTAAACTAGTTTTTTTTTCCACACAAACATTGATCTGTATTACAAGGAATGAAGCATGTACTTTGTGATTGGCTGCTTAAATGTTGATGAACCAATGACATTTTTTATTGCTCACTCTATTTGAGGTGCAGAAAAGTTGTAGTACTACTAAGTAGGGCAGGGCACTTGGGGCCAGGGTTGTTTTGTACACACTGGTTCGTGTTTTGACACATCTCTCTGGCTTTGCTGGCTGACTGATTTGCATGATTGCACTCTCATTCTGAGGTCAAGCTGTTTTATAATTTACATTCACAGGATCTATACACATTCTTATGGTCAGAGAAGGAAACCTGCACAAATTCACACCACTGAGTGTGGTTGAGACATCAGTAGTAATGCCTTGTTGTCACCTATATATGTCCTTTGTTTTCAGGCATTGCAATCTGATTCTGAAAATTACAGTGTTAAGCTTAAAGGTGGTGAAAAGAAACAGAAGATTAAGAAGTCTTTCACTGTCGTAGTAAAGGCTTTTGCATGGAAGTTAATTAGTGGTGACAAAAACAACAACAAAAATTGTGGTAAAATTAAGTATACAAGGAGTTTCACTGTTTTTATTGATAAACACTTCAGCTAAAACATCCCTGTGCATGTTGTATCTGTGCTTGCTCGTGATGTCAAAGAAATTTTCAAAGTATACCTTTTTTTGTGAAATTTGCTGTGAACGTGACATGATTAGGGGGAGATAATTGATATGTTCCATAATACGGCAAAAATGTTTAGGTTGGAATTATTTCAGATGAGGTCTTTCAATCTTTGTTAAGATTATTACCCCTTTTGTACCAGTTCTGATGACCTTGACTTATTTCAATATCACTGGGTTGTTGGGTAAGACTATGTAATATGTTTTTGTGAATTCTGATATAATAAAGTTTAAAGTTTGTATGATTCTTTAAAACTGTGAATAAAATAACCCTGGGTGGATGTGTAATATGTAACCAGAAGCAGTGTGTATTGTCTGTTGAAAGACATTATGCCTTGCTAACTCAGGGTTTTGCTAACTCGCTAATTTCCAGTAGTATTGTATGTGTGTGTGTGTTCTAGATGGAAAAGGGAGCTTGGTGTTTGCTGGTACAGTTCTAGTAGTAGTATAAACAACCATGCATCTGACTGGTTACACTGATTGTGTGACTGGCTTCCGTGAGCCACTTTCACCACCTGATAGATGTCACACTGGTTTGAAAAATGCCTAACATGATCGTTGCAGCTTCCAACTTCCTGGCTTATTCAACTATTTATTTTCAGTCATATAATAGGAAAGATGACATGTCATGGACAGTGATGAGACTTTTACTTGTGATTGAATAAATCTGGTTTCATCCGGTTGTGGCTTTTAATTCGACTGTGTGTGAAATATCAAGGTTGTGTCTTATCCAGTTGTTTCCAGACTTTGTGTTAGATCTGTATATATGGACATGATCATCCAGACTTTGTGTTAGATGTGTATTATGGACATGATCATACATGTGCTGTATACAACTTTAATGCCTATTTCAGGGGAGTGATTTTCATTATTTTCTGCTATGACAGACACCTAATGTTGACATTGTGACTGTTTTAGCAGCCACTGTTGTTGTGTTGAACATTTGTGTGTCCATAGCAGTTTTATTGACCATGACCCATTTCAAGGGTAGTGGGGAAGGTTGAAAAAAGGTCACAAAGGCTTATTTTTGCTGTTTTGATTGTGACCTGATAGATGCATTTTTGATTCTTACTGTGCTTTGCAGAAAGACCATTTGCGACGATTCAACGTGACCTGGGAACTGCACAACAAACATTTGTATCACTCCATTGTTTACACAGAGCCAGCCATCCAAGGCTGCCTTGACACACTCTGTGAACAACTCAGGTGAGTACATTTGGAATTTATTTTTTATTGTGTATTAAATTAGAGTCAGCACAGTCATATGTTTATGAGCCACAGGGTAGGCACTTTACAACTTTATGATGTTACAGTAGTGGAACCCCTGATGAAAGACAGCCTGATGAGAGATCCCCCCCCTTTTTTTTTTTCAAGACCAGCTTTTCTAAAACTTAAAAAAAAATATTTCCCTGTAAATGAAGCCATGACCAAGCTGTACTACTCTTTTAAGACCAGTTTTTGTTTTCTTTTTAGGGTGGTCTTTGTTATCGCTATCGTATTTATACCATAATTTGTGATGAGGAATTTAAATTTACTAAATAATCACAACAGAGAGGTGAGTACAATCCTTGATACTGACACTTGACAATCATGTTCCGTTTCATCAGCAGTGATATCCAAGAGTGTTTTGACAGAGCAACTGTGTTGTATTGGAATACTTAGTTTTAATGTTACTGTGTTGGTACCAAGAAAAATGGGCGAAGGGATAGTTTTTGAAAGGCAGCATCTTGAAGATGGGTGTGTTTTGTCTTAGGAGTGGTATTTAAAAAACACATCTTACATGGGTATCCAAAAGAGGTAGCTGATATTAGTCATGGAAGCAAGACCAAATGCAGCTGCACTTTCACTTTAGTATTTAACCAACTGTGTGGTGGTTTCAACTGTGCTATCATTGTAGTGGTGATGCACTTAACAGGAATGGAGCACTAGACAAAGAGTCATACACAGAAGACACATACCCAACCCTGATGAAAAGATTTGTCAGCTTCCGAAACGAGATGTCTGTGATACTGGTGCTGTGGCATGACTGTCAGCAACTCATCGACCGATACAACGAGGAGCAGGTTAGTCACTTGCTTCCGTGTTCATGTACATGTTTGTGACTGTTCACCTGCATAGATTGAGACAGTGTTTCTTTTTGTCTTTTACAGGGTGTCGTGTTTTAGGATGATCTTAGACCTGCTGGGCAGTGGTAGTGTTTTATGGCTTAATTCGTCAAGTTTAAGCTTTTTGATGGTAAAATGTATAAGCAAAGACAACAAAAAGAATACTGTTTGTGGGCTGTGTGCCAGACAGTGAGAGGATTGATGAACCTTCTCACCTGAAAAAATCTGTTGTGTAGCAAGGTTTACAGGGTCATATACTTGAATGTTGGTTTTAATTTAATTATTCACAGTCGTGGTCGTAACGTCATAATGGTATTACTGATGCTAAATTTGTAGTTGTGGTAAGTCAACAAAGCAAATGGTAATGATACTATTGTCTTTATTGTTGATAACACTGTGAATATTAAATGTTGTTATGAATAGCAGAGGGGGTCATCTTGGTCAAGTTATCAGTATCTGTATGCAATGGCTTTTGGTGGCATTTCTGCTCTTGTCTGTATAGACTGCATTAAAGGTCAAGCAGAAATGGCTGAAGGAAGACTGGGAATTTTTCAAGGCCCAACGCAAAATACTGGAACAGCAAGTCCTCAAGAACAACCCAAAGGCAACCATGCCACACAGGTGAGAACTGTAGACCCAAGGTTACCAAGTTCAGAATGAAGCAGCAAGACTTGCGTGTAAAGCTAAGAAATCTGACCACAGCCATCCTATTCTTGAAACTTTGTATTGGCTACAGTAACACATTGCATTCAATACAAAATTTCAACTGTCTGCTTGAATTCCACCTTTGGAACAGCCCCTCAGTAACTGTCCAATCTCCTTCAATCTTATACTCCAGCAAGACAATCTGAAACACAAACCTTTGTGAGCCCTCATGTAAACACAAAAACATTTGGTGAAAGATCATTTACTTATGCTGGTACATCTGTTTGGAACAGTTTGCCTCAAACACTCCGCCACTCTGATTCTGCCTTCTCTTTTAAGGCTGCCCTGAAGATGCACCCGTTCAGTAACTATTTCTAAACTGTTTTTCACAGCCATGCCTATGCCCCTTGTCTGATGCATGAGAGTGTGTGTGTGTTAGTGTTATTATAAAGCACCCCACGCTCCCACCTTGTGTGGTAGATGGGCGCTCTAGAAATCCCCTTTATTATTATACATATGGGCCCTGTTCTCAGAAATTTTGTTGGCTGTCCTATGTCAGTTGCCCATTGTCCATTATGTGTATCACTTTCACATTTGATCTAGCCATATTATCAGAGTTGTGGTTGTTGCAGCATGGAAGCCCAGTTTACAGAGACCATGAGAAACATGCTGACCGGACAGAAACCTCCCACAGAGGAATCTCATTGTCCAAGGTGTAGCAGGAAGAGGTGAGACCACTTGACTAATGATCCGAATTTTTTTGTGAGTGAAGGAGGATCAAGCAGAGTAATTTGCTGAACACAAATGTTTTCAGTAAGGCAAATGATATTGCTGTTAAAAAAATAGAATGGGTATATTGAACATAGACTGGGCCTGTAGAAATATGAACTTTATCCATAAGTGTCACCTTCCTTTGTGCATGCAGAAGCCCAAACCTCAGAATGCCAATCTAGTTAGGATTGTGATCAAAGGCTACTCATATTATGAATAACAATAATGTACTGCAGTTGGACAGGTTTGGTGTTTGCATGGTGACCAGGGTCGACCAGAAATGGCTTAAGAAGAGCACAGATGATTCCATATGTATGGCAGACTTGATGTTTTATTGTCATGTGCCATCTAAAACACAAAAGTCTGATGAGAGTGTGTGTGAATGTATTTATCGTACGTGTGTGTGTTTATTTTTCTTTCATGCTTTATATCTCACAAGTAACTTTCATTTTTTAATGTACACTGTACGCAGGTGTCCGTGTGATGAGTGTACCATCACTCACATGATCACCTGTGGCATCATCAATCCTGATCAGCTTGAGACGAATGGGGCGCCTCACACATTCCATTTTCCACATGACTCAAATCGCTACATCATTGACGTCACTCCTCCATCCATGTCCTCCACAACTTCATCCTCTTCGTCCTCCCCAGTGCCCATCAGTCGGGAGATGGCAGCACATCACCTGAACTCCTGTAACCTGTCTCCAAGGTAAGGCCATGGTTGCTCAGTATGGGTTTCAGTGATTTATTTTATCTATTTGTTTATGAAAATGTTAACTGATTTATTTGTTGTCTTTAGCAGGCCTGTTTAACTGTATGATTCTGATGTGTTTGTACAATATGAAATTTGAGAATCAGCATGCAGAAAAAAAGAGATGATAAAACAAATGAGCTGAGACAGAGTTTTCCCCATCTGTCTAAGTGAGTTAGTTTTTTTCTTTTCTTCTCTGTATTATCTATGTTTAGTGTAGGGAGGTGTGCGTGCTCGCATGCATGTGGTGTTGTCATTTTGAGTAACAGTAGAGTGTTCAAATTATTTGTTTTATGATTTTATTTTTAAATGGGGGGCAGGAGTATACAGTTTTATATACTTGTTCCTAATTAGACAATTGAGAGTTAACAGGTCAGCTGTACAGTCTAGTGGTATGCTGTTTGGAGGAAATAAGTTTAAGTCACAATTGAATTAAACTTTTAATTAAAACAACACCAACAGATCACAAGAAATATACTGGCCAGTTGGCAGTTTCTTTCCTCATATCAATACAGTTGTTAAAGGGCCCCTGAACACTGATTTTGACCGATTTTAACTTCAGATCTCTTTGGTGTATTCCACCAACTAAATATTTTCACACAGTAAATACAGGTATATATCCCGTGCCTCAGTAATCATTTCATATTTTTCAAGTGTCTTAAATGCTTATGAATCGCAAAACAAGACCAGTATGTCACGGCAGAATGGGCAGGGGAAATAACTGCTGCAGCCGCGGGATCGTACGTGTTTTGTCCGAGAGTTTACTTGGAGCCGTAAAGTCAAAGGCTAATTGTGACGTCACGATAAGACTCGACTGCCAATGGCATTGTTGCTTCTACAGTTTCAGTGCACAAAACTCTGGATAAATTTGCCTGAAAAGTTGGAAATGGCAATTGCAATACGGCCATTCCAGTATGAGCCAGTTGCGGATATCAGTTTTGGCATCAACTGGGAGAGTTCAAGTGACGAAGAAGTGTCAGGAGAATAGTGGTGGTTGTGCTTTGTGTTTATTGTATATTGTGATGTGTGCGATACTACGTGTTGCGTACTTCTTAAGAGTTAATCTTTTACATATGTACACTGTCTTTGTGGCTTTATGTGTGTCACATTTTTGTTTGAAGGAATAAAGAAGTTCTTGACTTGACTTAACTTGACATAAGAGCACAGAAGCAAAAATAACTGTGCCAACGACAAACAGATGGAAAGCCAAACTAACCATAACTAACTCCTCACTAACCCGGCCTCCATCTAGAAACACAATGCCTGCAGATTGATAAAGCAAATCGCTAATCAGGACTACCGATGGCATAGCGTCGGGATGTAAACAAATGCAGACAAAAAGAGAAATTCAAAATGGCTGCCCTAATCAGGCAAGCTAACAGCCAAAGAAGCCAAAGATAAAAACGAAAGACGTATGGTGGAAGAGAAGAGAGAAAACAAAACAATGACAACAACAACAACAAACAAACTCTTTCTCAAAAGAAAGAGGAGGCAGGAAATGTCAGCGAGCAATGTGACAAAGGCTGGATACACGTAATCCGTGTACTCAGTACAACCCACTTAGCAGTAACAACAACACTGCGGGGCAGCAGACGCTCACAAGACTACCCCCCTCACTCGTACATCGTAAATGAACGCTATAATCCGAGAAACAAAAGGAGCTGAAAAAGAAGAAAAAACAGTAAGTGGCAAGAACTGGCCCAACCCCAAACCATAACCCAAGGAGGCCACGAAATCGCTAGCCTATTGAACTAGAATGAACAAAACTTTTTCATCTTTACGTATGATGAAACAAACACGGATAAATTGGGAAAATAAAATAAAACACCCAATAAAAGGCAGGCTCCCTGATGAGGTCTAGCCTGTTGTGAAAGCTAGAGTAAACAACAAAAAAGACCGAAACGCCATGCACCTAACCAGGCTTGAGAAAGATGGAATGACAAGGGGGAAATAAACAAAGGCCCAACTACTGGCAATGGCGTCAGAGCTTCATCCTTGGAGATTCAAACTGGAAATCTTTCCAAGTCGGTTACCCTGTGGACATGTATTTGAGCCCAAACTGAATGCTCAGCAGGGTGCGATCTGTGAAGTATTTTTTTCGAAATGCTTTGAGCAGAGTACATCGTGGTGTTTTGGTTCCCACTTCTTTGTGGCTAGGTCCCATCGGTTCATTGCCATTTGCCACTGTCGTTTTCTGGCTTTATTTTTATTTTTAAGGAAAAGCATGGAAAGAAAACTCCTTTGTCAATTTTTCACTGCAACCAACTGCAGCACACTCGCTCGGCATGCTTTAAAACTGATTTGCCAGACCACTTTCAATTCAATTTTGTTCAAGTTGTTACTGAGCCATGCAGGTCAGTTGTCTTGTTGTGACGTCACGGAGGTCACGTGACCGAAACGTGGGATTTTCAGCTGCAGACGACGCAGATGCTCGAAGCATCGTGTTTGTTTTCATTCAAATCAATACTTTCATGTACCTCAGGAAAATGTCAGTCTATCAAACGAACAGCGTGTATGTTAAACTTTATTTACATAGTACAAAGTAAGTGATATTTACGACTTAAAATCAGTGTTCAGGGGCCCTTTAAAACGGAGATTTTCATGTCATGGATTGACTGAAAGGTTTCTGTCTTCTTTTTGTTGCTTTTATTTTGACCTTTGAAGATCTTAGAGGAAAAAAAGGTTCACACAGGGGCACATCCCAGTGTTTTGGCATCCTGCACTCATTGTGTGTTGGGCTTCAATTTGTGCAGTTATCCTCCTTTATTCTAAGTGTTTTTGTTTTTTATAAGCCTTTTTAGAAATTCATTTTTTAAGCATATGAACAGACATGAATACATACACCAAGCATTGGTTACCCTCTGAAGCGTAAGCTGATTGTCAGTAATAAAAAATGATGGTGCTAAAGTTATATTTCTCTTCAGTTGTGTGGAATCATTTGTACTAACCAGCACCCCTTCATGTTTGGTTTAATGTTGTGTCAGTTGATGCAGTGATTTGCCATTGAATGCAGGTATTCAGCATGTACTTAGACAAAAAACAAAACAAAAAAACCCCACATGTTCTTCCTTGTTTAAGTCATATCATGGGCTTTTAAAAAAAGATTTGTTCAGATCATTTTAACAAGGCAGAAGAGTTCAGTACAGCAAAGACTAATACAGAAAGCTGTTTTTCTTTCCTGCTAATCATACTTTTTGTGTGTACAGAAACAATCAGGCAACAGATGAAAACGGTATTAGGATGGATGAGGGGGCTGACAATGAAGATGAGGATGAAGATGAGGATGATAATGAGGACAAAGAGGAGGAGGATAATGATGAAGAGGAAGATGATGAAGAGGAAGAGGATGATGACGAAGAGGGTGATGCTGATGAAGAGGGTGATGCTGATGAAGAGGAAGAAGACGAAGATGGAATTTCGGAAGACCAGAAAGATTTTGATGCCATGTTGGCGTCAGGGAAACTGGGGTTGCGTACAACACCAGTGGTGGCACCAACAGCTGAGAGCTTGAAGCCGTGTGGCAATATCTGCCCACAGCACAGCGAGCAGCCTGAGGAACCACTGGAGTTGAGCATCCAGGACTTCCCAGCAATGGCTCCTCCCTGTGACTGTCATCACTGTGTGTTGCCAGCTCAGCCAGAACCCCGGGTAGAGGTAAGACAATCCACAGGGCCCTACAGTTTTGAAACAATGAAAGTCTGGAAAAGATTTGGAATTTTGAGGGGCAGTTCTCACTTGAAAAATGGGCTATGCCTATTTGGGCCTGGAAGAAAACTGTTTTGAACATCCCCCATGGACACTAGTACCAGTCTACCTGTAGTTGTAGACTTTGCGTGTATTATGAAAGATGATGAAGAAAACATAATCTGAATCATGTAGTTTAGAAACAATATTGTAAATTTTAATTTTGCATGGATCCTTAAGAATTTGGTGAAGATATTATGTTTTTCATCCTGAGTCTGTATGGACCCAGCTCCTGTTGATTCATCTGATTTGTCTTTTGATTAAAATGTGTGATTGCCTTTAATAAAGGAGTGTTTTGAGGAGTCAGAATTTCTGAGGACAGGTAGCGGGTTAAGTAATGTTGACTTTTGAATTTTGTATGAGCTGTGTTTATGCAACAATCCATATTGCAGTCTTGTACCAGTATATTTTTCTGTACCTTACTGATTGATGCTTGTGGTTGCAGGTGGGGCCAGAGGAAACGCCTTGTCAGTGCCACATATGCCTGCAGCAGCGAGGGCAGACTGTGTCAGCTGCCTTGCCCACCAGCCTGCCTCTGCCCCCTCGTCCTGCCCAGCTCCACCTATACCCACACATTCATGGCACACTTCCTCCAGCTGCTCACCCCCACCTGCACTTACCTCACAGCCACGCCACACATCCCATGCATAACCATATGCCTCACACCTTAGAGCGCTCCCTGCTTCAGCCCCAGCTGTACAATCTGCATGGCCCCCGCATGCCTTTTAAGTTGGACTTTGATGATCCAGATGCCATTCAAGATCATCTCCTGAATGCCTATGGGGACTGGGACAACTCATCATACGACTCTTCTCGCATGTTGGGTCCATCCCCTCACCGCTTCTCATCACCCCTCAGCCCTGAGCTCCTCCCTCCTCCACCTCTGACGGCTGATGCTCCTTTTTCCCTCGAGGCATTATCCCCCTCGGTATCAGCATCGCATTCTGTTGCTGCGTCACATGCCATGCTGGGCTCATCAAGCATGGTCACCACTACTAGCAGCGCTTTTAAGGCTGTAGCAGCAGCAGGCTTTGCCACAGTGATCCCCCCGGCCTTCCAGGTGCCTGCGGATCCCATTCAAGATCAGGTCCCCAGTACCACAGCCACTTCCCAGCCCCAGCATGCAAATAGTGTTCCAGAGCTGAATCTGAACCTCCGCTCTACACCACTGTCTTCCTTACCCATAAACTTCTCAGCTGGCACCCCCTCTTCGCTCAGTAGTCTTCCGCATCCGCACAACCCCCCTCCCTGCACTCGCCCTGTCACGTTGGGGGGTAATGCAGGGACTTTGCCTTCTCCTGCAAAAGAAAAGCGTACTTATGCCCAGCCCTGCAAGAAATACACAATGTCTCCCCAAAACTCTGGGCTAGGAGTGTCTGGGAAGATGGATGTTACACCTCCGCCTCCTCCACCCTCCAGTCTGAACCACACCACTATGGGCATGCAGAGCTTCACCAGTGGTCTCCAGTCAGCTGCCAACAAAACGGCACCCAAATCACAGCGACCACCCGTCCCCAGCTGTGAAGCCCCCCATGCCTGTACACATGCACAGCATGTAAGTCCAGCAGGATACACCCACCATATGTCAGTCAGCTGACAGCATCTCAAGAAGTGAGAGTATCATAGTGGTTATGACTAAGAGCTGGGAATTACCTGTACTCACTGGTTGTACCTGCTGATGAAAGAGTTCGGGTCATGGAAGGGGTGTGACTGAATGATGGCCAGAAAATTTTGAATATATTTATGACAACATTGATCAGTCTGTGCATGCCTCCTGTGTTGGTGCATTTTATATTGTTGCTGCAGTCAAAGCACACTTCCTGTCATTGGACAGTAAAGCATCTCAAGTCAGGTTTGGATCTCTCACTGTTCCTTCAAATTTTAATGTATCAACCAAAAAAGGAATGATTCTTTCTCAGTCACATAAACATGCAAGTGTCCCCTTATTTAGCGCTGGTAGTACACGCTCATTTCAGCCTGATGGTGTTCTTTCCTCAGGCATTGCACAGCAGTGGAGGTGAAGGGCATGCAGACGTCCATGCAGGTCTTGGCACATGTACATCTTCAGCTGCTCCAAGTTCAACCATAAATAATGTCAGTGTTGGCACTTCTACTCCCCACTGTACGGATCCCGACTGCCAGTCTCACCATGATGATAACTGTGACAGCATTGATGACAGCTGTTCAGAGAAATCCTCATCGACATCTGCCTCCAACAACCAGAAAGAGGGCAAATACTGTGATTGCTGCTACTGCGAGTTCTTCGGTCATGGAAATGTTAGTTAACTGGTCTATCTCCCTCTTAGGCTTCTTGGGCCTGATGTAGAAGTGTATGTCCTTATACTGTTATAAAGTGAGAAGGTACTTGTTGCCAGTTGGACAGGCCATGATGCAGAGTAATTGTTTCAGTGATTTATTATATTCAGAGAATCTGTCTACAAGGGAGTTACTGATTTAAAAACTTTTTTTTTAATTGGGTGGGGGTGTACTGTCTCACAAAAAAGGGAAAAAAACAGCAAATGGGTATGCCACTTCTCATTCTGTATTGTAACAGGCATTTGTAACTTTAAATTCGACCCTTGAATTTTGGGTAAATACGAAGAAGAGGAACAAATGGTTCCATCCTGGAGGACAGTTTTGTTGTACCTGCACCTACTGATGACTATTTCCAGAGTAGCAAAATAAGTCATTCATAACTGATGTTTTATTGTGTATGTGTTGGCTTCAAACTGGACATGAAATTATTTCAGATGCACATGCACACATACATACACACACACTCTCTCTCTCATTCACTCACTCATTTGCTCCTTCTCTCCCTCTTACAGTTTAGTACCAGTAGCATATTGCAAGAAATGGTTTCTGTCAGATGGTTGATCCAAACACATGAAAGGTTCAGATGGTTGATTTTACAATGGGTCTTGATTTGTCTCTGTGCAGCCCCCTGTGGCCCAGACCAGCAAGAATTTTGCTGAGATGAGGGAACGTTTGCGGCGCAGGCTTAAACAGAGGGTGAGCATGAAGCCACTGCTCAGTGTAAAACATATTCAAGCTTTTATTTGGTCATTGTCAAAAATGATAAAAGTGTGTTTTAATAATATCTCCAGAGGTGCCAACAGTTCTGATCCCATCAAATTATTTTAAGGTCATGTGAAGAAAAGAAAATATGGAGTTAAATGATGAATGAAAAATCTGTGAGCGTTACCTTTTTTACACTGAGTGCAGACATGAGTGCAAGTGTTCCTTAGGTGCCTTCTTGATGCCCTATGCATTGCGTACCAGCCAGTCAGCTTTTCCAGTTTCTATGAGTTTGCTGTGTCTGAGCTGCCAGAGTGGAAGGTCAGGGATGAGGCAGGTTGTAAGAAAACAGTGCTTGTGAAGCTGAAGTTCTGATGGCTGGAAATTAAGGGCGCTAATGTTTGTAGCAAGTTGGATGACAATGTTTATACGCATTCAGCCTTTAAAGTTTCCCAGCTGTTTGCACTGTGGGTGGTTTTGACTTCACTGTCATTGTCTAACATAGTGGATTTGATCTTGGGATGAAACAATATGCTCTGGCAGACATGTTTTAAATCAGAAAGTGTGTAGCCCAGTAAAGCTTGTGCAATATTCATGACTAGTAATTTTCTTCTTTTGTGTCAGATATTGTTACGTTTGACTTTTAAATCTGCTCATGTTTGAGTAATGCTGTTTGGAAAGCCAGTTGTTTCTAGTTTCATGGCCATATGAGCAACATGCATTAGACTAGCTCAGCTGTTATTCAGTGCTGTCATACACAGTACAAGTGGCAGAAGCTGTGGTAATAGCTTGTGCTGTGGCTTTCATTCTTGCAAGCTCTAAGCAGTTCATGATCATCCGCCACCCCACCCCAAAGCAAAATTGCAAAAAAACATATCTTTGTTTATGAATTACACCTGTTTTGTTTCTCCATTCCTTGTAGTGCAATAACTGTCTTACAGAATTTAGCTCTGTTCTGGTTCTTGAATTTTATAGAAACATGTCAGTCTCTAATGGTGTTTTACAGAATGAAGCTAAGCAGGACAGAGGTAGCAGCGATGGTCAGTCAGAGGCTAAGCATGCCCCTGTCAACATGAAGAACTTGGATGAACTGCTGAATTTTATCAATGGGACGGATTCTGATGGAGCCAAAGTAGACTCTAACCAATCCTCAAGAGCTGCCAAACGGGCCCGACAGAAACAGCGCAAAGTAAGTGTGTGATGCATGCATATCTTGCAGCTCTGTGTCATGGTCAGTGTTGGTTTGGTCTGTCAGCTGCACAAAAACCTCTATGTGGGCATTTGCTTGTAAGAGACGATTTCCGGAAATGCAGGAGACTGCAGTCGGTAAGAGCCTTCGGGCATGGACCTGTATATATAGGTCCATGCCGGCAGGTGTAGTGCAGAGTAGGCACGCTTTTGTTGGGGGTACAGTGAGCACGTGGGGAAGATGATGGATACCCGTAAACAAAAGGCAGAAAAGGCATCAGAAATGCCAGTCAAACATTCACTGTTCGTGGGGATCGGATAGTAGATTCCCCCAGCTGGTAGTCTAGTATAAATTATAATAGGTCCATGCCTGAAGATCTCAAAGTGTCACAGATTGGCTTTCCTCCACTGCCACCTCCATTCAGGTGACTTCACTGTCCCAGGGTAAGAAAACACTGTCAAATTATCTTCGCCTGTTATTTAGGGAAATCATCTGTTTTTGGAAACTCAACATGATGATAGTTTCTGTTGAGTTTTACCTGCTACAGACATAAGACGTTTCTGTCAAAAGACAGAATTTCATCAGTTTACTTATTTGGGAGTGTTGGTTGTCATTTTGGGGGAAAGAGAAATGTACAGAACTCTGTTTGAGTACTTTCTAGGGCAGATTTGTGAATTTCTGTCAAAACCAGTATTTTGGAATCTGATGTTTACTGTCAGTACCAGTTTGGACCATAGCAGCTTCACCAAGGTAAAATTGAAATTTTGTGTTTTCTCAGAAAAATCTGTAGGTAAAGTCAGACTTTTATGATTGTTGAATACACAGTCAAAATGAACAAATATGTGGACCAGACCCCATTGCATTTTTAGGGGATGTCTGTTTTCTGGACATGTAATCATTCTAACCTCAGGGAAAAAAGTTAACAGAGGTGTTTTCACATTGTTTCAGCAAGGTATTTTAATGTAGGACTGTAGTCTGTTATCTGAGCTGTATTTGTACCAGTTTCTTTACCCATTGAAAAGTCATAGGAGCGTCTGAAAGAAAATATTTTCTTTGTTTTCCCAGTGATCAGATGATGGAGGCATATTACTACAATGAGAGACAAACTTTATTTTGTGTGCTTTCCTGTTCTGAATCTGACGGTACTATAAAGGTAAATCCTGCTTTGAAAGTAGCTTATCTTATTCTTATCCATGTGTTTCAGGCTGAAGAGCGGATGCGGCAAGAAGAGGAAGAGCGACGGCAGAAGGCGGCTGCTCAGCGCAGGCTGGAGGCAGAGAAGGCACGCAGTACAAGCAGTGGTGGGGGACAACACAAGAAGAAGGGCAAACACAAAGAAGACAAGCAGCAGAAATCAGTGGCACCAGCTGCAGCAGGAGGTCCCAGTGGAGATGATGCACTCAGGGAGAGTCAAGCCAAAGCCAACAGTAAGGGCAAGCAAAGGTTAAAAGATGCTCAGCCAGAGAACCAGGCTGAGAAATTTGGTAACCTCATCTCTCAGGAGCTAATGGCATCCAGTGGCAAAATTGCCACTACGAAACAGGCTGTGACACAAGCAGCTGCACCCCCCACCAGAGTTGGCAAGGCAACCACATCGCTTGCATTGACCAACAGCAAAGTGCTGAAGAAGTCTGCAGAGGTGTTCCAGCCCCCAGCACACTTGATGAGGAGTCTGGCAGAGCAAACCATGCAGCAGGCATCCAGCAGGGCTTCAGCGCCGCCTCTCGCCACCAGCCCTGCGCCTCTGCCTACCTTGGGAGGTCAGCCCAACTCCCCTACTGCCAAGAAAGCCAAGCGGCGTCTGGCCCCTGGCACCCAAAGCCAGCTTCCTGCACAACGCAAGCTGCTCTTGCAACAGCCACAAGAGCCACAACAGGTGGAGCTGCAGCGCAGGTTAGAGGCCCAGCAAGAAGTGGCTAAGCAAATAAAAGAAGCAGAGGAATTTGCTCGTCAGCGAGCACAGATGCGACAGCAGCAACAGTCACAGGTACAGCCATTGCAGCAAACGCAGAACCTGCAGCAGCAGAAACAGGAGCTGCTGCAGCAGCAGGCCCAGCAGAAGCAACAGCAGACACAACAGACACAGCAGCCGCAAAAGCTACAGCAACAGCAGACGTCACAGAAACAGGTAACTGCCCCCAGACAGCCAGCAGCAGGTAAACAGAATCCCACACCACCTCAACAGAGCAAGCCTGCCACCAACGGTGTGGCTGGTCAGCACCTTAGCATTGGCGCCAACCATGGCAAAGTTGTCAACGGCATCGGGGCCACCACCAAAGGTCCCCAGCCCTTGGCTTCAGCCAGCGTGTCTGAGGCTCCACGGGGCAAGCAGCTCCCCTCTGGCACCAATGGCCTGACTGCTCTGGAGAACCGGGCTCGCATTGCCAACAGTGGCCAGAGGACAAGCACTGATCACCAGGAACAAATGGAGCAGGCGAGTATGATACTAACCCAACTCCATGTGTTCGTGGAGTCTCTTAAGTTTGCCAGAAAGAAAGAAAATAAGGAGCAAAAAGTAGTCTATGAAATGGTCATTGATGAAGTGTTCCCTAACAGAGAACTTGTAAAAAATGTACAAAAGATGTCCCAATGAAAAAGTGGTGTTTGAGGACCTGGCTGTTGTTTTGATCAGTATGCTGTTGCACGGAAACTGAGTGGCACACAAATGACGGACTTACTTTGCAGGTTGTACAGATATTTACATCTGACGTGGTTTTGCAATTGATTACTTTGTGTGCATCAAAGTTTCTACTTCATGCAGGGTTCTTGAACCAAACACAAGACTTGTCTCGTTAACTTAGGCAGGAATTGCATAGCAGTTGTAACACTGAAAATGTCCTTGGTCCACCTTTACATAAAATCTGTTATTTTCATAATTCATTGTTCCCCTTAATGTTTACAGTGATTTCTGTTGCCTTGGTCTTTAGTATCTGTTAGTGTTAATTCTGATGAGTATTTTTAATTTTTAATTCGTGCGTTCTTTGTGTTTTTTTCAGGTCAAGAATGCAAAAGGGAAAACTAAGAAGAAAAAGAAAGCAAACCAGGATTTAAGAGCAGTTGGTAAGTTTATCACTTTATGTTATTGAAGTTTTGAAAATTTTGCTTTGAAAAGATCATTAAAAATGATGGCCAAGATGGTTATGCACCAAAAATTACCATTTTGTGATTACAGCATTGTGTGCTTGTCTTCGCTTGTCAGTGTAATTGTATCTTGTGTGTAGGGCAGTTTACCTTGGTATCATTGCTGACGTAAGAATTTTGTTAGTAACATAACAAACATACGGCCCTGCTGTAGAAATACCTTAGGATTACTGTTTCATGGAGCTGTCATGCTTACTGACTTGGCATGTGTGGTGAGCATGAGAAAATTAAGGAACACCAGAGGTTAAACACTTCTCCACCCCAGCAGACAGCACATCTGTATTGGGCGGTTCAGTGAAGCTGGTTTGCCTGAGTGAATGCCCTTTGTAATCTTTCATGCAAGAAGTCACAAGAGGTCGCAGCATCACTTCCGGGCTGATTTGTGAGTAGGCATTGCTTCATGCTGTGTATAACAATAGAAGTTGAACCAAGATCTGCGAAGCAGTACAAATGCCACCACTGTTGCAGTTGCAAAAATTACCAGGGAAAGGGGATGGAGGGTGGGAAAAAAAATGTCTTTGTGTCATTTTTAGGCTGACCAGAAGATCATGAGTTCATGCATTTTGGGGCATCCTATAGCATGAGCAACAATTTATTGCTTGTTGCCAGACACATTCTGATTGCAGGCCTCCAAAAATGCCTTTAAAGTTTGCAGTGTAAAATTTGCAAATTCACTGTCACTGGCTTCCATTGTGAAGAAAGAATGCACCGGAAGTAAAAGCAGACAAGGGACTTACGCAACGCCAGGCAAAAATCAAGGGAGTTAACAACCCCGCCTGAACCGCCCAATAGCTATAACTGAAAGAATATGTGTACAGTGCTTTGACAACTCTTTTGGGCCTATGGTGAAGGGTGGACCAGAGGCTGGGTACAGAGGTGTTGGAATGAGTGGCCTGGGAGCATCACCTTTGCAGTCTGCACAGATACAGGAATGCCACACGGAAAACTGAACAAAAATATAGTTTTGCAGGTGCGGCTGTGTTTGAACAAGATTTGTTTGAACAAGATTACTTGGTTTTGTTGTATTTTTTTTCCAGGTAGTTTTCAGGAAGTAAACTCTTGGCTGTTTTTCAGATGAGGTGTTTATGCCTAGGCCAGATGAGGAGCTGGAGAGTAATGACATGGATGAGGCAGACCGTGACATTGAAAAATTCAAGAGGTAATTTGAGGGTGGTGGTGATATGTGTGTTGGGGGTGGGGGGTGGGGGGGGTGGGCGTTGTTATGCTTATCACTGTTTGCAACCAGAAATGGTATAATGCCTCTCCCTGTCTGCATGTGCAGCTATATCATATATCTTTAACAAAACATCAACAAAACCCCCCACCTCATATGCCTTTCTATCCTTTTGCCTGGTAAGTCATATTTTGGTGTATATCATGGTCAGCATTGCTCTTTTTAAGACCTGGCTTGTTTTCTTCCATTACTGTGTATTGAATATTTTTATTCCCAATGTTTATGTAGAAAGTGCTTGAAGGAGTTTAGTGTTTCTGCTGATACAATGTTCGGATATTTCATGTAGGCATGAGGACTTGGATATTGTGATGAAAAAGTTCTTGTTTGTATGAATTCCCTACTCTTGTTATCCTCATTATAATATGCTAGGTATAGTAAGGTAAGATTTTTAGTCCCCACATGACAAGTCATGACTGTTCAAGAGAACCTTGAGTAAAATGCTGAGTTGTACAACTTCTTCTTTTCCAGATTTGTTATGGAAAATCCAACTCCACCAAGAGAGAAGCAGAAGCTGGATTTCAACTTAAACATGAAGGATATCTTCTCTAAGAAGAAGAGTGGTTTGGGCTGCACCTAGGCTATGGTTTCCCCTCCAGCTTGGCTGTATGGTGCTGGCAGTATCTGATGCGGGTTCAGGTTTTGGGGCAGACTTCTGTGGCATGGGCCACACTGCTGTAATACCGTAGTCACCATGCAGCCATTTTCAAAGCAGGTTGCCCCCCCCCCCCCCCAGTCTCCCCTCCACTTCCCCCCTGCTTTTCTACAACTGTCTGCCAGTGTCAGATAACACAGAGTAGCAGACTTGTTTTCTCCCTTTTCCTACACTGAACACGCTGTGTCAGTTGGAATAGTCTATTTATAATGCCCTTTTGATTAGATTTTATCTAAGCAAGATCTTTTCAGCATAGAATACGGTTCTCATAGATGGGAAAGACAAGTTATTTCTGGGGTTTGGTATTACAATGACGTTTTGAGTACTACAGCTTGATTTATTACCTTTGTGAGATAGTTTTAGGAATTTACACATCATGTTGTTTTTGGAGGGGGGTGGAGTGGTTTGGAGGGTGTTGCATGTGTGTGTTCCTTGTTTAACATGTTCTGGGCAAGGAATACAAAATGATACAAAATGGAGGAATCTTCAAATGAGCATTTAGTTTCTCTGTGAATAGTTGGCATCCTCAGTATTTGAAGCCATGGACAAACCTATAATTGAGATTCCAACGTTGGCAAGTAGTTAATGTCTTCAGAATTTCAAGCCACTGTGGGATTGGCTGAAGGTGACAGGTTTTTCAGGGTTTGAATCCTGTCTTTTTTTTTTCTCTCTCTCTTTAAAGTAGTGTTGTGTCAGTTGATTAGATTACCTGTCCTGTGGTTGTCTTGTTTATATATTCCCTCCAGCATATGTGTGGCTGTGTGCTGTGGGGATACGTCAGCTACATGCCTGTGATGTTAGATGCTGATTGTAAAATGCTGACTGTTGGTAATGCTGGGTTGCTCGCTCCATGATATTCATGTACTGCAACTTTGATGTCTTGTAACCTGCATCAGCTTGAGGTTGTTTTAAAAAAATAGTTTTTAGGCCAGTCCTTAAGCTGTCTTTCTTTCTCCTACTCCCACCCCTCCCTTCTGTCACTCCATCAAGATATTATTCCCCTCCTCTCTCTCTTCATCACTGTGTCATGGAGTGGTTCAACAGACAATTGTATCATTGAGAGTGACCCAGTTTAAAAAAACAGGATCATTTGGAGTTTGAGCTGCAGTTTTTTTTTTTTTTTTTTTTTTATCAGTTGCCGACTTTTATCTTCAATAATGGGATGCGCTGCTGTGCACTGTCATTGATCAATTGTGTAATGTGTACTAGCATTTTGGAAGAATTGATTTGCTGTTGTTATTGGCCAAGTTTGAGTGTGTTTTAACACACTAATAAATTCTCATTGTGGCGTGACAGCCAAAGATTGTTGCTGTTGTGATAGTCTGGTGGATGGAAGGAGGAGGGATTGGGATGCTCAGCACTGTTGGCTGGGTTCCTTTAAGTATAACTCGTGACTTTGCTGAAACTTGTGATGATCAGAACAAAACGTAACTTTTTGCCTTCTCTGGCATTACAATAATTGCACAACATATGCATGGCCCTTTTTTTTCTTTTTAAACATGCGGTATTATTTTATACTGTAGGATACTTTGTCACAATGGTTGACCCCAGGATTATGTGGGAGCAACCCTTAACATTGTTCTTAGATACTAGCTTGCTCAGCAGCTGTGGCTGTGTGGCAAGTGGCTTGTCAAGCGATGTGCACATAGTGTAATGAGCAATGTTGAGTTGTGCAAGGTCAGTTGGCTGATCAGTTTTTTAACTGACTGAGGAGTGTATGTGATGGTATCTGCTATTAGTCAACCTTGGCTGGGGGTCCCCAATGTTGCAGATGATCAAGTCCTTACTGGAAGCACAACATTTTTGTCACCATGAAACTGCATGCTGTATTGCTTTGTCCCCCCACATCCCCTTTCCCCAACTGGTTGCTGTGGTGACTGCTATGCAAGATAGGAGAGAAGGGTTCGGTGGAGAGGGGAGCTGTGTCCACTGGGTGTTTACGGGGTGAAGTAGAGCTAATCGACTTTAACATCCTCGTGGAGGCAGCGCCACCCTCACCACCCACCCTCCTGTCAGCTGTCCCTGTGTCTGTGTGATTGCTTGCTGTATCTGTGAGTGCTTATTATTCCTGACTGTTTCCTGCAATTTGATTTGACACCATCATTTTGGGGCCTGGACACTTGTGTGGTGGGCCCCTGCAACTGCCAGTGGTGGTGGTGTCCTCGGACACTTGCTCACCACTGGCCACCTCAGCAGAGGGTAACGTGGATATAAATAATAAATACATACCATTTTTTCACAATGCTTTTTTGTGTTATTTATGTGAGAGCTAATGAAAGATGGGTGTGGGCTGAGTGATGTGACTATTCACATACAAACTATGCCTAGCACAATACAGAATTTGGTATGAGTGACCATAAGCACAAATGGTTGTAGCATAATATGGTTTTATCACAATCTGATTTTAGCCATGTGCAGACAATTTCTTTTTTATAGCATTAGTACACTATGTAAAGTGAGACCTGCCACCAGCTAGCTGCAACTGGCATATCCAGTTTGATCCAAAGACATCAGGCATTTTAGAAGGTGCAAGTAAAAAGACCAAAAAGGTTTCAGTCCACCTTGTGACTGGGATGTCTATAACAAGAGATGTAACAATGAAGAAAATGTATCAGCTGATTTGTGTATCAAATGTATCAAAAATGAGATGTAATCAATTGTTTTGTGCATGTGAAAATGGGAGTGCCCACTGTTGAAAACCTCTGTATTGAGTACCCAGTAGTCGACAACCACCACAAATTTGCTACAGAGGGTCTACACATGATTTGGCCTGTGCACAGTGTCTGGATATTGCATGCTTAGAAATACCAGTTGCAGTACAAGGGCAGCTGTGTTTGGCAGAGCCAACCCACCTCATTCAGAGAACTGATCTGTGCAGTGGCTAAGTCCTTTTAGATAACATTACTTACAGTTTCACACGTTTTTGTGCAGATTGGAGATGCCTTCACTAAGATGCGTTTCTTTTTTCACCCTTGTTCTGTCTAGCCACACTATGGACATTTGAACCTGGCAACCATGGATGCACAGATGACCTTTATAATTACCCCCCCCCCCCTCCACACACACACACACACACACACACACACACACTCATTTTGGTGGAGTTTGGGAGTTACAAAGAGGGGTAGACTTTGTTGCACTTCTGCAGGATTTTCAGTAACCCACACTTGTGATGGAAGATGTTCCAGTAATTTTGGTATACACTTATTTTTAGGCAGAACTAACACCACCAAATATGCCAAAATATTCAAGAAGTAAAAACAAAAACCAAAAGACCTGAACAACATTGCCCTGTACAAAAGTAGCAGACTTGCTTGTGCCCTGTCTTTATTTTTGGGGCTGTGCTTACAAAGGTGTTGAATGAGCACTTGGTGTATGAAAACATCAGTTATGAGATGTTTCATTAAAAAAAAAATTTGAAACGAGATCAGCTGCAAAATTTGATTTATTCATAATCTCATTTTACATTCTTTGTTTACCACTGGCATTTCAAATAAATGCCACTGACACCGTGCTTCTTGTTTAACAAACATGGACAAAGATGCACAAAGGTGATCAAAAAGAGATGGGGGAAGATGTGTGCACAATAATGTATGTTGAAAGAGCCTGAAACAGGAAATGTAGATTTTAAACTTCTTAATGTATTATGCTCGCCAAAACAAGTAGTTATTGACAAATATTTTCCTGAATCTATACACCACTATGCCTCACAAAGGTGTAAAAGCTACGATGCATCCTAGACACGTGCAGTGTAGAGAAGGAAACCCTTCTGGGCACATTTTCCATTTCCAGCATAATGAAGAGGTCTGTCTTGTTCAATGTTTTCTGGTGACCACATTTCCCATTTCCAGCATTGTGAAAAGGTCTGTCTTGTTCCATGTTTTCTGGTGAAATTGCTTGCTTGGAAACAGATAATTGGTTTTTAATGCCCTGTCAACCATGATGGTAATATCAGGGCAAAACATACTCAGTCCAAACATAATAGATGTAAAAAATATGTACATATTAAAACTAACACACTGTGATCAGACTGACTGAGAATGATACACATAGAGCTAAAAGCTTGTAAGCTCCCCAGTGTACATAGCATTGTCATCAGGGAGATGACAAGTGTATGGCTTTTAGCAATACATGAAATATACAGCTACTGCAGCAACTCCTTCACCTGTCTTTAACCTCAGTGAAAATTGTCCCTGTATTCAGAAACAAGTTGGAGATACTGGATAGATGATGAAAATGGGTGTTTCAGAGAATCTGAAAAGTACTTAAGGACTGACCTTTTTCACATTTCTTCCTAGTAATATGGGGGGCATACCATTTCTGATCACAACCAGGCTGTAAAACAGGAATGACTAACATCTACCTGAAACGTTCCCAATCCTCAAAAGCATTCTTTTCCTCTTGCTACACATAGTGGCAGCCATCTTGACCACATTCCAGGTGCATTCTGGTACCTGGAGCCATGAAACCTTCTGCCCTGCCAGTCTCTCATTCAATGTCAAAAACAGCCAGAAGTTTGCATTAAAAATGTTGATTCTTTTTTCTGGTTCTATTTTTAAAACACACTTAAGGACATTCTGTAAAAATGACCTCACAGCCCTACAACTGTTCTGGATTAAAAATGTGCATGTTTCTAAATTAGAAGTTCAGCTTTTCTTACCTATAATAAGTATTGTGTGTATTTTTAACGTATCTATAAAGTTATAGTCCAAGTGTCATCAGAAATGGTGTGCCCATCATACTGATCACTGCTTGCAAAATGGGGTGTTCAAGATTTGAACACTCACACCTTTACAACACCTCTGAGCACCTTTTTGTGCACCTTTTCATACCATTACACAGTGGTAACTTTTAATGCCACAGCACCTTTGTTTTACTCCGCTAGCCTATCATTAAGCTCATTCGTCTTCCCATGAGAGACTTTCCTCTTGAATTTATACTGGTACATGTACACAGTATACAAAAGGTACAGACTTATACAGTGCACTCATGACTACTCCCACACAATAGTTTACATTCAAACAAAAATTATGAAAATACAAGTAAATGTAATCATATGGCAACTCCCCATGTCAACCCTGGATGGATTTCAGAATATCTTCAAAAGGCATTACAACAAACAGCAACAATTAGACACGTATCACAGAAAACTACACAGTACAATTTACAGATTGTGCATGCATCTGCACAGTGCCACAGAAGGATTATTGTGTAATGCTAAACCATACAAGGATTACAACTTTAAAACATGATTAAGTTCAGTTGTATAAGTAATGTATTTAAGTGTATATTTTTAAAATGTGGAGGCCCTTGTGACTGAAAGGCCAAAGTCACTGAATGTGAAAGTAAGATTAGTATGAGCCATAGTGCTTACATTTGTTCATAGAACAAGGAAACACTGCACATACCTACTCAATTTATGCAGTTGACTCCAGTCTTGACACCAGTAGACTAAACTCTGCCATGTTGCTATTAAAATGGTGCTTTTTCACAACTATATACTTACAGGCACAGTTGAGCACCTGCACTGGGTGTAAACATGTTCAGATCTAAAAACAATTTGATCACATGACAAATACAGGTTGGTGCAGATCTAAAAACAATTTGATCACATGACAAATACAGGTTGGTGCAAACATGTTCAAATCTGAAAACTATTTGATCACATGACAAATACAGGTTGAACAACTAGATGAAATGAACATATCCATGAACATTTTGTGTGCATGTACACACTGTGTGTGCGCGCACGTGCATGTGTGTGTGTGTGAAAGTCTATGCGTTATTCTACACAAACTTTCAGTTACCCAAACTATTTAAACTGTTTGTAAAGCCTGATCCAGATTTACCTCAGTTGGCATAACAACATGGTTGAAAGCACTTACCTTGAACAGAATGATGCAAGGATAAAGACTTGAAACAGACTGTTTTTGTTGCTTTCAAGCATACAGATAACAAAGCACCAGAAAACAGTCTAGTACAAAAGCGTCAATTGTGCAAATATTAAAAAAAAAATCTAAAAAATCTGAACTGCTTCCCCTTGCAGGATTGGATGGATTCTTTGTAGGTATAGGGCAGTAGTACTGTCATATGATGCTTGAGGACTCATTTCTGTTTCCCCCTCTTCAGTGCCCTTTCTTTTTCAAAATGATGAATGCAAATTTTTAATGAAAAAACCCAAAAGATTTTTTAAAACAAACATGATGATTGACAAAAAGTATTTGTTTTTTTTTTAAACAATTCAGTAATGAATGCTTTTAATGGTTAACAAAGTGGAAATCAGCAACTTTGATTTTGGGCCCAACAGTCGGTCATAACCAGGTATGCATGTGCGATGAGGGGTGGGGGGATTGCTGGTATGCAAGCAGAGAAGTGCATTAATGGACAATGATCAATTTCAAGCAGCATAGTCTACAGCTGTTCTACATACTTTCCTCTTATCTAGTAAACTATTATATATCATATTGGAAAATAAATTCAGTCATAATATAAAAAATCATGCATATACCACAAGAGGTATTTAATGCTGGAAGGCATAATACTTTTGTTCTCATGTCATCTGTTACGTAGAAACCCAGACTAGATAGCATGGTTTTGGACTACCACAAATCACAAAACTGATTCCAGGTCTCAGAGACAGTACACGTTTCATTGCACACAAGCTTCTTCCATCATGTGCAAGAACTGGCATTCACTGAACACAACTGACAAATTCTTCAAAGCACAATTGGAGACTTCTTCAACACTGTTTCTTCTGAAATGTTAAAAGCTGTGGGATCTTTCATCACTTCAAATGCCATTTGAAAAGAAAATTCATGATGGCCTGTGACAACAGCCAAACTGTCCATCTGCAACTGTCATACTAATGTACATCTTGTCATGGTGATGGCGGTGGCATAATGGCGTGGACAAGCACACAAACAATCCACCACTGAAGTCGCCTGCTGCAATCAGCACCTAATGCTTGAGGCGCGTGCCAACAGGAAAGTTCTTCCAAACATCAGCCTCAAACTCCTTGAGTCGGTACTCCACGTTCTTCTGACGGTGCATCAGCTGTTTGTGCAGGTCCTCAGCCTGCAACACAATCAGGGAGCAAAAGTCAGCATGGGGCGCAAGGTCAGCATGGGGCACACAGTCTGCATGGGATGCAAGGTCAGCATGGGGCACAGCATGGGGAATGAGGTCAGCATGGGGCATACAGTAGTCCCTTTATTCAAGAGGCTACACCACATAGTTTGTAATGCAGAAGACAGCACAAGATCAACACTCCAAGCACTGACTATCAGCCCATCCCTTCCTCCTGTGATGCAAGACAGGCTTGACGCTGATGCTTGGAGTCTGCAAATCCATGCAGCTGTCAACCAAACTTCCCACTTAAGTGCTGAAGGGGTGGTCTTACGTTAAAATGTTGTATTTTAATTTTCCTAATGTTACAACACTCATAGTCTAATTTCATTACTTGTTTCTGACTTGATTAATTTGTTTAATGTAGAAAGTTTGTATACTGTGTGTCCGTGTTAAAATTTGGATTTCCCTGAAAATTTGCATACTGTGTGTCTGTGTTAAAATTTGGATTTCCCCCAAAATTTGCATACTGTGTGTCCGTGTTAAAATAACAAGCTGTAAAAACAAAAATTAAACAAGATAAGTATTTTTCTTCCATTTTTCATTGTTTTTGACTGTTTATCTGTTGTTTAAGAGTCATTCTGTTGCTTGATAAAGGGGATTTCCCTGAAAATTTGGATACTGTGAGTCTGTGTTAAAGTAAATAAGCATTCGTTTGAAGCTTTTTGTGTTTGGATCTCACTTCTGAATTGCTCGCCGAAAGGCAAACAGATGTGCAGGTCATTTAGTTCACTATGCGTGGAGTGTTTGCCTATATAGATAACGCTAAATATTGAATTTTGGTGCAAGATGACCAGCTGTAGAAAATCGGTAAAATGTTTTAACTTAATGCAGTGTAGTCAACAGCCAAATATAGAGCAGTCCTTTTCACTATTTCAAGGCAAATGATTTGACTTTTTGTGATCAACTTGTGCTACAGTACCTCCACCAACACAGACTGACTGCACTGTTGGTAAACAGCAAATGGTAAACAAGTGGGTCCATTCTGGGTAGGTAAGTAAGTAACTTAGTGTTTTACGCCCAGTCAGCCAGTGCAGTTATATCAGGATGAAGTCCATTTTGGGAGGTACAATACTGTGGCATAACTTCATGATGAAATGCAGCCTATCAACAGAAAGATTACCACACATTCTATTTAGCTGTACTGATTAAATTGTCTTAATTTTTTTATTTTCTCCCACTGAATGTTTGCACAAGTACTCGTGTGGACACTGATGCTACAACTTAATTTACCACAGATCTCATTTTGTGTTCCATTAATACATATTACAATGCAGTCATAATAAAAACCTGCCCAAAATAAACAGAAATGAATAATACATGAATGAATCTGAGAACCTCCAATAATGTTTTGACATTCCAATATTTTATGTACATAACACATAGAGCTCAATGCAAGCTATCATCCTGCACAATTTACAAATGTAAAAAAAATGTCAGTGATAAAGTTCTGGGTCTAGACAGATGGGCAACTATTACCCTTTCAGAGATTTGATCATGATATTTATACAAGAAAAGAAATGTAAATTCCTGCCCAATATTTATATTGTTTTTAAACTCGCCATTAAAGACAGAATTATTATTAAAAGCATGGTTAGATGTGCAAAATGCTGTTTAAACATGTGCACTTTTAGCAATTAAAGCAAGAAGCATGAAAACCTAACATTACACAAAAGGGAAATTCTGAGACAATTGAATCTTAAAAGACAGGGAGTCGGGTACCAAATTCAACCTGACATATTATGAGCAAAAACCAAGGATGGTTATAATTTAGTCAAAGATACCCATACATTACATAACAATGACGAGAATACATTGGGACAATCTAGGTTTGAAACAAACCGCTCTGAAATACAACAGGGGTGCCTGAAATGTCTGTTGCAGGATGAACACCATGTCCTGGACTGGGGTTCCACAGCCACCCATCGCCACAGTTTCTGTGTGTGCATGATTGTTCAAAGGTTACCTTGACATATTCACTTTCACTTTTCCTAAGGAAGCCCTGCACTAACAGCAGCACACAATACAGTTCTGGGACCCTCAGCTAATCCTGTGCAACTACTCTAGGCTCATAATCTCAATCTTAAGCAGAGGAATATATATAAATCTGATCATACAAACTGACAAAGAATATATACTACATAACGGCCACGCAACGGATGTTAATAGAAAACAGCATCTGAAAGAACAAAGGCACAGTTAGAAATAATGCGCATGTGCATGACTGTATGATTTGAACAGGGTTAAACTAGTTAGTTGGTAACTAGAAATTTTGATGTCCTGTAAACTGTACAGGATCACCTCAGGATGAAAAAAACAACAACCCACCATTAGAAGTCAATACACTGAAACACTTTTCATGGAAGCACCTGATAACCTGACATTAAGCGCGGTAAAGGCCACAGTTAATTAAGCCCATGAAATAATATGCAGCAGACATACACACTTCAATCAATCACATGGTCACCTGTGCAAACAAAACTTATACTGCAACACCAAACACAACAGACAGAGAACTTGTTGAAGACACATAAATTCTGCCATGAGTGGCACCCATTTCACCATACACATTGAGACCTGACACCAGATTATTCACTGCTTGCTCTTAGCCCTGGTTCCCTCAACTTTGTTCGTGAGGTTGATGAGGGTTGAGCATCTGTTGCAGGTTCCACAACCACAAATTACATAATCTGTGAAATACTTTGGGAGCAAAACATAAGTAAAAAGGAGATCCACCATCAAGAATGGTAACTAGTGTAGGAGTCTAGGCAGACTGTGCAGCAGAACTCACCTATCGCTGCCTTCACTGGCAGCCTAGAACCCATTGCCTGCTGAACTGAAGCGATAGCCAGTGGCTCGCCCTACAGTATGTTACATCCAATGATTAGCATACATACACAACAATGTCAAACTTATTATTTCTTAAACAGTTTTTTTTTAACACACTGCTTCATTTTCAATTCTTACTGCACCAGTAAATTAAAAAATAATTATGCTGTTGAATACATGAAAACAAGCTTTTTCTACAGAAATTAAAGATTATTATAATGCTACCTTTGTAGCTTGGTAACAGAAAACCACTGTTTACATCTTGATTTGCAAGTGTTGTTGCAGTTTTAAATTTTTCTGTTTTTCTCTCTCTGTTCAATGAGTGAAAAAACATTCTAAGTTTCCTTACACTTGTTCAGGGGGTGCTAAGACACTATATAATCTATAAAGGACAATGTATCCATGTGTAATCATTGTGTAAAATCTGTCGTTTTTTTCTTTTCTTTTCTTCCCCCACTCAGTCTTGATATCATCTGGAACTTTCTAAGGACAGAATCAATGAACAGAACACAAACAAATATTCTTTTTCTTTTCAAACAGCTACACATATGTACTAGATGTAATATTTTTGTTACTTAATCTTATTGAAACTGAAAGGGTCATAGTCAGAATTTAGTGTCAAAAGTATGGTCCCTGTTGCCCATCCATAGAACCTACATGTATTGTACCTGCTCCCAAAATATTTCAATGCGAACGATGTGAAAATATTTTTGGCAAGATGTTTCTGATGTTGCGCCAATATAAAAACTACTGATACTGTCAGCATTTCCTCAAACAGATAACAGGAAAACAAGACACAAAGGGTGAACATTGGGTCACCATGGTTGAACAAGCACAATCTGGAAGGTATTGTGTGTCGTCATTGCCTAGCAGCCAGTTTTCGTATTTATAACTGGCATCACAACTGTCCACAGGATGGGCACACTATCTGTGAACATGTGAGATGTACAAGTTTTGAACCCTGTGAACATCTGCTTTATCTATCTCTTCTGATAATTTATTGATGCCAAAAGTTACAAGAACCCTTTCAGACATAATTATGCCTTGAACAAAGGAATACAAAATGAAAGAAGAAAAACACATGCTGCTACAATACTACAAAGCACATGCCTAGCACAATTTATTTTATTAAACACTTGTAGAAAGTACCAAGGATGCCTCTACATGCACTAATCTTTATTCTGTTCAAACTGGACTTCAACCTAGAGGCCAAATTTGGTTATACTCTCTAATTATGCTAAATTACATGTAAGGAAGCATCTGCATAAAATCATTTCACAAGAATCAGTATAATATTTTCATAATTCTTACATCCCAGTCACATATGGTGTAGAGATTACATGTACTCATACAGGTTCTATGTTTGAGGGAAGGACTTGGGTGGGGGGTGGGGGGTGGAAGAGAGAGAGAGCGAAAGAGTAACTGAATTTCAGTGTCCTGTTAACCACGCAGGATTACCTCTGAATGAACAAACATCACTTTCAAAGCCCTTCTCATGTCGCAAACTAAACTCATCAGATCAAAAAGCTCAGTCTATAAGTATAAACAGAACACAGGAAATCCTACCACAGGCCCCAAAACTGATGCTCCATAATCAAGCTACAGGAAAACTGATTAGAGGCCAACTGATCCATCAGCTACCCTTCTGTTACTCATCAATGGAGAGAGAGAGAGAGAGAGAGAGAGAGAGAGAGAGAGAGAGAGAGAGAGAGAGAGAGAGAGAGAGAGAGAGAGAGAGAGAGAGAGAGAGAGAGAAAGCATGACTAATATGAGAAAGATATACTGAAAACTGTCCACATATATATCTTACACACTCACAACAGTCACCTCTACTTGATTAACTGCTATCAACATCACAAAATGGATGTTTTGGAGCCTGTTCATATTCCATGGGTTCCAAATAGGACAGCCTGCATCAGTTGCTTGGGATGACAAGAAAAGTACTCCTATTTCAATCTGTTGTCCTTCATGGGGAACAGTGTTAGCCACATCTAAATGAAGGAAGACTGGAAACACAGCTGCAGCACAAAACGTTTTTCTTTTTTTGGAAAATCACATACGAGAGAAGGGACCATCTTAGGAGAAAGAAGCAAAAACACTGTAAGAGAAAGGGGTGGAAAAGGTTTGCTTGTGTTAAAATACATTTAACACCACACTACTGGCATGTGATGCCTGCCCTGTAGGGGCACAGAGAGAGACAGACAGGCAGACAGAGACAGAGATAGACACAGAGAGAGACAAAGACTGAGACAGACAGACAGCATGTGCAAGACACCGACAGATAACTGATTTTTAATGCCCAATTAACCATGATGGTTATATCAGGAAGAGAGAGAGAGAGAGAGAGAGAGAGAGAGAGAGAGAGAGAGAGAGAGAGAGAGAGAGAGAGAGAGAGAGAGAGAGAGAGAGCAAGAATTTAGTAACTTTCTAAATACATGTGAAACTAAAAAATGTTGCTACTGTTTACATAGCTAGCAGAATTCTCCGTTACTTCAAAACCAACAAAATATCATTATTTATGATAGCAGCAAAATATAATCACAATACTGGCAAATGAGTGTAGATTGCAGCATGTACCTAACTGTTATAGATGCTTGTATTCAGATGACCTATTCTTAGGTAAACATTTACAAAATCTCAAAGTGCAAATCCAATCATTACAAGTACTCATTCACTCCACTCTTGATTAAAGCACATGTAGAGTCAGTGTTCTACCCTGGGAATGCACAGCTGGATTGACTGCCTGTTGCAGGCCTTTTATGCAGGCTGTGTCAGACTGTGTATGTACATAAAGTTTTGGAGAGTGTTTTGCTGTTGTTGTTGTTGTGTGTGTGTGTGTGAACTTGCAGCCATGCATGTGTCTATGTATATATATATGTATGCGTTTATGCACGCTCATGCACGTGTTGGTGTGCACATATACGCAGGCCTGCCATGCACTCTCTCTCTCTCGTGTGTGTGTGTGTGTGTGTGTGTGTGTGTGTGTGTGTGTTGCGTGTTGCATGCGTGTGTGTGCGTGTTTGTGTGCATGTGTGCATATGTGTGTGCACGTTACCTTATGTTATTAACTTGATTTTAGCTATAATTGTAAAAATGTATATATTTCTTATGCTGAATTATCACATGTTTCATTTGAATTTTGTTTATTTTACATGTTACACTGATGGTATGTTTCAAAGCAAATTTCCTTTTACAGGACAATAATCTTATCTTTGTTTATAATGTAACTTTAGCAGCCTAACAGACTAGAACAAAACTGCTGAGCAAGCAACATGATATAGTTTTATAAGCAATATTCCAATATGGGGAAAAAACAAACAAAAACTAAAACCTTTTACAAGCCAGGCACTCTGTAACTATGTATGCACAGAGTTCACTCTGGTTCTAAGGAAATCAGACCAGAATTATGTAATTTTATACAAACTATGCTGGTGTCATGCTCTTTAAAAGAACTAGCTTTCCTAAAACATAGCTTGTCTAACAGGCAGAAGAGATGAAAAATTGATGTAGCATTTTAAAAGAAAATCATTAGTCTTCAGTCTCAAAAATCATTAGTCTAAAGACTAATGGTTTTCTTTTAAAATGCTACATCAAATTTTTATCATAGAGTCTTGTGAGTGACTATGAGTGGGAACTGATACACAAAACACCACCAAATGTCCAAGCCTGTCTGTCATACACAACAGGCACTACAGACCTTCAGACGCTAGGCACGAGATGTGCACACTCATGTCGACCAAGGTAAGACATCAAAGAGGCAACATTTTCAGGTCAGCTGTATGTGACTAAAGACACTATTTTGTACCTCATATCTTGCTAACAGTCACTCATGATATTAGTTTTCTAAATTCCTAAATTCAATAGGTCATTTTAAAACAAATACATAAACTTATTATTATCCTTTAAAAACAAATCTCTTCTACATGTTGGGCAAAACAAGTTTTAGAAGGCTAGTTGCTCTAGAAGTAGAAGTGAAGGAAATGAAAACTGCCTCTGCATCTAAGCAATAATCAAGAAATGAACTGAAATACAACAATCCATGCCCTTAATGATTTTCTTTCTGGCAGTCTCAGGACGGGATCCAGACACTGTCATAATGGAAAAAGGAACACTTTAATGTTTTGACTGGTGAGTAAACTATTTCAAGTCCACTGAGTGTTAAAACTATATACACCAGAATACATTCCATTTTCTCAATATAATTTAGAACAGCATCAACCATCATACCCAGACACTGCACCCGTCAGTGTCCAATGCTGCTAGACATTTCTTAATTTAAGGAGCTTGCCTGTGTGCCTTTATGTACTATGGATTGAGTCAACACACTACAAGTACACTAATCTTTCATGTGTCATGGTTGTGCATTAAATATTTACCAGCTGTAGAAGCAGCTATGCATACATGCACCCTCACTACATATTCTTGCCATGACAGATTATGGAATACTGCACTGATTGAAGTCTGCTTTTCTTTCGCTTTAACTATGTCCATCTGCAGCTACTCAGTGTCACTGGCCCACATCAGTCAATACAGACACAGCAAATCAGGGTACACAGGGACTGCAGTATCCCTCTTTGGAGTAGCAATCTGTCCTGGGTACACCAAACCTAAACCTACAGATAAGTACATGTGTCACCGACTCACCGACACCAATGCTGGGCAAACCAATGTGAAGTTTGCTACGCCCATGGTAACTGAGCCCTATTGAAGAACAACGCATTGACAGAATTCCACCACAGACCAAAAACAATTTCCTTGCTATATGTTCTTGCAAGGGTATTGCAGTATCAATGTAACCCATAACAGCCAGCGATTTTGTTTCTTTCATTTACAATTGAATATAATTTCATCTGAGGTGTTGGTCAACATGTCTCGTCATTAGGCGTCACTATAATAAAGGTTACCATGAATACTGCAAAAATATGTTTTATATACCTGACCCCATGTAAACACCCAAAATATTACTTTTTATATATTGCAAAAATATGTTTTATATACCTGACCCCATGTAAACACCCAAAATATAACTTTTTGTTTTTTTGCAATCAGTGGTGAGCATATGTACAGAGGATGAAAGCACTGATGACAAACTGAAAATAGGCTATGGCCACCCATTTTTTTGCTTCCCTGTTGAAAGCAAGCACTTTCTTTTTATGGCCACCCATTTTTTTGCTTCCCTGTTGAAAGCAAGCACTTTCTATTTTTCCAGTTAACAACAATTATACACTTTCTTTTACAGTATGCACAAAGCAGATAAATGAAATCTGTTTACCGAGCATAATTTATCATAACGCTTTGACTTCAATTTTTTCTCATATCTTTTTCTTTGTCTGGGTAATGTAATCGTAAACAAAAGTTGGACAAAGCTTGCTTTGGCAACCGGTAATATCAAACATTCAGCCACAGTACAGTACATTAAAATACCTCCAAAGGTCAAACATTTAGGACAGAAATACAGTTTATACACAGAAACCATGTATGAGCTGGCATGCAGTTATTTGTGCACCAGTGCAGTACAAAGTGCAAGCAAAGGAAAGCAGCTACAAAGCCAAGGGAGGTAACCTGTGGTCCAAGTTTTGAGCTCCATGTAGCGACGCTTCAGATCTGTTTGAAGGGTTTTGACCTACAGCACACAAGGGTACACAACACAAAAACAGACAATAACCAGATGTGGGCACAAAAACAAAGGCTACAAAGTTTAAAAACCAAACAAACAACAACAACGAAAGTTGAAGTCGGAAGCAGACTGGAGCTAATCAAATTAGTACTGCATTACTGACTTCAGTCCACAACATATATTAAGCCTTTCTAAAGAGTTTCTCATCACTAATCAGACAAAAGCACAAAATTCTAAAACAAAAATGCAACAGTATAAAAATAAATGAATTTGTATAAAAAATAAATGAATATGTTGCATATCAAGAAAGAAAACCAAACAGCTTGGAACCCATAAAAAAAGCCCTCCACCTCTACAATTATATGCACATAATGTTGTGCTCATGCAAGCACCAATAGCTACACACGCACACACACACACACACACACACACACACACACACACACACACACACACACACACACATTTGTGTTCACTACAAAAACGGATGAGTATACAAGATCCCATATTTTTCCTTAGCCACTGATTCTTTGATTTTCAATTTTTATTTCTGGGGCCTACTGAAATACTGTTGCACACATTCTATGCCATCAAACACGAGATCAAATGCCACTCCCAAGGTAAATCACCATGGTCAGTGCATGTGTGGGATTTCTATCAGTGTTTACTGCAGGGTAAAAAATCTTAGCATGTAAAAATATTGACCTTTTTGAATACTGTGACCATGCCACTATGAAATAAGTATGGACATCTTATCAGTCTTTTTAAGACACAGAAATATCATAAGCACCTAGGGAGCTTGAACAAAAAATCAAAAAGTAAGGAAACATCTCAGCTGCTTTAAACTTCAGCAAGTGACTTCTCATTGTAATATACATATTTACTGTTATACCCTTCATTTATGCAGAAATGCACTCACAAAGTACACTCTTATTTAAGATCAGACATTAATAATCATATTCACTTAAAAAAATGGATGCACAAAGACATCCACCCCACAAAATGCACTGAATGCACAAGGACTGCAAATGGCTGGCTGCAGTTACATCCCTTCCCTCAGTTGTGGAATTTGTCCTTATGTTTTTTTAACTGTGAGTTTCCTTACAAGAATAAATGTCTGCATGCTTATAAAAATGCAGACTTTTCCCAGTGTTCACCTACTGAGGTAAGAGTGTTGGCATAAATCTGAGGGGTTTGTTTTCAGGTCTAAAAACTGTTTTTGTCAGCTGCAGCTTGCTAACACAATACACTAAGTGGCTGCAAGCAGTAACACGTTGCAAACTACAGCTGTATTAACCGAACGTTTTATACAGAGGTGTAACAGACGTGTGCTTCTTAATACATTACATGTTCACACCTATCAAACTGCTTGTGAAACAAATATGTGCCCTGCAAGTCTGTAGGGTTATCTGTTTTAAACACAGGAGCATATACTGACAGGGAAAAAAGTGATCACAGGATCTGAAATGTTCATGTCCAACTTCATGCACTGCAGCGAGGAAGAAAAACAAATCAAACATCAAATGAATACATCAAAAACAAAACATTCAAAATAAAGAGAAGAAGATTATAAACAGAAAAAAGGTTGGTTCCCCCCCCCCCCCCCCCCCCCACTTGTTGTTTTGTTTTGGGAAAGCCCTTCTTCTCTGCTTGGTGGATGGACATAACTGTACATAAATACAACTAATTAACTCTCTGTAAAAAAAAAGAAAGTAGGACAACAACATACATACATGCATGAACCAAGAATCGTTCAAATGTTTGCATACTATGTGCAAAAATAACCAGGGTGAACACTTTCTGTGCATAAGCTGCCACAGCTGTGTGCAGTTGCCTTGTGCTGAACATGTGCATGTACGCCAAGCCAGTGTGCATACCAGTCCAGTCCACTTTCCCTTGCACGTTCAGATTCACATTCTTTATTCACCAAGTTTACAACAAGGAAGGATCTCACAGAACCAACAGTCTCATTTTAGTGGCTCTGTGTATTACACTGGGCAAAAACACCAGACTGGTTTTGTGAATAAACTGTATCGTTCTACATGTACCAGCAAACACTGACTGCTGAGGTTACCGACTTTAATGGTGGATTGACAAATCTGAACCAAAACCTGCCATACAGTCAGCTGCAGCTGACCAAATGGAAAGATTTTTGTTTTCATCCAACAACCAAAAATTCATACTTGTTTCTGAGAATATATTGTTACCCTTGAAAAGTCACAACAGAAGAAAACTTTGGAATTAAAGTAAGAGGTAGGCAACATCCCTAGGCAACACCTGTTTTAAGTGGATTCCTCTTTACCTGTGAAAATACATCAATGTGCACACTGCTATTTATTTGCTACACACTTATTTGATTTAATCTTGAAAAACTGTTTTTGTTGCTTTGTGCTTTTTTCTTTCTTTCCCTCTTTCCTGTTTGTTTGTTGGTTTAAACTGTTTTTTCTTTGTTGGTTGGTCAGTTGGTTGGATTGTTGGTTTTGTTTTGATACAAAAAGCATTTAGGTCACAGCACGCCACACCAAAAACCAACATGTAACATTAATACATTTCCAACAGCTGATGGTCTCCTAAACCTGCAGAAAAAACAAACACATGTTCATGGGATTTTCATTAAACACCTAAGATAACTGAACACCACAGACTTACTATTTCCAGTTCTCTCCTAGCAGCCTCCATTTCTTCTTGGGGTGTGCCTCTGGGTTTTCGTCGTCGATCCATCATCTGGGCTGTGTGGTTCTTGATTCGATGCTCCAGCTCTCGGATCTTGGCTGCTCTGTTAACACAGGATGAGAAGGAAACATTATCTGCCTGTCTCTGCACCTCTAAACTGAGATTTCACGATAACAGTGGTAATGGAGTGACCAAGATGGTGTTCCTCCTTTGCTTGAGCTCAAAGGTTTATCTGTTCAATAAAGCCTGGTGAGACTTTTGTGCATGCTGCTACTTCCAGCACATGCTTTATGAACAGGTCTCCAGAGATTCAAACAGATACATTCTGGATGTGTAACAGACTATGTGTCAAACCCCACATGCAGGCTTGCAAATCTACAAATAAAGCAAACATAGATCTAGCAGTTACATATATAGGACCATGGGTGGTTTCTGCTGGGAAACAAAATGGCTTGAATGAAAAGCAGTTTATTTAATCATCAACAATTGTGTAACATATTGCACTCACTTTTCTTCTTCAACTCTGGCTCGAGATGCAGGCGACAGAGCTCTCCTGGGTTTCTCCTGGGTCTCCTGCACAAAACAATTCAATATTCTAATCAAAGAGCATTACACTTATTGTTTTGATTATTATGCTATAGAAACAATGTGATGAGGTTTGTATGACCATATCTTCATCCTCACATCACGTCTACATAGATAGTTCAGATGCCAGTTGACCTGTAAGACTCTGGTGCTCCTACATCAAGTACCACAACAGCTACGTAACTCTTTCCCCCTCCCTCTCCTCTGTTCCCACCCACTGCTGTTGTTACTGTCCCATTCCTTCTTCTCTTTTTACCCATTGTCATTACTGTTGTTATGGTGCCTGGCTTTCTTCTTCTTCTTTTTCGTGGTTGTTGTAAATGTCTGCTTGTAGTTTTTATATATTCTTGTACTCACTATTTTGTTTTTTCTTTGACACCATTGTTGAACCTGTACATATTAATTTTGTATTTATGTGTATACCTGGTGATTATAACAACCCATCAACTGTGCTGGGTCACTTCAGGAAGAAGAGCATAATCTACTGTTGAATACACTCACACACACACACACACACACACACACACACACACACACACACACACACACACCTGCATAGTAAAATGTATACAACTGCACATGTATATGAAAATAACATGAGTTATTATGCATCTCACATCCAAAAGGTGAGAAAATAGGCCACATGTCAACTGAACTCACCTTAAACCTGTCCTCATTGTTAAGCATCTTCATAAATGGCTTGTCCACTGCAAATGGTGCATCTTCAGCCGTCTCTGGGTAGTCTATGGCAAAACCCATAAAATCATTAGAGCAAATGTTGGCACAGAATATGACACACTTGAATATTGTCAGAGGAAATAATTCTAGCAAAGTTAGGCCACTGTTTTATCAAGATGGGGGTATATGCATGTTTGTTCATATGTGTGTGTGTGTGTGTGTGTGTGTGTGTGTGTGTGTGTGTGTGTGTGTGTGTGTGTATGTGTGTGCATGTGTGTGTGAAGCATGCATGTGTGCTCAAGTGCATGCATGTGTGCTTTGAAAATGTATGACTGACATGCAGTCTAACCTTTGGTTCCTTTGGTAAGTGTCTGGAACTGTTTCCTAGCCTGTAGTCTCTTTGCATCATCACGCCAACCCTTCAGAATTGACTCATCTCTAAAAAGAAAACATTCAACAACATGTAGTATACAGAAGGAATATCTTGGTCTCTGTCTCTCTCTGAGTCTGTCTGTCTGTCTCTCTGTCTCATACACACACACACACACACACACACACACACACACACACACACACACACACACACACACACACACACACACACACAATGTGCATGCACACACACATAAACACATACACCCACACACACACACATAACCATACAAGTAACAATGAAAATATGACAAAATGCGGTAGCTACACATAAACAACAAACCACACACACACAAATGCTAATATCTAAACTCCAAATGTTAATTAATGTGTCACTGCAATATGACTGACACTGGCGATTAGCCAAACAATACTCACTTACAAGACACCCCTTCAGTCCACCATCTGACCATTAATTTTAGGATTATCAGAATCTTGGGAATGTGGGAAACCAGCAATAGCGAAAATACGTGCATGGGCGCAAAGCAGTTCGGGCACACAGTATCCAACTGACAAGAGGGTAGTGTAAGATTTGTAACATTCATATGAGGTGTGAAGAAAAATAAGAGATGGATAAAAATATGCGAATGTCCTCGTTGAACTGCTGAATGTAAATATCACTGATGCTAATCACCATCTATTCATTTGTACAAATATCAGCATAAGAGCATGCTCTGTGTTTGGAATTAAGCTTACAAAGTCAGCATGGCAATGTTACAGTTATTGTAGTTTTCATTCAAAAATATATTACTAGATTAGCCTAGAGACTATATTCTCAAGGTTAAATCCAAGGGGTTTAAATCTATCATACAAATGCTCCGTGTCTAGAACTAATCTTACAAAGTTGGCAATGTCGTAGTTAGTGTTTCTTGTGTTTCTTGTTCCAAAATATTTTGCTAGATTAGCCCAGAGACTATGTCCTCAAAGTTAAATTTATCATACCAATCGCAAAATACTCAGGCATTTTGCGACTGGTTCCAAACAAAACCTTCAAAATAAGTCATGGCATATGCTGACTGATGATAACAGATGTCAGTTGCAATTAAATGAGCCATATTACATTTAACTGAATGCTGAATCAGATTCAAAACAGTCAGAGCCAAGGCAGTATCATAGGGTGGTCAGATCAAAACAGTCAGAGCCAAGGCAGTATCATATGGTGGTCAGATCAAAACAGTCAGAGCCAAGGCAGTATCATATGGTGGTCAGATCAAAACAGTCAGAGCCAAGGCAGTATCATATGGTGGTCAGATCAAAACAGTCAGAGCCAAGGCAGTATCATAGGGTGGTCAGATCAAAAGCTTGTGAGGTAAGAGGCTGGGTTTAGAGCTCAGCAGAGAACCAGCCTTTTAAGTTTTCTAGCAAGGACTTACTTTCTTCTCTGAAGAATGGCTTCTGTTTTCTCTTTCATTTCTCGCACTTTGGCCAGTTGTCGTTCCTCAGCCATCTTCAAGGAGACGTATTCTTGGGGTGGAGGTTCTGGGTAAGGGTTTACTTTCCATGCCTTAACACTGGTTGGCTTGCGGCGACTGAGGAGTGAAAACAGAAAGGGGGTTGAGGGTGAGGTGGTCTGGAATTTGAATTATGATAATAGGGAGGATGGTAACAATAATAATACTTATGCTGATAATGATGAGCTGCAGCAGCAGCACATTGTACAGCTAATCCAAAAAACTTTCCTACAAAACATTTGGTTTACAATATTACAAAACCTCATCCCCATTCTATTTTTTGTACAACATTAAACACAGCAACACAGCCATGAATATAAATTTATTACACACGCGGTACAAATATAGTCTGCCTAATGCCATTCCACATGACTAACTTTTGATTATTATTTTACATGGGGTTACCTTAATACATCTAACGTGGGCATTCACTCAGTATTTCCAGTATGTTTGCACCTAAACAACACAGACACAGTACATCTGAGATGAAGATGAAAAACTGAGGCATCCTGATGAAAGGACTTTCTTCAGCATCTCAATCTTTTTGCATCAGTCTTAATCTTTTGGTCATCATGTGTGTGTGTGTGTGTGTGTGTGTGTATGTGTGTGTGTGTGTGTGTGTGTGTGTGTGTGTGTGTGTGTGTGTGTGTGTGTGTGTGTGTGTGTGTGTGTGTGCGTGCGTGCTCATGTGCATGCACATGCATGTATGTGTGTACATGCGTGTATGTGTGTGTACATGTGCATGTGTGTGTGTGTGCATGTGCATGCATGTGTGCAGATGTCTGTGTATCTAAATCTTTGTTATTTAAAAAACAAAATGTATACATACTTAGAAGAATTCAGGTACTGCATAAAAACACCGTGAAACTTCTCCCTCCATGAATAATTACAGTGAGTGAACCTCAGTACAATTCCACGGCTTTGACTGCACCATTAATGTGTGTGCCCCATTCTGGGTTTAAATGATGCAATGCAGTGGTGGGGAAGGGGGCAGAAGCTTGATTTTAATAACAGAAAAAAACACAAATGAACCAATACCATGGTTCACCTGCAGTCACTTTTGCCAAGAACACTGTGAGAGAAGCATCAGGACTGACCTGTCAGCAGTGTTAGCACTGGCCCTGCTAAGAGCACCTGCTTTCAGCAGCCGCTCTTTTGTCATCTGCTTGATTTGGCTGAAGCTTGTCGGTCGGTGCAGTTCAGCTGACAGAGGAACGGGGCCAATCAGTTTGCTCTTGTTGCTGGTGGTGCCAGTGATGTTTGACACAGTGTCAGCTGAGAATGACTTTTTTAACCGCCGCTGACGAGCAAGCTCCATCATACTGGCATTGGTATTCCAGTCATCAGAACTACTGGAATCCCCAGAGTCCTCAAAGATGCAGTCCAGCACCAAATCTGAACAGTTCATAAAAGAGATGAATCAGCATCAAAGCCATTGTGAACAATTTAAAGGACTCTAGCTTATTAACAAATGTATGCTGTCCACAGAAAGCCCATGTCATTTATTGAAGTTCATGATAACTTGTATGCTACAATGAAGAGTCATTTCCTTGACAATAGGGGTGGGGGGGTGGGGGGGGGGGGGGGGGGGGGTGGAGAGAAGAAGAAAACAGAGAATTATACAGAGCTTGAATCAATGTGACTGATCAGTTACCAAAAGCCACCTGAAAAATTGCAACATAGTCTGAGTCCCAATAATGATAAACATTATTACTGATATATATCAGAAGACACAGGACTGTGTACTTATTGTGCCACTAAACAGGGCATATTGTACTCTTCCACACAAGCTTAATGGCTTTGATAACACACTAAACAGTTGTCAACTAGAACATACAAACTAATGAGTGACTTCATTGCTACAGAAGTAGTAGGTACATAACACACATAATGCTCAAGTCTAAAGCAGATTCTTAAGACTATGAATTTAGAATTAATTAGTTACTTGATGTGTAATGCCACATCAACCATACAGTATCTGGAAATAAACTTCAGGACACATATTTTATACCTGAAGAGGTGTCAGAAAAAATAAAGCTGAATAAACTAGCAAGACAAATTGCAAAAGCCAAATTCCTGTCTGCAGCAATACATGAAAAGCAATATTCTGACACCAGAGAGAGAGAGAGAGAGAGAGAGAGAGAGAGAGAGAGAGAGAGAGAGAGAGAGAGAGAGAGAGAGAGAGAGAGCGAGAGAGAGAGAGAGACACACACACACACACACACACACACACACACACACACACACACACACACACACACACAATGGTTGAGGAAAGAGGCAGGGTTCTGATGACTAAAATGATGGGTTTTCAACCAGCACATAAAACCTGAATGCTTTAGACTTTTCAGATGTTATCTGGATGATTACTTCAGAGGTTTGGGACATTGTTTTTCGAGAGATCCAGTTCCAGATTATTAATTTTTTTCTTCTTTTTTTCTTCTGATGTTTTTAATTAAAACTGAAAATGAAGAGCCTGGACTGCAATGAAGACCACATACTTATTGATCGCTAACAAGTAACATGCATAGGTAATGTGATCCATGACATTTGATAGCATTTCATCTGGCCACAATTTCTAGCATAGGGAAGTAAGTATATATACAAACCATCTTTAACAACATTCATCTTAGCACTGGACTTGGCTTGCAGCATCTCGCGTAAAAACTTTTGAATTTCATAGGTGCCACGCTCAATGACATCTTGTGGTGGGAACTCCAGTGGGTTGTTTGTGATGTTCAGCCCATGCAGTGACTTGACAAGCCCTGACACACACACACACACACACAGAGAGATACAGATTCATCAGCTCAACATTCCATTCTGTTATATCACTCTTGTTTTATTAACATACCTTCCTAAAAAAAGCACACACAAAAAGAAGAAGTAAAACAAACAAACTATAATTTAAAAACAAAGCTTCAAAACATTTGTCTGAGAAGGCACTGTACAGGCATACAAGTCTGCCTCCAGCAAAACACAGTTAACTAGACAGTTATGTGTATTTTTATACAATGACCATACTGAGGATATTATATAAAATGCATGAAACTTTCACACAAAACCCTGTGTGTTCACAACACCAGATACACACTGTGCATACATGTAAGCTCTCACCATCTAAAACTACCAAAAGACATTCATACCAACAAAGTACAAACAGCCCCTACCCACCCATCCCTTCCCGAATGTGTAACTGTACATAGTAGTTAAATGTAAAAATATATTTACAGAGTTAATTTTTTTTAATTAATAACACACACATAACACACACACACACACACGGAGATATTCTATGATCTAAAAATGCATATCTGTGGCAACTAAAACTGTAAAATATACATTAAACATGTGTTAATGCAATACCTGTTTATGACACAATGATAATGTTTTCTACAACTGCAAAAGATCAACAGATAAAACATAAAGGAAATCAGTCAATGACAAGAAGAACAAAACATTTTGAAACATACCCAGCTCTAATGGCAGACTTTTCAGGTTATTGTTTTGAAGAAGGAGGTTGCGGAGGGAGCTGTGACTACTGAGGAAGATACTGGGTATACGAGTAAGATGGTTGTTTCTCAGGTCTAGCCATTTCAGTTTGGGGAAAGACTTGAAGAATTCATCTGGCAAGAATGCAATTTCATTTCCTTCCAGGTACAGATACTGAAATAAAATGAAGAAACCAGCTGATATTATAAATAAAAAACCCAAACTCACTATTTCAGATAAAATCACCAACCCCAACATGCACCCATACAGTGGACACATGTGTGTGTGTGTACACACACACACACACACACACACACACACACACACACACACACACACACACACACACACACCGTTTGGATGAGACTCAATACAAACTGAGGTCCCCCATGTGTATACACATATGTAGAAAGGATCACATATGTATACACATGTTAAAAATCTTATAGTTCATGTTAGAGTTTGGTCAATTATGGCAACACCAAAACAACCCAGCATGCATGGCAATAAACATTTGTCACTAGTGCTTCGTCAGATCTCAGCCTTTTGCTGGTACTTGCAGATTCCTGGCTGGTTTGTTCACCTTCTTGAGTAAGCAGCCTAATGTCAGCCAGCTCAGAACTACTGGAAGGAACTGGTTCAGAACTATCATCACGACTAAAAAAACAACATGTCAGAGTTTTCATCTTTATCTTTGTTGGTGTTGATCGCTCTTATATAGAGCTATTTTCTGCTCTTGAACAGACTCACTGCACTCTTGTCACATGTGACTCTAAATGCATGACTAGGATTTTACAGTGTGCTTTGAATATCTACCCAAATGGTGTAGTTGCAAAGCTGTTTGGTTCTTAATCTTACATGGCTGGTGCCGCTCAAAACTGCTACCATTTTAGTGCATTCTGTGTGCACCATATAACTATGCACATATCAAGTCACTTCATGTAAAGCCCCATACATAGGGTGTATGTGTGTTCAGCTATAACAAGCCACTTGCACTTTTGGCAGAATGACTGGGATTTTTTCCATGCTACTGTGGTAACATGGGGGTGGAATTGATACCAAAATAAGAGTCAGCACAGAAAGCTGACCATGAAGAAAAACATTCTCCCACCACTCCTGAAACTTCAACCCATGACCTTTTGATCACCAGTCTCCCCCAGTGATATCCCCACTACCCGCTCTTTCGTGACATGATGCTAAGCTGTGAAATGTGGTTGGTCCAGCATGCAAATGAATGGTGGGAAACTAGTAATGTGGCTGGAAACTGACCTAGGCACTAAACAACCACAGACCACCTTCGATGTCACCCATTCTGGCAGCTGTCAAAGTTGATATGTTATGACAACTCACTTCACAGTCCAATTTCACTTTTGTCAGAGAGACAGAGACTAAGCAAGAAAGAGATTGCCTGAAGCTTTTTATCAAAATGCATTTTGTCATACTGATCTGGACATTTTTGTGTAAACACATGGGGTCTGAGCAACTGTGTGAAAGGGGCTTATCTGCATCAAAAATGTGTATCTATGACCTCTGTGAATATGAACAATATATATCACATAAATATATATATATATATACATTTGCTTCCCTCTCTCGACTCTAAATGACACATACATAATATTACTACTGTGTGTATATATATATATTATATATCCACAAATTATGTGTACAAAGTTTGGAGGGGAGGAGGACGAGGAGGAGCAGGGGTGAGAGAGAGAGAGTACCTCAAGCCCTTCCATTTGCATCAGTTCATCGGGGATGGCCATGAGATGCTTCCCGCTCAAGTCTACTGTTGGAGATCCGATGGCTCGTGCCTGCTGAATGCAGCGCAGAACAACTTCTTCCTCGCGTTTTGTACGAGCAAAAGCTGTATCTGCTGGCGTTTCCATACCAGAAAAGTCCATGTCCCCAATGTCCCCATAGGTAACATGCTCGTCAATGTCATCGGTCGGAGTGGTAATGTCGCCATTCGAATTCTCTGTCTCAAAACGTTCTGGTTCACAGCCATTCTGGTAAGCCACGTGTGCCATTTTAGTTGCAACTGCCTCCTCACTAGGGCTGTTGATAAATATAACTACGCTACAAATAAACAAAACAGCGTTTATTTTACGTGATATTAACCGAAAAACTGTTCATCTCTGTAGCAGCAATGCACGCCATTTTGGCGTGGCTGTCAACAAATATGGCGGCAGTTGTTGTCCAATCACTATGGAAATATTAGTCACATGATCTGTATCACGTGAACTACTACAGGCCAAATAGGTCACGTGATCTCGTGAAACTGTGAAGTGGGATTTCCGAAGCAGACGATACGCACACTGCCGGAGATGCAGCAACGGGCTTCGTCGCGTGCGGGAAAAGATGCCCACAAATAGTACTGTGCTGTGCTATCCTAGATGCTTAATGTGAAATTCTAAAAATGCAGCTTTAAAACAAAAAAACATCGTTGAACATAAATAGACTGAGAATCGATTATTATTCATGCAACGGATGTTTTCGACCAATGATGCATTACTATCATTAGAAGCCGGTAACAGCACGAATAGGAGTGTATTTATAACGCAAAAATCGGTTTTGCAACAATATCGTATCATCATATAACATAAACATGTGACGGTATTGGTACAGCATATTCCCTGGATCTGCGAGAACACTGTTCCTGTGAAAATTCCTGTTTTTTCAGTTCAGGTAAGCGGATGCTGCCCACTGTCCTTGTAGGCAGTGGAGGCTCCGCGACTTGCAGCATCTGTCAAGATTGGCTGCAGTATGGGCACGGGACATTCAACACGCAGGAAATCATTTGATGGCAGTGGAGAAGGTACGCAATGTAAAGTTTCGCAACTCTCACTCTCTCTTTCTCGTCATATGTATATAAATGATTCCTTGTAACAGATACTCATCATTAGCTCAGCGAGGACTAGTAGTTAAGTTTGGACTAGACCTAAGTATAATCCTTGTGCAATAAAGTTTTCAAATTTGTCTGCTCACTGTCTCTCCTTCCTCTGTACATAGGTGCCCAACGTCAAGTTACATAACAGGCACAAATGCACACACACACACACACACACACACACACACACACACACACACACACACACACACACACACACACACACACACATATATACGCACGCATGCATGCATACATGCACAAAAGCATGCGCACACACATGTACATGCATGCACGAACACATACATGCACACACACACACACACACACACACACGCATGTACATACACATGTACATGCATACACAAATGCATGCCCGCACACATACACACACACACACATGCATGCACACACACATGCACGCACGCATGCATGCACGCACACGCACACACACACACACACACACACACACACATGTTTGGGCATCCAGGGACACATTCAGCATACTGTCAGCATGTGAGAATGTTGTAGAGTTAAAGTCTATTACTTGATCAGGTATGGTGTTTGTGCTAGCCTGTAACATGCAGGGCTTGGTTTCAAAATAGAGAAAGGCAATTCATAGACTGAAATGTGTATACTTCTGTATACATGTTGACACCTGCATTTGGCTAAAACATATCACATATGAGGTGTTAATATAATCTGGATTTTGTTGGTGTGAAATGGTTTCAAGATGCCTTGTTTGATTTCAGACTTGGAATTGCTCAATTATTTGAACGAGCCTTGTGCTTGGAATGGATGAAAAGAACACGATTTGCAACAAAACATTTGCAAATTTTGAAAATGCTATTGATTTAATATTGATTTTATTAGTTGGCAGTGTCACTTGCAATTTTTTCATGTGTTGTTTGTCCTGTTTTGGGTTCTTTCCCGCATTTTAGTTTGATGATACCAAAGTGTCAAACATCACAATCTTTCAGTTCTACATGCAGGTTACAGAAGAATACAGTACATATTTTTCTCCATAATTCTGTAGGAATATTCACCTCTGTGGAGTAGGAATATTCATCTCTGCGGAGT